>CM054123.1:135219362-135819362 GCA_028751855.1 Ambrosia trifida
GACCCTTTGATACATTGTATGGTTGATTTCAGGTTTGTTTTAGTCCCCCAATTTTATTTTGAGTCATAGGGTGGGTTTTGTTCCTATGACTTATTACGTTTGTATTGACTTTGGGTTTTGTTCCTTTGTATGATTCCCTTCAGATTGTTGTTCAACCGAAACTACATGTCGGTAGGTTTTGTTTATCCCGTTAACTTTTTATTGAAAACAGTAAGCTTTTTTTTTTTTTTTTTTTTTCTGACCCTAGAATTTTCATCTGCAACATTGGGGATACGGTTCAGGGCATCAGGTATTTGTTGAAATGCTTAAGTCATTTTGATATAATAGTTTGTGTCTGAGAGTTGATTTTGAAAACGAATCTATATACGGTTGCATCGTTGTTTCCTATTTGTATTTTGAAAACGAATGTAATTGTCGTAGCTATCTTGCATGTGTTTTGTTCATGTTAAATGGTTGTGTTTTATGTTTTTCCCCTAAATTTGGAAGACGCACTTCAGGTGTTTGTTATAATGTCAAGGTCAGTATTACCTATGAAGTTTCATTACAATGGACTGACTGTACTGAATCATTTTTTGCTTTGAGGAAAACCATTTTTGGTGTTACTTTCATTCTTGAAGGTATCTTGATTACGAGTCATTGTCAACTAAATTAACAAGGTGGAGTTCTTTGTTAAATGTATTTCATATCATGAAAGTCACTAATCATTAATATACCGTGAGTTAATGTGGTTTTTAGCTTGCTTGCTTTGTCATGATAATTGGTCTTGCATCACCGTGGTATTAGTATTTTGTATATTACTTTTGTGAACAATGATAATGATACGCTGATAATGATAACAAGTATGTGTAATGTTTATAATTAGTAAACTATACTGCTTATTATCTTAACCTCCTTAAAAGCGAACACAAGGCCGAGTTATTTTATCTTTTTTTTTTTTTGTAATATTAAGAACTTATTACCAGATTACCAATGAGACCAAATAACATGCAACTTGCATTGGCAACTTTGCCTTTAAGATTCTTATTCCCATATGTTTGTTCTCAAATTTACTTATGAAAATTGGTGGTTGAAGATGTGCTACTTGAATGCTAAAATGTTGCAGCACAATGTTTGGAATAGAGAGATGGCCTGTGGATGGATATGGAAGAACAATTATGTACACCATTCACCAAAGCTTCACGGCTTTATTCATGAAAATGCAAAAGAAAAAGCATGGTAAGTTCACAAATTATTTTTGCCTTTTACGTGTAATGATACAGTTAGAGGTCTTTCTGATTGTTTGTTTGTTGCTCTCTCAAGTAACAAACTTGATATTGTTTATTTAAAATAACTTATTTCACTCATTTAGGTTGAGCTGGCTTTTATAATATCAAATCATATCTAGCAACAAACTGTATGATAGTAACAAAAGCAGGCGCGAAGACGCATTGTCAAACAGAGTTAATGGAACGATTCAGTTTAGCGCGCCGCAACGCGCGCGGTTTTAAAACCTAGTTTAATTTAATATATTAACTAATACACTAAACCAGCCAAGCTCGAGCTCTTATCTCTACTATCTCTACTACATTATAAAGAGTGAGCAATGGGCAAACATGTCCAACTTGGTAAAGTTAAGATGGGATGTGAAAAGTCATGTGCTTTAACTCTCAAATGTCATATAAATCTTCTCCAAATTACCCTTCAATGCATTAAGATACTTGTACCATGTAGTAGAAATAAATAAGGTTTATTTTCTAGATAATTAAGTTTCTATATTTGCTCGCAAAATCCGTTCAAATTCTTATATATAATATCATGTGATGTGGTATGACTACAACCTTCAAATAATTATATTCAACAAATATTAATTTTACATTTTCTTTCTTTCTTTAAAATTGCATATGTTTATATAAATATACAGTGTCGTTCATCATGAAAATTGCTAAAAAAAATTATATATTACTTTATCTTTATCTTTATACTTGCTCCCTCTTTATTTTTCTATTTTCTTAAAAAAATTCGATGCATCACTATTGCTTACAATAATTTATGGAACTAAACCGTGTATAGTTCCCATATCTTCATCGAATATGCAAATAAACCTATTGAATCGTTCTTTGGTTCAGTTGAAAAGACTTGGATTTTCTTCTACAATATTTAAAACAAGAGTAATTAACTTTTCTGAATAAATGATACCAACGATTATGAAGCTATAGTAACTATGTAGCAAGTGTTGTATAATGCACAAAAAACCGTATGCTATTGCAACCATGTTTGACTTTCTTGCATGCAAATATTTCAATGTACTCTTTTTTCTTCTTAAACCCTCCTCAATGTAACTATGGTTGGAAATCTAATCTTGTCATATTGGCCTGTTACAGTAACATACCTTTGGTTTATTAAAATTTGTTCAATAATGAGTATATGGTTTTTGTGGTGAACTGCAATCAGTTGTAAGTGGCGGTGCACATTTCTTTTCTTTTTTTTTTTCTACGAATACTTGTTAAAACATAGTGTGCACATTTTTATTCTTTTTGCGTAACTTGCGGCAAAAAAATCTAAGTATCGTAATGTTGTATTACAACCCATTTGTGGATCCCGCTGCAACGCACGGGGAAACCCACTAGTAAGTTAATCGAGCTCGGGCTCGACACGGCTCGTTTGCACCCCTAGGTGAACCCATAGGGGAAAAAAATCAATGGTCACACTGATCAATTGATAAGTGTGGAAAAAGAAACATAAAAATAATATCTTTAGACCAAACACTAAATGGGTTGCTGCTATTATTATTATTATTATTATTATTATTATTATTATTATTATTATTATTATTATTATTATTATTATTATTATTAAAACTATCTAATTAACACTATAAGTTGGACTAAAATCACTACCAATCATACCAAAACAAGATTTCTAGTACATATACTGAGTGTGTAGTAAAAGAAGTGACCTTTGAGGAATTCCAGCAGCAGTGAGTTTGTTCCAAACAGCACGAATACGATCAGGGTTTTCTGGGTGAGGTTCGCCTCTAGGTGTTGAATGCTTGCACATCCTTTCATCGTAGACCAGACCCACACGACGTCGTTGTGTTGCAGGTGCCGGTGAAGAACAATGAGGTTTAGTTCCATTGATGTGATCGGGCGGGAAACCCATTGATGGAGACAATGAGTGGAGAGACGAGTGAGGTTTGAAACATGAAACAACAATATGAAACCTGGGATTTCTACCAAAATATTGTAAAACCCTTGGAATGGGGCATTTTATTTATGTACTTCTATTGTCTAGGGGTGCAAATGAGTCGAGGAGCTTGCGAGCCACTCGAGATTAACTTGATAAAAAGCTTAAAATGAGCCGAGCTTGAGTCTAGCGTATGAAGCGTGTTAGGCTCGTCGAACCATATCGAGCCTCAGTATAATATTAATTTTATTAATATTTTATACTATTTACCTCACATTTACCGTTGTTTAATAAACGAGTCAAGCTGAGCTTTTGACTTATCGAGCCTAAACAAGCCTATTATTTATCATCATCATCAGTTAATCCCACCAATAGCAAAAGCTAAGGTAGGGCCTGATGAGGGTAAGTGTAGATAGCCTTACCTCTACCCCTAAGAATAGAGAGGCTGCTTCCAGTGAAACCGCCGACTCAATAGTGGTTTTTTATCAAGCCTTAGACATAAGGCACATAACACTTAGCAATCGTGACAAACCCGACTGCTGCATGTACCCCCTTGTCTTTTGGCTATCAAAGCCTATTATTTAAATTATTTTTATTTAATATATTAACTAACAAACACTAAACGAGTCATCGAGCTCGAGCTTGAGAAATTACAAATGAGCCGAGCTCGAGCTCAGGCTCGGCTCGCTCGTTTTCACCCCTATATATGCCTAAGACCACCCGTAGTGGGCGGTAATTTAAGCATGAAAGCCAAATTTAGCTCCCCTTAAGGCCCCAAACATCCCCCTAGGCGCTAAACTTCCCCAAACCTGCACAAGCGTTAGAAATTTAATGCTTCAACCCAAACCATTCCACCAATCAAAAGCATGCTTTTAATATTATTTAATTTTAATTTAAAAAACTAATAATTGGGTAATCATTGGGGGCATTATGGGGCCTTAAACCACTACACCACATTTTCTTTTAAAGCCTCCATGCTGAATAGGATGCCACATGTCGCAATTTGCCCAACTTGGGGCCTTAAAATTAACCTCCACTGCACATGATCTAATCACCTTTTGGAGAAAAAAAAACCTCAAAACGAGGCTAGCTTAAATGAGCCGGAGTATGGGAGCAAACATGAACCTAAAAAATAATTTGTTTAGTAAATGAGCCCGAGCCCAAGCCCAAGCTTTGCTATCAAGCTCTAGCCGACTCGTGAGCCTAAACGAGCCCATTGTTTATTTAATATTTAATTAATATATTGAATACTCCTATATTTAGATAAATATAATTGCTATTTATAAATTTAAGAAAAAATAACTAAATTATAAATAAAATAATATTGTAAACAAGCCTAATAGCAAGAATATGAGAAGAGATAATATAGAGAGAAAGAGATGTTTTATTATTAACAACTAGGTTATTTGCCCGTGTAACACACGGGTATAATAAATAAAATTTATATAAATTTAAATATATAGTAACTAAGATTGCATATTAATGTAAATTATTGAAAATTTTTAATATATAATATAATTCTTAAAAAACAAAAAAAAATCACAAATCTCTAAATATCTCTTTGTATACAACATTTGTTGTTTTATTTGTTAACATTGTTATATCTATCTAATATGAATAATTTAAAACTGACTTTGCTTTTTACTCTTTAAAACGTGATGCACAATTGGCCATAAGCGAAAACATGGTATTTCAAATACAATGCAATTCTAGATAGCGATTGTCTTTGTCTTTTGCTTATTGTCATCGTGAGTCATACAGATAAAGTTTTTTTTTTTTTAAATTGGAACATAATTTTCTTATTAAAGTTAAACAAAAAATAAGACATTCAGTTAAAAAAATATAGTTTTCGAAAGTGATAATAAAATGCGGTAAATAACCTAAACACTTTTTTTTAACTTTTGACTTCTTGAAGAAGTTATAAGTCAAAAGGAGGTGAGGAAATGGAGAGCCAAACATGCTCTAAGTATTCAACTATGTACAAATTAAATTTATATTTCTAAATTGTTATCCCAGAGTTTCTGATTTATTTCGCAGTTAAAATTATTTAATTTTGAACAGTCATATTTTGATTAGATGAATTGATGGAGGTAATTTGAACTATTTAAATTTGGTTTAATTTTAAAGTTTGAAAATTTAATTTTGTAATTTTAAAGTACGATAAATATTTTTTGGTTTATAATTATAAATAGTTTTTAGAAATGATTAACTATATTTGATAAGATTGAATATGTAAAAAATGTTTGTCTTCTAATATTTTTATATTGATTAACAAAAACATTATGAAAATAATTTAAATACTAATTGAATAACATTTATTGTTTTGAATAATTAATGTAAGACTTCATGAAAGAGTGACATGTGTCCCTCATATGTTTTCTTTTATTAGATAGTGTAGATGTAGATGTAGATGTAGATGGGGGCATTATGGGGCCTTAAACCACTACACCACATTTTCTTTTAAAGCCTTCATGCTGAATAGGATGCCACATGTCGCAATTTGCCCAACATGGGGCCTTAAAATTAACCTCCACTGCATATGATCTAATCACCTTTTGGAGAAAAAAAAAACCCAAAACGAGGCTAGCTTAAATGAGCCGGAGTATGGAAGCAAACATGAACCTAAAAAATAATTCGTTTAGTAAATGAGCCCGAGCCCAAGCCCAAGCTTTGCTATCAAGCTCGAGCCGACTCGTGAGCCTAAACGAACCCATTGTTTATTTAATGTTTAATTAATATATTGAATACTCCTGTATTTAGATAAATATAATTAGGGCTGTACACGAGCCGAGTCGAGCCGAGCCACGCCCAGCTCGAACTCGAGCTCGAACTTAAATCGAGCCAGCTCGGCTCGGCTCGTAAATGTTCGAGCCGAGCTCGAGCTGGCTCGAGCCAGCTCGTTATATTTTTTATTATTTTTTTTACAAATATTTATTAAATAAAAAACAATAAAATTACACATAATCATGTATATTTTTTTTCTTTTTCTAAGTTATGGTTTATTTATTATGAAAAGATGGGGTAGATAGGTAGTATGAGCGGGATTTTCAAATTTTGAATTTTAGAATTAGGTTTGGAGCCAAAATATATTAGTTTCATCTATATATTTGTAACACCCCAACCGATGGCGGAAACATCGAGGTGTCACGTAAGAATGAGTATACAGTAGCACATGGTAACCAAATTTTAATTGAAATTAATTTAAAGTGCAAATATCCAAAAATGGAAATACATAATGAGTTTTAAGTGGAAATCTAATACATCACAAAAACCAAACAAGCATAGATTTCAGTTTGCCTTCTCATGAAAATACTCTAATCTTCATGCATCATTATTAGGTTAGTCCCTAATACCCTACATTGAAACAAATTAAAAGCCTAATACCCTACATTGAAACAAATTAAAAGTCTAATACCCTAATAAGAAACAATAAAACATTAATACCTTACATTGAAATTTGGGGTAAACCATAAGGACTACCAAAATTTCGCTAGAACAAATTTGTTGGACGGTAATATTTTCATTCTTTTGCAAATCATGTGTGAAAAAGAACTTGGGCAAAATGTACTTTGTTCAGTCATCTTAGATGTATCCTTCCTTAAGTTGAGCAATGCATGTTGCGCTGTCTTCGTGTAAAATTTTGGTCTCTCATCTCGTGAAGAAATACCACAAGATTACGAATGTGCTGTATCACCGACCTTATCCACACACATTCTCGACTAGCTTCATGAATCGCCAATATTTCTTCATGATTAGATGACGTGGTTGTGATTGTCTGCTTTACATAACGCCATGAAATTGCGGTATCTCCACTTATGAACAAATATCCAGTCTAAGATCGCCCTGTGTGAGATTCAGACAAATACCTTGCATCTGCAAAACCAACCAAACTTGTTTTCGATTGGTTAGTAAAACACAAACCCATATCTTTTGTTGCCTTGAAGGTAACGGAATGTTTGTTTTACCCCATTCCAATGCCTCTTTGCGCCTCTTTGCTTGGCATGAACTATATCTTGCCAATAAATTTAAAGAAAATGATATATTTGGTCGTGTATGGCTAGCAAGAAACATTAATACACCAATTGCACATAAATATGGTACTTCTGGACCAAGTATTTCCTCCCCATCGCTCGGAGGTCGGAATGGGTCTTTCTCTACAACATATAGTTAATAATCATGACTCTTTTTACGTGTATTTGTAAATTATCTGTGGTGAATGATGAAGATACGCGGCGGCGACAGTGGTGATGATAGTAGCTGAGAAGAATTAGGGTTTAGGTTGGTGAAGGTATGTAATGATGATGATAAATTCTGATGGGTATTTGTGATGGTGATAATTTGTTATTAATTCGATTTTTCTAGGGCTAATTTCATCATTTCATATTATTTTTTATGATAACATTGAGTTATATTTATAACAAAACACTGGATGGATAAATTACATAAGGACGGCAGGAAGGCATACAAGAATGTCCGTTAAAAAGAAAAAAATGTCAAGTTTGAGGGCGAAGGGGTAAATTCAAAATATGAAACTTGTAGGGTTGAAATGCAACTTTATGTGTAACTAACTACATGGTTGGAGCTAGGGATGAGCTCGGGACGGGATCGGTACCGAACCGATACCGATCCCGACAATACCGATACCGAAAAGTCCAAAAACCCAATACCGATCCCGATACCGAACACATACGGTACGGTACGGTATCGGTTCGGTATCGGTACGGTACCGGTATGGTATCGGTATTTTGCCTTAAAATACCGATACCGTACCGATCCCGTACCGATACCGATAATACCGAAACCGAAAATCCATAAATATGGATACCGATACCGATCCCGAAACCCCTCGGTTCGGTATCGGTTCGGTACGGTATCGGGATCGGGACGGGACGGGATCGGTATTCGGGCTTGAATGCTCATCCCTAGTTGGAGCGGACCAATTTAGGGTCAGTCGGTCACCACACGCAACCCACGACGGTAGATCCAGCACCGCCAACCACCATTCACTATCAGGTGTTTATCTCTGGTTTTTTTTTTTGCTGTTACACCCTGTCATTTTTAGGGTTTAGATGTTTGTGTTTTTACTTTTCACTACTTCAAGTTTAACCTATATCAAATTTGTTTTTTATTCTAATAATGCTTTATATTTTATACAATCGATTCTTTCTTAAGTTATATGAAAAAATGATGATTATTTGATTAAACAAACTTCTGGGTGTTCGTTCATTGGTATTTAATTGTTTAGGATTAATCTTAATCATCACAGTTTTGTTCTATTTGAAAACTTAATTGCTCATAATACACATTTGATCATGGATATTGTATCATTTATCCATGATTTACCAACTTCTCTTGATCTGTTTAATGACAATACACATTTTAGTTTTTTTTCCCCAACATTTTTTAGGTTACTTTTATCAATTTTTTAGGTTGTTTACACAATTTTAGGTTATTTTCATCATTTTTAGGTTACTTTAACAATTTGAAGTTGCTATTCTTTAGGGAGGGGTGTAAATGATGCTCGAGAGCTACTTGGGATCGGCTCGGTAAAAAGCTCGAATGAGCCGAGCTTGAAACATGACTCGTTTAGTTATCGAGCCCGAGCTCAAGCTTTTTATACAAAGACCGTTTAGGCTCACGAGCCCAAACAAATATTATATTATAATTATTTTATATATAGTATACCTACTATTTAACATTGGCGAGCCGAGCTCGAGCCTAGTTTTGGCTCATTTAAGCTTTGAAGCGAGCTCGAGCCGAGCTTTTAGCTCCTTTAAAATTGTTCTAAAATTATTTCGAGCCGAGCCGAGCCCAGTCAAGCTCGGGCTCGGCTCGTTTGCACCCCTAAATTTTTCCTTAACTAATCAACAATTTGAACTGTTTTAAGCCTTCTGCGTCGTAGATTGAGTTAGTATACTTACCGAGTTACATGTTTTTTTCAGGCCGTAATCGGTAATCATACTTGAGTTTAAATGAGTGGTGCTTCTACATCTAGCAGCTTAAAAAATGCATTTTCATACTGTGTGCAACAAGTTAGAAACTATGACTACCATCACTATCTCTGCCTTCTTGAACTGCCTGCGAATATACGTAGGGCCGGTTTTGCTCTCCGTGCGTTTAATGTTGAAACGTCACGAGCGATGGATGTTGCTTCTGACCCGAAAATTGGTCTGATGCGTCTGCTTTGGTGGCAAGATGCTATTGACAAGATATTTAAGAATAAAGTTATTGAACACCCTACGGCGCAGGCTCTCGCGTCTGTTATATCTGAGCAGAAAGTTAGCAAAAGCTGGTTGAAACGGTCTGTTGAGGCGCGTATAAACGATGCTCAAAGGGACGTTGATGATATATATCAGACGATTGAAGAGTTGGAGAAATATGCAGAAGATACGTCTTCGACTATTTTGTATACGACTCTTCAAGCAGGTGGTATAACGTCCACTGCTGCAGACCATGCGGCTTCACATATTGGGAAGGCAAGCGGGCTTCTTTTGCTCATTAAGTCGCTTCCTTACCATGCTAACCGTAACCATCAGTTTTCTTATATACCTGTTAAAGTGGCCGAGAAACATGGTTTACTTTTAAAGCAAGGTGAGAAATTGGAGATAAGAACAGATTCACGTGAGAAACTTTGTGAAGCGGTTTTTGACATGGCTTCAACGGCTAATGCCCATTTGCAGAAGGGTCGAGCCTTAGCTGAATCAGTGCCTAAAGAGGCTCGATCGGTTCTTTTGCCTGGTGTGGCGTCACAAGCTATTCTGGATTCTTTGAATCGTGTGGGGTTTGATGTGTTCGATCCCAGGCTAAATCGAGGGATTTTGGGCGTGAATCCGTTAGTTTTTCAGTTAAACTTGAAGTGGCATTCATGGAGGGGTGTGTACTGATGGATGTTTTATAAAGAGACTTTGTTTTGAACCATTTTTTGGTGATCAAATAAGAAAGGCATTTGGTACTAATTATAGAAGGATACTTAAACATGTTTTGAATGGAGAGCCTTCCAGTCATTCATTTGTTGTTTATGATTTTATGGAATGTAACAAAACATTATTTCATTATTCAAATTGCCTATCGTCTTCTGTTATACACATATCTTATCTACTAATAAACCTTCTATTCCACACTTTATTTTATCACAGATATATTACTTCACATGTTTGGAAGTTGGAACCAGAGGTCTATCTCATTCCACGCTCCCTAGACCCTACCAGATATACATTAATTGAAAAATACACTTGTCATTAAGACGAGGCTGATGGCTACTGCCATCCTATATCGGCGGTTGAAAAATACACTTGTCTTTAAAAATAGCGGTGCGGGTTGGGACTTGGAAGATGAAACTTGTTTGGACCCGAAACGAAAGGTTGAAATAGGTTTGAAAACTCCTCCATAAAACCGAACTGATCTGTTTTCTCTTATGAACCGATTACAAACTGAACCGCTTTGAGCCAAAGCACAAGGTTGACCAAACCCGAAGCTATTTTAATCCAAAATGGTTTGCCTCGAAAACAGATTTGTGCACCTCTAGGCTCTAGGTAGAGATGAACAAAAAGACCTGGTTTGGGCCTGATATGGTTTAAGATTGTAAAATTAAATTGGGTGGTGTTAAATATACCAAGTTGGTCAAACTTTTTGACTTCCCCATGTGTACATAATACATTGTACCATTTAAAAAAAATGTTGGTATTTACACCATACTCTCAATAAATACAACCATCATAACTTAGGCTTAATTAACTTAAGTTTTTTTTTTTATTATTATTATTATTTTTTTTTGAATGACAAATTTTTATTACACCTTATTTCACCTTACCTTGCATTTGCAAGGACTTGAACCCACAACCTTACATTTTATTATTTTATTATTACTAAAAATTAGCTTTTACGATTTTTTTTATAGTCAATGTGTAGTTAATTTGTTTGTACTTTAATCAACATTATTTTTTTGTTTTATTATTTATTAATGTTGTTTTTATAGACTATAGAGAGAGATACATTTTAAAAAAAAAATAGAAGACAAAATAGATGTACAAGAAAAAATATATTATGATATGATATAAAAATGGAATCTTTATTCTTTTTTAACTCATATTTTTTTTTAGAAGGACTCCTGTAAAGAATAGACGAATTCGAACTTGTGCACAACCCAGCCTTCAGATAGTGCGAGTGAGAGAACTGTGTAAAAACGCATTTGTAACGTCCAACTTGTGCACAACCCAACCTTCAGATAGTGCGAGTGAGAGAACTGTGCGTTAGGGATGAGACCGGTACCGTACCCGTACCTATACCCGTACCCCGTACCGAAAATACCCGTACCGAATTTGAACAAAAGTGGGTACCGAGTACCGTACCGAATATATAGGTACGGTACGGGTACGAGTCCGGGGTATCGGTATTTCGGTACGATACCCATTTGGTACCATTTTGTTATTTTTTTCTTTTTTGAGCACCCGTACGGGTACCAAGTAGGTAAGTAATTACGAGTATCAATACTATACGGGTATCAAATTGAAAATTTTGGTACAGGTACCAATATGGTACATGTACCAAATAGGTAAAATTGATACGAATACCATAATACGAAGTAACACATATAATCAAATTCAATAGTATATAGAATTCGATACCCGTACCGATACCGAAAGTACCGAATACCGAAATCAGTAAAAGTGGATACCAATACCTATACCGAGTACTCAAAATCGGTACGGGTACAGGTACCAGTACAGGTACAGTATGGGTACGGGTATAGGTACTCGGGAAAAAAATGCTCATCCCTACTGTGCATATGGTAGCCGATTTAACGACCGGACTAAAAGTCTCACCACAATCAATGCCCACCTGTTGTGAACGACCATCACACACCAATCTGGCCTTGTACCTCTCTAGTGTCCCGTCTGACCTGTATTTATGTTTAAACAACCACATGGAACGAATAATATTCATGGATAGGTCACGAGGAACTAACTCCCATGTACCATTTCTAATTAAAGCGTTATACTCGATAGTCATGGCCGAGTACCATACCGGAGTGGCCAAGGCATCGGTGGGATTTTTAGGAAGGGATAATTACAATTGAATACAAATTAATATATCCATATATAACAAATATACAAAATGTTAAATTTGATGGAAATTATGGATATCGAGCACTAGCTGTTTGTCTCGGACTTGATGAAGATAAGTATTATGAGTACATTCGACATACGATGAGAGAAGAGTTACAAAGTTGATATGATATCTACGCGAACATTTTTGTTAAGGATGTAAATTCATTGTATCAAGATGTGTGCTTCTTTGGGTCGCCTTGTACAAGAGTACAGCGGATGAAAATGCATGAGGCAGGTGTTCTGATTGCTAATAAGTTTGGTGTAATCGTCCATTCTTTAAGCATGTCAGGCAGTACGACTATTTTCCCGTTTTGAAGTGGTCTAGAAGAGATTCAACATCACAGAGCTCTTACAATTGCCCTAGTTAATGATGAGAACCATTATATCAGGGTGGAATTACAAGAAGGGTACCCAATGCCTACTATCACGCCTTATTGGAATTTTCGCAACATTAGCCAGTCTGCAACTAGATGGGAAACCATGTATAGGCCGTGTCTAGAACTATATACCCAACTTGTCACCGTGAAAGTGGTTTTATCGATCTAGTTGATTAAGTATTTTAATATTTGCATGTTTACTTTTTTTTTTACTAGAGACTCGTATATTATTTATTAATAATGAACTTTTGCGTTTTTCGTATTTTTTATTAAAGGTTATTTATTTTTCGTTAATATTGGTATCAATATTATTAATAATAGTACTACAAAATCTAAAATGTTATATAAAAAAAGTGATAGTAGTATAGTAATATAAATAGTAAATACTAACTTAATCATTATTTAATTAGTTGGTAGATTAGCTCATTAAATGCAGTTTGACTAAATTGGTAGATTAATCCTCTTAGTTGGTATATTTACATAAGCCAATTAAATTACCTGACTATGAAGAGTGTGTTGAGGGAAATAAATACAAATATAAAGATGCTTAAATAAAGAGCAAAAAATTAAATTACCACAAAAAAGGAATATATATTAGCTCAATAATTTCCTAATCTAGGTAATGTGAGCAACTAAAACCAAAATGCAACCTGTCTTTAGATATTCCCTTAACCTAAGACCATATAATAATAATAATAATACCCTTACTACATGCATCATCCACTTGTTCATACTCATCAACCCCAAAAAAGCATTACAAGCATTGAACCCATTATGACAAAGAAACCAAGAGTGGTGGTTTCTTGATGTATCCTTAGCCCATGGCTAATATCCGTGTTGATACCTGCTCCCGATGGGCCCATACCCGACCCATATCCACCTCCTAGCACGCCAGTGTTGGTTGGGTTGTTGCCGTAGGGAGACGTGGTGGTGCTGCCTGGTGTCATGGTGGTTGAACCTGGTGTCATCGTGGTGGGGCCGCCTGGTGTCATTGTGGTGGAACCTGGTGTTCTCGCATTGCCTGGTGAATTTACCACAGTCGTACCACTGCATCCACAAATGTTAATAAGTTGATGGTAAACTACAACAAATGCACATGTAGTAAAGTACAAATCATGTAAATGTAGAAACTAGAAAGAATGAATTGAGACACAGCGGCGAAACCAAAAATTTTTTATTAGAGAGTTATCTTAAGGCTCTCTTCTCTCTATTAGCTACAACTAATGGTCAAATTTATATATTTTTTTTCCTCAAAAGATATTACAGTTTTTTACTAAAAATCTAACAAAATATCGTCAGGAAGTCATTGGACCCTCTTGACCAGGGCCGTCTCCGAAACGTTTTGGGTCTAGGGCGACTAAAAAAATTGGGGCCCTATAAAATTCAAGTTTTAACTTTCAATTTTAAAAAATGAGTAATTCAAATTTTAACTTTTACATGGCTCTATATATAGTGTACTCGATTGTAATGAGAAACACAAGTTGAATAACATTTCTAATAAATTATCAAACATCAATACTTAGAATATATATTTTATTAAAAAATAAAAAAAAGTTGGTCTTAAATGCATTGTTATAAAAAAAATAAATGCTTAAAGTGGGATTTGAACTCAAGTTCTCTATCTTGAAATATAATTAACTAAGAAATTCATTTACCTTGGTTGTGTTCTCATTACCCACAGCAAAGTAATTTGAATACACTTTATACATAATATATATTTAACAATTTTAAAATTTCGGGCCTCCCGGAAGTTTGGGCCTTGGGCCGTCGCCCACTCTGCCCATGCCTAAAACCGGGCATGCTCTTGACCATCACCAATAAGGGGTGATGTACAACTACCAATAAATAAGTTACGAGCCATCATTTCAGGTTGTTTTGTCGGGCGTCTTATATTATATTAGTGTCTTACTCGTATAATGTATTGTATATTTTTTGAAACGAAAAAAAATTGTTTACCGTTCAAACAAAAAGTTACGAGCCACCGTTAGAAGTCAATGTAAAGTGTAAACGTAAGTTGTAAAAAACGGCAGATCGACAAAGCGTCTATGGTACAACACTACAACTTGTCAGGATGTTTTGCCAGCAGTGTACAACTAAAGAAGCACATGGTACAAGTTATATAATTGAAGTGGACCAGTGACGTAGGTCCAGATGGTTGAAAACACATGAACACAGTGGACATTGGATACCAAGTAGTAAATAATTAAGATAGGATAAATGTGGAATGGTACAACTTGTTGAAGCACAAATGAAGATGATGGTACAACCAACCAAGAAACGACAAAAAGTTAAAAACATCACCTAGATTTTGTCAAGATTAAAGTGGTTTTGTTTGACTTGAGGCATGGTGGGCCCGTCTCCTCGAACGGGTAAAAACTAAAAACCCATTCTTTTTTAACGTAAAAACCCAAATTAATATCTAAAAATAAAAGTTTTACTTTTACAACTAGGTTAGAGATTTTTATTTTTTTTCAGAAAAGAACTAGCTTATAGAGTTATAGTTAAAATAAGGAAAATTAGAACATAACATAGATATGGGAGGTAGAGGTGATAAGGAAAACCGAATTGTTACCGTTCGAGCCATAACCGGTTGAAGTTTCGAAATAACCGATGGTTTGCAACAGGTTAGTGTATTTTTTAGGAACTAGTTATTTTTAGCCGGTTTTTAAACGATGCATCAGTTAACCGGGAAAAACCAAAAATTTAAAAATAAAAACTGAAAATAACAGGTTATTAACTGAGCAGTTAAAGTGAATAACCGGTTAAAGTATAAATGAGAAAAAACCCGATGAAACCGGTTATAGAAATTGTGTGCTCCTCTAATTGGAGGTCCTTGGAGCCCTTACCATTCATCCTAATAGTTTTATTTACATACCGTGTGTAATGAGTACGTGAACATTGATGATAAACATAGGGGATTTAGAATTAAATAATCTTAACTTTGTCGGTTTGGAAGACAATAATCCCAACTTAAAGATTGGAATCTAACAGGCCTAACTTGTCTTGGTTTTTATTTCACTAGACCAAAATTAATAACTTGTTATTTTCAGGTAGAAAACTAACTGGGTTAACCCTATTTAGTTTTGGTCCAGTGAAATAAAAACCAAGACAAATTAAGCTTGTTAGGAGGGTATTTGGGATTGAGTTTGGAAATGCAAAAGTGCTTTTGATCAAAAGTGCTTATTGACTTATGACTTTTTGAAAAAGATTTTTAAAAAAAGTGTTTGGATTAACTTTTGGATGAGAAACGTCAAAAAGTCAATAGATTGCGTTTTTTAAGTGTTTCGCTTAACTTATTGTGAATATTGGTTGTATGGGTGATAGATTTGTAATTTTTTTCCAAAAGTCAAAAGCCAGGATTTCTAACTTTTCAAAAACAGTTTTTTCACCCTTAAAAGCCAAAAGTCAAAACAGAAAGTCTTTTGGGTTACACAAAAAGCCAATAATTCAATAAGTTGTTTTGAAACTCAATCCCAAACACCCTCTAGATTCCAATTTTTAAGTTGAGATTATTGTTTTTTAACCCGACAAATTTGGGATTATTTAATTTCAATTCCCCATAAACATATTTGTAGAATTGTAGGGCTAGAGATGAAATTTGGTTTTTTTTAGAGATTTCCAACTATATTATGTGTCAGATAGCTTAGCTAAGGGCGGACGTAGTATTGAAGATAGTCTTATGCGCTCGCTATATATACACAATAGAATAACAAATAAATAAAAAATACTCGGTAATCATAAAGAAAAGCCACAAAACTAGTAAATAAATTTGGAAAGAAACATAAGGAGATACCTGGCAGAAGAAGGGTATGAACACCCATTAGCACCTGTTTATAAAAAAAGAGTCATCATTAATAATAAAAAATAAAAAAAACATGTATTTGTGTGTGTGTTGGTTAAGTATACTAACTTGGGTCAGTGGTGGTGACCATGGCTGCACCATTGAAATCACAGGAGCCAGGGGCCTGACCCTTCTTTTGAAAATAGCTGTTGACCGCATAGTTGCAGTGGTCAATGACGGTGTCTGGGTTGTAGCACTTGCCACCCTGGTGCGTTTGGGTGCAGTCTGCACCGTTTCCACACGCATAGTCTATTGCCATCTGTAGCACCTTATCGTTTCCACCTTTCTTGCACACACACCATGTTGCACCTACACATACACATACACATAGTGTTGGATATAATATGTGAGTTACTGCACTATGTACAAGTTGGTATAGCATGTTTGTTCTTCATGTTGTCACTCAATAGTAGTAGATTAAATAAACAACCCCTAAACTTAAACACGGGTCAAAAAGAACTTAAAACGGCCGTTTAAAGATATAGGTTGTGACGCAAATTTTTTAGGGTGAAATTAGATTGCATATATAGCAAAAACCTTCTTTTTTTTAATATTTATGATGATAAATACAGTACCAAAGATCTTGAACTTATGTACAACTCTTACAACATATAAAGTACAAGTATATTAAATATGGGATGATTAGAACATTTCTAAATGTACAACTTCCATAACATCAAGTACAAGTCAGCATAGCACAATAATATAACACCAGAAAGAAATATAGGTAATTTTGTACTAACTTATATCAACTCCAATGCTGAGCAAAAGGAACGTCTATATTAAGGTTGTAACTTTTTGTGAGTATCATGGAAAAAGACATATTGTTTGTTCTTTTTTTTTTTTTTTATTTGTTGGTGGTTACTGGTTAGAACAAAGATTTATTGAGAGCTAAAAGCTTAATACTAAAGATGAAGATAATAATAATAACTTTATTATTTTACTTCCTTTTTTGTTGGATAAAAAAAAATGGGAAGTGTGAAAGAAGGAAGTAGAAAAGCTTACTTGAGTGAGAAACCATGGAGAAAATTACTAGAAGAACTAGAACAGCCATTGTTGTGATGAATGTAGAAGAACAAGCAGCTTGGAGAAGATGAAGATGAAGAGATAGATAGAGAGAGAGAGGCTATTGGGTAGCTTTTAAACTTAAAACGAAAAGGTTAATCTTAATCCAGGAAAATAATGGATGTACTAAAAGCATTACAAGTTGTATATTGGTGTGAATATGTCTATTCTGACTCTATGTGATTTAAAAGATGTTACGCGGACGGGGCGTTACCCGAATTGTTCACGGATACCTTATGCCAGGACGGTAACACTGCTGTCATCCACGCTGGTAGTGGTTCTGTAGATTATTTTACTGGTTGTATCTACCGTGTTGGTACCGGTTTTTTATTTTATTTTTGAATTTTATAAATGCTAATTTTTCAAGGTTTGAACCGTTTGTTTTTTTAACTTTTACCGCTTGTGTTATAATTTTTTTATTTTAACCGTTTGTTTTAAAATCTAATTAAATAAAAAAACATTAAAGATAAATATAAAAACCTAAAATTCATTACTATTAAACATTAAACATAAAAAAATACATTAAAAGAAATAAAAAAAACCTACAGTTGGCGCAACAGTTGCCATGCCTCGACATGGTCAAACATGTTGTCGTATCGAGCCGCATAGTCCACATGCGTGAACTCGATAACCCGCTCCGGTTTGATGCCCGGCTCCTCCCTCAACGTGTTCTCGTACAGGGTGGTCCACTGATCATACTTTTGAGATCGGCCCACTTCCGCTGCAGGCTCACGATTGTCTGGTCACTGGTGCCGACGTGGCGGTTGAAATCGTCCAGCACACGCTCCCCAAAAACCTCCGGGTGGGAGCCCGAGCCCGAGGCCCTCAAGCATTGACGTTGTTGAAGAATCGGGTCGTCCGAGGTGTCTTTGTAGCAGATCACCAAGGCAATCTCTTCTTCGGAGGTCCAACGAGTCATCTTCGTGTGTGTGTTTGTTTATACAGTGGTAAAAGTGAGTTTTAACCCCACGGTTTTCTATGTTTATATACAAAAAATTTTGAACGGTTCAAATTTAATTACTGATTGTTTTGGTGGAACGGTTTTAATGATATTGAATTCGATTGACGGTTTCCCAAATTGAATTGATTGTGGGACGGTTGTAATAGTAAAAGTAATTAATATTTAACCTTAAAACCGTGTGAAATTAAAAAAAATAGTGAAATTAAAAAATAAATTAAATAATCAGTGGAGTGCTGGCTACAAAAAAGTGTTTCAGTGAAGTGATGTGACAGTGCAGGATCGGTTAAAATCAAGTAATTGAAAAAACTTTAAGTTAGACTAAATGGTATGGAGTTGGAGAGATCACTCGGGGTGCTGATGTGTACAAGTCTCCCAAGGGGAACCCCCACCCCTCGATCACACTTTATGTTGAGATCGGCCCACTTCCGCTGCAGGCTCACGATTTTCTGGTCATTGGTGTCGACGTGGCGGTTGAAATCGTCTAGCACACGCTCCCCAAAACCCTTCGGGTGGGAGCCCGAGCCCGAGGCCCTCAAGCGTTAACGTTGTTGAAGAACCGGGTCGTCCGAGGCGTCTATGTAGCAGATCACCAAGGCAATCTCTTCTTCGGAGGTCCATCGAGTCATCTTCGTGTGTGTGTTTGTTTATACGGTGGTAAAAGTGAGTTTTAACCCCACGGTTTGCTATGTTTATATACAAAAAATTTTGAACGGTTCAAATTTAATTACTGACTGTTTTGGTGGAACGGTTTTAATGATATTGAATTCAATTGACGGTTTCCCAAATTGAATTGGTTGTGGGACGGTTGTAATAGTAAAAGTAATTAATATTTAACCTTTAAACCGTGTGAAATTAAAAAAAAAAATAGTGACATTAAAAAATAAATAAAAGAATCAGTGTAATGCTGCCTCCAAAAAAGTGTTATAGTGAAGTGATCTGACAGTGCAGGATCGGTTAAAATCAGGTAATTGAAAAAACTTTAAGTTAGACTAAATGGTATGGAGTCGGAGAGATCACTCGTGGTACTGATGTGTACAAGTCTCCCAAGGGGAACCATCCCCCCCCCCCCCCCCCTTTTAAATCGGTGACTTTGGGGAATAAACCCCGTTCTCCCTGAGTTCTTATATTATATTTTATTATATATTATAATATTATTTCCAAACTTTTCTTTTCTTTTATATATAATAATATTATATAAAATAATAAAAAAAAGAAGGGGGAATGGGAGAATTGAAGGACTACCATTTCTAAACTTTAGGGTGAACGGGACGCTCCCAGAATTGGGCATGGGTACCCTACTACCAGCACGGTAACACCGCCGCCACTCGTGCTGGTAGTGGTCTCGTGAACCGTTTGTTGGTTCTAGTTAACGGGTTGGTAACCATTGATAATAATTGCAACGGTCGTTTTTTAGTATTATTTTATTGCTTTTTGACCGTTTGAGTGAATTTAATTAAAACGGTAACAATTTTTTGACCGTTAATCTAATATAAATGGTAAATCCAAATCCAATCCATCCCCTACTAAATCGTTAATCAAAATAATCAATTGTCCAGATTCAAGTTGATCATATATGGCAAACCAAAACCCAAATCCTAATCCAATCCCGCCCCCACTAAACCGTGTGCGAGCATCAATCTGGACCCTTGAGGATGAACTCGTCTTGGTGAATAGATATCTTTATGTTCAAGAGCAAGGACACCAGCGAAGGCAAAGTTTTTGAAAAGCGGTTGCCACAAGATTCAAGGAACAAACGGGTGAAAACAATCGTTCAATGGACGCGATACGTGGAAAGCTTTTATCTTTAAAGGCGAAGTGCGCAATATTTCAACAATTAGTCGTTAATTGGATGCACCACAATCCGGCTTTAAGCGAAGATTGATGGATTGAAGAAGCCCGTAACGAATACCGAAACGTATACGATGATAACTACCCGAGGGTCGAGGTTTGGAGAGCTATGAGATGACGTTTTATAATATTTTAGGTGTTTCTACTATTTATTTTACCGTTTTAAATAATGTTTGATAATTTGTTTAATTATCGTTCCTTAAAAAAAATAATAAAATATAAACATTTCAGTGAAGTGAATCAGTGGAGTGCTGTCTATAAAAAAGTGAATCAGTGATAAAAATCAGTAAAGTGGTATGGCAGTGTATAATTGATTAAAATCAGTAAAACAAAATTCATATTCAAGAAGTGTCCCTTAAGCCTTTAGAAGAGAAAATGGAAAAAATGATGTGACATTCTAAGGAAGTCGGGAAAAACCAACCACACCACCGTATAGTCCTAGGCGCCCCACCCTGATAATTAAATATTTGCTCATTGCTCAATTGAATTTTTTTTTTCAATAAAGTAATAAATTAGTGTGGGTGGCTGACAAGGACCCAGGCAGCGAATGTACGGTTGTGTGGGGTTTTGTGTTTTAAATTGGGATATTTGGATTTTCTCCAACGGGTATATTTTGGATTTCAAACAACCGACTTAACAGTTGTTTACAAAATTAGTTATAGTTAAAGATTACTGTTACGACCCAGGCCCAGCAGATGGCCCAGCAAATTCATGAATCGGCCCAGGAAGGAAGGCCCAAGAGGGACAGCAAGAAGCCTGCTCGTTTTGCAAATTAGTTAATTATAATTTCAGTATTTCTTGTTTATTTCTTTTAGTATTGACTAAGTTTAGAGGTAGTTATACATGATCCTTTTAGTGGAGATCATGGCCTACGAATAAGGGGCATGACATGGTGTACATGCCTTAGTGGGATGGTGGACATGTAACCTCATTTGCTATTTAAGTTGCTTTGAGTTAATGAAAAAAATCAGAAAATTGTTCCACAAAAATTGTCTCTTCTTAATCTTATTTTCTAGAGCTTGATCCACTTAAGGATTACCCTATCATTGGTGCTTTCATTCACCAACTCACCTTTCATGGCACCCCGCAAAGACTCCACATCCGATGAACCACAACCATCCCTAGCCGACCTCCTCCAACAACTTATTACTAATTCTGCAGCCGCAGCCACTCACCAATCTAACCAACTCCAAAACTTAATTGACGAAACCCGTACACTCCACACCAAATTCGACCAGCAAGCTAATGTTTTGACCACCATGTCCGACAAATTACATTCCGAAACCTCCCCCGGTAACAAACAGAAATCACCCCTCTCCTCTTCCGGTTCACCATCGTCCTCCAATCCACCAAATTCATCCCGTACACCCAAAATTTCCTTGCCGTTATTTGATGGAACCAACCCACTCGGTTGGATTTTCCAAGCTGAGAATTTTTTTTCATACTATCAAACACCAATTACCGAACGTGTTTCGTTAGTCGTTTTCTACTTTATTGGCGACGCACTCGCATGGTATCAAAATCTCGCTAACAACGACTTACTTTCGTCTTGGACGAACTTCAAGCGCGAAGTGGAACTGCTTTTTGGTCCTTCGTCATTTGAAGATCACGAGGCTGCCCTCTTTAAACTCACTCAAACCACCTCGGTCGCCGCATACCTCACCGACTTCGAACGCATAAGCAATCGCGTTTCGGGTCTCAATCAACAAGCATTACGAAGTTGCTTTATTTCGGGTCTAAAACCGGACATCCGGAATGAATTAGCGGTCCTCCGACCCACCACTTTGTATGAGGCTATTGGTTTAGCCAAAGCCGTCGAAGACAAAATTTCTCAATCGCCCAAGCCCACTTCCACCAGATATACTTATCATTCCAAAACCTCTGCCGCCATTTTAAATACATCTCCTATCACTTCACAACAAACCTCCACTACTACCCCTACTTCTTTGCATTTACTTTTGACTAACCCAAACAAACAAACTACCACCTTACCTTTCACCAAGCTTTCTGCTTCTGCACTCCAACAAAGAAAAAAAGAGGGCCTATGTTTTAACTGTCCAGAGAGGTATTTCCCAGGCCATAAGTGCTCCCCACCACAATTCCTACTCATCGTGGACAACGACGATAGAGAAGAACCCACCGAAACAGAAACCGTTCAACCCGAACCCATGCCGCACCCAGACCCGAACCAACCACAGCTTCTGTCCCTGTCCGAAGCAGCCTACTTCGGCTTAACAGCCCCACAAACGCTTCGCGCAACGGGTTACATTAATGGTCATCCAGTTACGGTGCTTATGGATTGCGGTAGCACACATAACATCGTCAAGCCACGCATCGCTAAACTCCTACAACTCACCATCACACCCATTCCGCAATTTAACGTCATGGTAGGCAACGGAGAATTCATTCAATGTGAAGGTTTTTGCCCATCGGTCAGTTTCCAAATCCAACGAGCCGCTTTTCAGAGCCCATTCTATATCTTACCAGTCGAGGGCACCGATATCGTTTTGGGAGTCACATGGTTAGCTTCACTCGGCCGCCTTTCGGCTGACTTTTCCATTCCAGAAATCTCGTTCCTTCGAAATGGGATCAACCACACCATTAGAGGCGAATCTATGAGTAACATTTGTACCCCGAGTTCGCTATCCACCCTTTTACGCCACAATTCGGTTGCATCTCTCCACACCTTATCCCTTGAACCAAACCCATCCCCTTCGTCTGCCTCACTACAACCATGCGAAAATAGTGATCCCACCATAGCTTCAATTTTAACCCGATTCCAGACCCTGTTCCACAAACCACAACATATCCCACCAAACCGTTTTCATGACCATCACATTCCCTTGTTAAACGAATCCACAACCGTCAACGTCAAACCATATCGTTACCCACATTATCAAAAACAAGTCATGACACAACTTATCTCCGAAATGCTACACAATGGTGTGATTCAGCCAAGCCAAAGTTCGTTTTCGTCGTCGGTACTTTTAGTGAAAAAGAAGGACAGCTCATGGCGTTTTTGTGTGGACTATCGCGCTTTGAATGCAGCGACGGTCCGTGATCGTTTTCCAATTCCCACAATCGACGAACTCCTCGATGAACTCCATGGAGCAACAATCTTTTCCAAAATCGATTTACGTTCGGGGTACCACCAAATCCGGGTTGCTCAACAAGATGTTCACAAAACCGCTTTTCGGACCACCGACGGTCACTACGAGTTTCTCGTTATGCCATTCGGTCTCACGAACGCACCGTCAACTTTTCAAGCAGCCATGAATGATCTTTTTCGTACGGTACTTCGTCAATTTGTTCTTGTTTTTTTGATGATATACTCGTTTACAGTCCCAACCAAACTGCACATTACAACCACCTTCAATTTGTCCTTAACACACTATCAACCAACCAATATCATGCTAAGGCCTCCAAATGCGTTTTCGGTGTCAATGAACTCTCATTTTTGGGTCATAGAATATCAGCAAACGGCGTTGCGCCCGAACCCGATAAAATCCATGCCATCCAGCAATGGCCTCCTCCAATATCCTTCACCACCCTTCGAGCTTTTTTGGGCCTTACCGGGTATTACCGAAGGTTCGTTCCTTCGTATGCACGAATCGCCTCTCCACTCACTGACATCCTAAAAGCAAAAGAATTCTCTTGGAATCCTGATGCTCACCATGCCTTTAACAGCCTCAAAGAACTGATGCATCCGGAACCGCAATTGGCGCGGTGCTCTCTCAAAACAATAAACCAATCTCATTTTTCAGTAAGAAACTTTGCCCGACAATGCAAGCACAATCCACCTATACCAAAGAACTTTTTGCCATTACCGAATCCGTCAAGAAGTGGCGACAATATTTATTGGGTCGCAAATTTCGAATCTTCACTGATCATCATAGTCTCAAGCACATCCTTACTCAAACCATTCAAACCCCGGAACAACAAAATGGGTTACCAAATTGATGGGCTACGACTTCGAAATTCATTTCAAACCGGGCCGTGAAAATCAAGTTGCCGATGCGTTAAGTCGCATTGATATACCATCCATGTTAGTCTTCTCACACCCAACGGCCACGTGGCTGAATGAACTTCGCACCTACTACTCCACTGATACCGTTGGTCGCCAATTGGTTCATGATATCCAAGCCGATCCCTCGTCGTTTCCACATCACAGATTCAATGATGGCTTGGTATATGTTCAAGATAAACTCCTCATCCCACCACTTCCGAACCTTCGAAGTCGTCTTTTACAAGAGTTTCATTCCTCCTTCACAGGAGGTCATTCGGGTATTAATGCCACTACCAAGCGACTCTCTGGTACGTTCACTTGGCTTGGACTAAAGAAGGATGTTTCCAATTTTGCTGCAGAATGTGAAGTTTGTCAAGCCATAAAAAACCCAAACCATAAACCTTACGGTTTATTACAACCGCTGCCAACTCCACCTTATCCATGGCACGACATTTCCATGGATTTCATCACCAACCTCCCACCATCGAAAGGCAAAACCACCATTTGGGTCATCGTTGATAGACTTTCAAAATTCGCCCATTTCATTTCACTTCCAACCGGGTATACATCGGTGTCACTTGCTTCGATATTTATGCACGAAATTTACCGTCTTCATGGATTACCCAAAACCATTGTGTCCGATAGAGACCGGGTGTTTATTAGCAGTTTCTGGAAAGAATTCTTCAAGACAATGGGAACTCAATTGCTACATTCGAGCGCCTATCACCCACAAACGGACGGCCAAACAGAAGTCGTTAATCGGTGCTTGGAGATGTACTTACGAGCCTTTGTTTTTGATGAGCCGAAAAAATGGGAAAGGTATCTCTACTTGGCTGAATTTTCTTATAATACTGCCTTTCATTCTTCAATTCAGATGTCTCCATTCAAGGCAATGTATGGTCGAGAGGTCGCTTCAATCCATGATTATTCGCCGGGGTCGACCAAAACAGCTTCTATTGAGTCCTCTCTCCTGGAACATCAACGCCTTATTGAACAGCTCAAAAGCTCAATTGAAGTAGCCAAGAAAAGAATGATTAAATACGCCAACAAGAAGCGTATGGACAAAGAATTTGCTGTTGGCGATTTGGTTTATCTTCGACTTCAGAAATATCAGCAATCTTCGGTGGTAAGTCGCTCTAATCATAAGTTGGCTCGACGCTTTTATGGCCCTTACAAAGTGTTGGAGCGCATTGGTGAAGTCGCGTACAAATTAGAGCTACCAACCGGGTCTCGCATTCATCCGGTTTTTCATGTTTCGCTTTTAAAAGCAAGCCACGGTACTCACTTTGCCAACCAAGGAAATTTAAAAACTTTTGGTGAAGATCTCGACATTGGTCACCTTCCTGAAACTATACTTGATGCTCGTTTGGACGACAAGGGAAACACTCAATACTTGGTAAAATGGGACAAGAAGCCAATGGAAGAAGCATCATGGGAAGATAAAAGTGCACTGGAAGACTTCATTCCTAATTTCACTGACATTGAGGTCAATGCACAGTCTCAAGCAGGGAGAGATGTTACGACCCAGGCCCAGCAGATGGCCCAGCAAATTCATGAATCGGCCCAGGAAGGAAGGCCCAAGAGGGACAGCAAGAAGCCTGTTCGTTTTGCAAATTAGTTAATTATAATTTCAGTATTTCTTGTTTATTTCTTTTAGTATTGACTAAGTTTAGTGGTAGTTTGATAGAATTCAGCTTGACCCTTAAGTCCTTAACCCAATTGCAGCCCATACCCAGTCAAAGGGTCAGTCAAAGTCAAAACCCAGTCAAAGTCAACAAGCTAAAGTTTAGGACCAATTATCTCTATTATGCTTATTAATATTTCTTGTTCCAGTTTTCAAAATTGTCTATGTTTTATGTTATAATAATAAGGTTCTAATCCTTGTAATTGGAGACCTCCCATTCTCGAATTTGGGCACTATCATGTATTTGATTTTAATATTTTAATCTATCAATTTTCTGGGTTCTATCATTTTGGTTCCATTGCCGGGAATTGGCGAATAGTACCCGGAGTAACCAGATAGAAAAAGGCAATATGATCCCAGATCATGTTGCTGCCCTGTTAGCAGTGATTGCATCACAATTGGAAAGTTTAACAGCCGATGTAGCAGCTCTCAAAACCCATGCTGGTTCGAATAGGAAATTCAGCAGTAGCCCAGTGAAACCTGATCCGAATGAGTACCTATGTAGCATCAAACAAACAGGTACGATCCAAGAATATCGACATGAATTTCTTAAAAGATCGTCAGGAGTCTCAAATTGGCCGGAAAATTGCTTATTGGGCGTTTTTCTAAATGGGCTTAAAAAAGAATTGAAGGCCAAGGTACGGATTCACGATCCCAGAACAGTTTTTGATGCCATGAGTCTTGCGCTGAAATTGGAGTCTCAAATAGGTCATACCGAACCCAATAGAAATCCAATATCTAGACTTGCTTTTGAACCTAATTCACCACCCATACCTCAGTCATCACATCCCACCCCTAAAATTCCTCCAAGCATATCTTATTTTGAGAAGGGATCTAGTCATCGCAGCAAGATGGGAACGTTCAAACTGTTTGAATCAGATGAAGAGGTAGGGGATTCCAATTATGGATCAGCCCCTGCTATTGAAGAGGACAAGGAACACCGGAAATTGAACGGTGAACCTACTGAGGATCAATCTGAGCAGGTTTTGAGTGAACCTGATAACCCAATACCAGAACTGGATATAGAGAAAGTTTTAGGCGAAAATCTTGGTAATGGCGAAGGTCAATTTAAGCATGTTTTGGGTGTTCAATCGAAGATCAGAGATGGTACTCAGCTGAAGATTGGAGATGTGGAAACAACTCAAGAGGGCGTGAAGTTGCTGGACAACCATTTAGAGAGGTGGGTTGGCCGACTTGCAGTTGCTGTGATTCTAAGGAACATAGGAAACCCAACAGCTCCAATGACTGCTTATTGGTTGGATATTGGTCTCAACTTGAGATCAATGAAGGGGCAGATTTCAACAATCATTGAATGGCTTATTGCTTGGTGCGCCAATTCCCTTCTTTACGACTTGAGGACAAGTCGTTTGTCCGGGTGGGATGTATTGATAGAATTCAGCTTGACCCTTAAGTCCTTAACCCAATTGCAGCCCATACCCAGTCAAAGGATCAGTCAAAGTCAAAACCCAGTCAAAGTCAACAAGCTAAAGTTTAGGACCAATTATCTCTATTATGCTTATTAATATTTCTTGTTCCAGTTTTCAAAATTGTCTATGTTTTATGTTATAATAATAAGGTTCTAATCCTTGTAATTGGAGACCTCCCATTCTCGAATTTGGGCACTATCATGTATTTGATTTTAATATTTTAATCTATCAATTTTCTGGGTTCTATCATAGTTATACATGATCCTCTTAGTGGAGATCATGGCCTAAGAATAAGGGGTATGACATGGTGTACATGCCTTAGTGGGACGGTGGACATGTAACCTCATTTGCTATTTAAGTTGCTTTGAGTTAATGAAAAAAATCAGAAAATTGTTCCACAAAAATTGTCTCTTCTTAATCTTATTTTCTAGAGCTTGATCCACTCAAGGATTACCCTATCAATTACACACGGGATTATAATGATCACATGTTTGGCGATTTAAAAGGCAAGAATGAGAAGATATTTAAAGGCAAAGAGGCGAAAATGCAAGATATTGTCATTAATATTAAACCTTTGGCATTTTTTTTATTTAAAGAATCATGCTAAGTTTAAAGATATTGTATGAAAGGATTGGTGCAGGAGCCCTCCGTATATGTTGACTGTTGTCACTTGATTTTTGCGGTCCTCGCTTTAAGAATTAGTGTTTTTCGTGGTTGAATGAAAGCTAACGTTAAAAAAGGGAAAATGGATTTTAATACTTCCAACTATCGCCTGTTGGCGGATATATCACTCCGAACTTTCACTTTGGCTAATAGCACTCTCAACTTTCAACTTATTTTATTTCATCACCCCCCAAACTAACGGTTATAGTCTTATGAGTAATGATCTTTCCAATGTTTTTAAACTCGGACCGGACCGGCCGGTCGGACCGGTCGGACCGGGATCCGGAGGGTGGAACGGGCCGGTTCAGACAAAAGGATCGGGAGGTGCAGTTGACCGGTGGTTCGACCGGAACCCGGGTGGTCGGACCGGGAACCCGTTTGGTTGGACCGGACCGGACGATTAATTTTTTTTTTTAAATCTTTGAAAATAAATACCCTACAAAAACAGATCAAAGAAAAAAAAAGAAAGAAAATAGATAATGTAATGATATTAATCTAAATAAAAAGTTAAACACGTACCCTTTGAAAACAGATCAAATAAAATAAAAAGAAAATCGATGATGATGATGATGAATACGTGCTGAATTGATGATGATGATGAATTGATGATGAAGATGAAAGATTAAAGGTTTATTGTAAAGTAGGGTTTGAACTTTGGTGGCTGAAAAAAACATACAGAGGAGAGGAGAAAGGAGAAAGGAGAAAGTGAGGGTTTTGGTAAAGTTAAAGTGTGATTAATATTGTTGTGTGAAAATGGGAAAAGACTTAGGAATTTTTAGGACCTAGGAATTTTTAGTCTACTTATTAGTTATTTTTAATATATTCATTTGTAATTGTAATCAGAATTTCTTCTTAAATTTTTATGGTTTTTTTGAATTTTTATGCTTTTTATGAACTTTATAATTTTTTTGAATTTTTATGAATTTTATATATTTTTTATAATATTTATAACGTTGTCCGGTTCTTAAATCCGGTCCGACCGGTCCAACCGGTCCGACCAGTGAACCGGTAAGCAGACCGGTTCGACGTCCGGTCCGGTTCTGAAAACCTTGGATCTTTCTTATCGTTCTTTGTTGACCAATAAACCTATGTCTCAGTAAAAGCGTTTATGTAGTTGTCTCTGTTTTTCGGATGAAAACAGAGGATGAATATTGCGTTTATATAGTTGTAAGTATTAAAATTCATTTCCAAAAAAAAAAAGTTTAGTTAAAGAAATTTGTATAGAAACATATAACCATAGATCTCCTATGAATAGTTTATGTTATCGATTTTTCTCTATAGTGTAAAAGAGTTGGTATTTATCCCGAGTACGTCATGTTTGTCAAATCGTTTACATGCCGACTTGCTGATAGGCGAAAGAAATTCAAAGTAGCCCAGCAAATGACAACAAACCTTATAATATTTAAAGACTTCATCTTAATGTGTTTATGTATATACTACAGAAAGGTTTAAAAAATCTCTTTTATTTCATTCACTGATTCAAACATACAAACACATTATCATATACAAGCTGTCCCTTGTATTGACAGCTTAACTAACATTCAAAACAGAAATTAACATTCTTCACACTGGGATTCAACAAAACAGACCGATTTTGCATCTTGATTACTCGTCCATTTCATCGTCGTCATCTATCTCTTCGATCTTCATCCTCTTCACAGCATGTGCAGCATCACCGCGAGTCCCGCCATTTGCAGTAGGAACTTCAATCAGTATATCAGACTTCTGCCCAGTTGCCGCATTAACCAATCCACCATTCCTCTCCACCCTGTAACTCAATTCTCCACCATTAATGCCTGCATCTATATACACCGTCGAGTTTTCATCAATCTCTTCTCTGATGAGCATTTTCGATAATTCTGTCACAACCCTCCTTTCAAGCCATCTCCTGATTGGACGCGCCCCATATACTGGATCGTAACTCTCATTTAGTATAACATCTAAAGCTGCTTCTGTAACTCCCAAAGCAACGCCCCGGTCAGCAAGGCGGACAGCCACATCTTTCAACTGTAGTCTAGCAACCTTTCGTAACTGGTCATCAGAAAGTGGGTCGAAGACCACGATCTCATCAAGCCTGTTCAACAGCTCGGGTTTAAAGTGCTTCCTCACCTCTTGCATAACCATTTCACGAGCCTTGACCATTGTGGTCTTCCCTGACAACCCTCTTAACAAATACTCGGCTCCAAGATTGGAGGTCATGATGATGACTGTGTTGGTGAAGTCGACAGTGCGACCTTGCCCGTCTGTCAACCGTCCGTCATCCAACATTTGAAGTAGAGTGTTGAAAACAGATTGATGAGCTTTCTCTACTTCGTCAAATAGTACAACACTGTAAGGTCTTCTCCTCACAGCTTCTGTAAGTTGACCACCTTCTTCATGACCAACGTAACCAGGTGGAGCACCGATTAGTCGGGATACAGAGTGCTGCTCCATGTACTCGGACATATCAATCCTAATCATAAGCTTTTCATCATCAAATAGTTGCTCTGCAAGAGCCTTGGCAAGCTCAGTCTTCCCAACACCGGTAGGACCCAAGAAGAGGAACGAACCAGTTGGCTGTTGCGCCCGCCCCAAACCAGCACGTGACCTTAATACAGCCTCAGCCACAGCACTAACCGCTTGATCTTGGCCAACAACTCGCTGATGCAACCTGTCGGCCAGACCAATAAGCCTTTCCTTCTCATTTGTCCCAAGCCTGGTCACGGGTATACCGGTCCATCTACTCACCACCTCGGCAATCTGGTCAGGTCCCACCATCTCTGTCAGCATTACGTTTTCATCTGCATTCCCTTCGATTCTTGCTATAGCAGTCTCCACTTCTTGAAGAGCTCCATATCTTAAGTCTGCAGCTCTTGCTAAATCATATCGTCTTTCTGCTTCTTGTAATGCCACCAAAAGTTCTTCCTTTTTCTGTTTCAACCTACGGATTTCATCAACGCGCTCCTTTTCCTTCTTATATTTCATCATCAGCGGTTGAAGTTTATCTCTCAAGTCATCAAGTTCCCTTTTCACTTCAACAAGACGAGCTTTGCTTGCTTTATCTTTTTCCTTTTCTAAAGCATGAAGCTCAACCTCCAACTGCATTCGCTTCCTTTCAAGATTATCGATTTCTTCAGGCTGACTATCTAATTGTACCCTCACATTCGCACATGCTTCATCCACAAGATCAATAGCCTTATCCGGCAAGAAGCGTGCTGCACACAAATTCCAATAAATAAATGTAAATTACAAGTTCAATACCACATAATTTACTACGAAGTAGTTCAAAATAACGGAAGAAAATAATCATACCAGTTATGTAGCGGCTTGAAAGCTGAGCGGCAACCACAAGCGCACGATCAAGAATTCGAACACCATGGTGGCCTTCATACCTCTCTTTCAACCCTCTAAGAATACTTATGGTGTCGGGAACACTCGGTTCAGCCACCAAAACCTGTTGAAAACGTCTCTCAAAGGCTGCATCCTTTTCCACATACTTCCTATATTCTTCCAAAGTGGTTGCGCCAATGCACCGAAGCTGACCCCTAGCCAACATGGGCTTGAAAAGATTTGCAGCATCCATCGACCCTTCGGTTCGACCCGCTCCAAGAACAAGATGAATCTCATCAATAAACAATATCACCTTCCCATCAGCTTCTTCAACCTCTTTCAAAACCGCCTTCAATCTCTCTTCAAACTCCCCTCTATATTTGGCTCCAGCAATCAACGCCCCCATATCCAACGCTACAAGGCGCACATCGCTAAGATTGTTCGGTACATCACCTCTCACAATCCTCTGTGCTAAACCTTCAACAACAGCAGTCTTTCCCACTCCAGGCTCCCCAATAAGCACAGGGTTATTCTTTGTTCTTCTTGATAATATCCTAATCACTCTCCTGATCTCCTCATCTCGCCCAATTACAGGATCGAGCTTTCCCGCCTGCTCCACAAGATCCCGACCATACGTCTTCAAAGCCTGAAAATTAGTATCTCCAGAAGCACTTTCCACCTTCTTCCCTTCTTTCCCTCGAAGCTTTTCGACCTCACTTTTCACTCTAGATGCACCAACCCCAGCTTCTTTTATAAGATCAGTAATCTGCGAATCTTCAAGAAGTCCCAAAATCAACTGATCAACCGCTAAATGGGAATCACCGCGTGATTTCTGCAAGCTTTGAGCGCGACGAATGACTTTAATTAAAGAACTACTTGCTGGAACTTCATCCGGTGCAGGGGACTGAGAGGGAAGCTTCTTTAACGCTTGATTAAACACCCTTTCAGCTGAATTAGCAGCCTCTTCACCACCAGCATTGCTTATTGCTTGCCTGAATATACCATTCGGGTCCGATATCAAAGCAACCGCAATATGCAACGGCGTGAACTGTGCATGGCCCGCGTTCATAGCTAGCTCATGACCGGCAGCCAATGCCTCATTTGTCTTGTGTGTGAATTTGTCAGGATTCATGTCTTCTGATAATAACGCCTAAAAACCTACAAACATAATAACAGTAAACTCAGTCTATCTTAAATAAACTACATAATACACAATAAGGATTCACGTCTTCTAAATTCTTTTCTTCCACTTTTATGTTCGGTTTAATTGTCTATTGGGATTTGACCGACCGAATCAAACCGAACACACAATAAGCATCACAAAAACTTCCTAATAACCTAATTTTACCAAAATCATTAACAGTTTTTCATCCAAATCAAACAAGTGGCAAATGATAATAACATTCTAAGATAAAGAACAGCATAACACACAATAAGCATCACAAAGACCTTGTGATGATTTAATTAGCCAAAATCATCAACAGATTTTCATAGAACCCTACCAATAGCAAATGATACCTCATGTAGTTCAAATAACTAAACAAACAATAACATAATAATAATGTTATAAATACATAATAAATAAAAATGGATATAAAAGCGTGTTGTTACCTTGAATCGTTACTTCAACAGAGAAATGCAATAAACGTTTGATTTTCTTTCTTCGAAGTTGTGTGTGTGTTCTATATAATTTACAGAGAGAATAAATTGTTGTAGAATTTGTAAGCAGTTGTCGATGAATGATATGATGAGGGTTGAGTGGAAGACGAATTGATTTATACATGTTGTTAACGGTTACGGGAGACATCTGGAACCTAACCGCTGTGTGTTCTCTAGAACCTACCAGATAGATATGTTCCAGAGTTTTCCATTTTGTTTTCCTTCTTTTATACTCTAAAATATACAGTTTTATCAATTGTTACCCTTATGGTTTCTTGATGTTACATGATAAGTCCAGAAGATTGGAGAAACTACGATTTAGACTCCATTTTATGTATTACTCTTTTTTTAGATTGTTTATATGTTTTATATTGACAAAATATCTTTATTATTATTTTAATTAAAAATTAAATTATATAAACTCAAGAATTTAAATAAAGCCAAACTTTAGTTGATTTGGTTGGTCTGGCGTAGCTTACGTAACACAACAAGTTTAATTTTTCGTTTTCTAAAATTGCACTTAACGGGTTGACATATCTTTTTTTTTGTAAAAAAATTAATGAACCGTACTTGAGCGACTCTAGTTAGGCGAAAAAATGAAGCTAGAGCTTAGAAAGAGAATATAAATGATCAAATTCATGACAAATATAGTAAACCAACCCTACCACCTTAAAGTCAAAACTAAAACTGTAACTTGACATAACAAATGCTACACTACATATATGATTCTTGATCATGTAGTTCATCTCAGACACATGACTAGCAGGATTATGTATTATCAACAACCGAACAAGATTTTGCAATTTTCCACATTTACAGTTTACATGTGAATGGGTCAATTTGGGTTGCGTTTATCTCAAACGAGTATGATAAAAAGTAAATAAAAGCCCAAGTGAGTTCAAGGGAGGGTGAGATGTAGGCAAGGTATTACCTCTATCCCAAGGGATAGACTAATAGAGATGTATCTGGTGAGACCCCTAACTCCAAAAACATATCTAGACATAACTCATAAGAGTCAAATAAAAACATACATAGTCAGATAACACCTTTTATAGACACATAAACCAAATAAAAAGGCTCCTAAGTCGAGAATCTGATACAAAAATCGGACCTTCCTCCTAAAAGTCATTAATTGTAATCCTACGTCTCCACAAACTCTCACTGACTATGTCCTCAAAGAGGTGCAAGTCTAGAAAATCTTGCCTAATATGTCCCTCCCAAGTCAATTTAGGAAAAAACAACTTAACATAATTAGTGTAGTGATCAATCAAAACAATTTAACAATACATGATCATGATGAGGATGAATCATTGTCTGTGTCTAAATTAAGGTCGATACTTCAATACTGACAAAGACTCATAATGACCATTTTTTTTCTAAATCTTGCACTTCATATTTTCAATAGTTCGGGTCCCACTAATAACTAGTTTTATACCCATCCGGTGGTCAGTACCTTAGACTGGGTGGTATGGGGTGGCGCCCAATGCCACATCAGTATAATAGCGCCCCCTACACCATTGTGTGGGCGCTATTGTGGGTGTCGCCAAAGCAATAGCGAGCACTATGGGCTGATGGGGTGGGGCCCATGTGGTCTTCAACCAATTAGATTTTTGTTTTTTTCCCTTTTTCTTTCGTTTTTTATTGAAGGGGTTTTATTCCATTGCATCCCCTTGTTTACGTAGAGTAAACGTGGTGTTGATGTGGCACAATAGAGCCCCTAATACCACCCAATCTTACAGTAGTAACATGGAAAAAAAACGCCTATCTCTGAAGTATAAACACAATCATAAAAAGTGTAGAATAAAAATTCAACCTTTTAAGTTAACAACAAAAGATGAGTTCCAACACCAAAACAACTACAAAGCGATGGAAAGTATTACTGATAATCTCTTGTCGTTTTGGATGAATCTTTTTTGTATTGCTGAATGTAAGACGAATTGTGACACCTTCTGACCCGGTCCATGATAAACTGAAAACGTATAACACAGGTTTACAGTTACACGCACTGAAAAGATATTCAAATGTTCTACTTACCTAGGTTTTAAATTTGTTTACTGAAAAATGCACATAAAACAATGATAGTAAACTCACCAAACCAAACCTGACATGCCATGGAATAAATGGTGAATTCCTTGATCCTTAAAGACTAAACCATCAACTGGATCTTTGTATTCAAATTCACCAGCACTTGCAACATCAGATCGTATTCCCTTTATGGTTCTGCATATATATATCACACGATAAACAGTTGAAATTTAGATACTAACACCAACTTTGTTAGTTCTGCAGTATAGATAAAGGAGCCGAGTTGGATTGCCACTGGGTTGAAGAATGTGATAACTTGTGTTATCATGTTCAGGTTCAGCTGCCAAAGTTCACTTACATGACTTTTTTTTTTTTTTTGAAAAGCGACTTTCATTAAAACAGGCGCGGACTCAAAAAAAGAGAACAATACATCAATTACAAATGGTATAACGCCCAATCCTTCCATTGAGGAGACCCAAAACTCGACCGACTCCTAAACCATAAAATCGACACAGATTTGATGGAAGCTAACACCTCCTGGACCTTCGGCTCCTTGTCTTCAAATAATTTTCGATTCCTCGCTTGCCAGATAGCCCAAACCGTGACCGTTAAAATACCATTAAGAGACTGTTTCCCTCTAAGACTACCAGCTCTATGATCGGCAATATCAAGCAGATCAAGAGCAAAAAGCGGACTCGTTTTACACCAAGCACCTACTGCAGCCCAAATAGCCGTAGCCCTATAAAAACATGCTGGACCGATTCATCGTGTTCAGAACATAGCAGACATGAAAAGCATCAGAAACTCTTCGACTTAAATTGTCTCTAGTAGGCAGCCGATTCAACTCGGCCCTCCAAATACACAAACTAACTAACTTTGGCTGGCACCCATTTCATCACCTGAGGCCTTTTGAAACCGAAAAGTCCTCTTCATTTTTAACAGTCCAAGCCCAAGAGTCGTTGCTAGATTTGAACACAAACTTGCCCATAACCTCACACAACTCCTGAAGCTCAGGAATCTCGGCCACTGTTTGCCACTGATCAACGAAAGTAACTCCCACTTCGGAAGGAAGGAATGAATCTGTCACAAATCCTGCACCCCTTTTCTCTTTCTATTTTAAAAAGCTCCGGCCATCTATCTTTAACAAGGGAATCCCCATACCAATGATCCAACCAAAATCTCGCATTCAAACCCGCTTTAATGCAGCTATGAACACTTTTATTTTGCAACTTGATCTTGCTCAAAACTGTCACTATGTTATGCCAACAGCCCCCAAGTGATTTCGAATCAGGAAGGAACGACCACCTACACTTCCCACCATGGATAGCTTCAATCAATCGCCTTCCAAGAGAATCCTTCATATTGTAAAACCAAAAGACCCAAATTAACATCTACCAGCTTCGATATACCCAAACCACCATCAGCTTTCGTAGTCGTAACCGTATCCCAAGAAACCCAGTGCATCTTACCTTACGGACATTGGAAGCTCCGGACCAAAGAAACGACTTCATAATCCCTTCCAGCTTATTTATTGATAACACCCATCGGCGCTTTATAAATCGACATAAAATATTTCTTTAAGAACAGATTTAATCAGAATTACAATCGTAATACGTAATACCTCATGTTAGCTCAACAACAAAATATTTCTTTAAGAATTACAATCGTCAGGATTCAGAATTCATGATTCAGGCATTTCGCGATTCAGAAGTTACCACGTAAACCTTTGACACATGGTCTTCACATAGTTAGCATATGCGATTAATAATCTTTCGTATATAAAAAATTATCTCATAGAAATGATTTAAGCAACTTTCAGTGTGAGACATAAGTAACTAGATGTTATTTATGTAGTAAAAAAGTTATTTACAAATTTATGCTGCTGGTCTTAAACTTGTGATTAATCCCAAAGCATACTGAAGAACACCTTCAACTTAACATCATTAATTCAAAAAGGAAAGGTTCACTAACTCCCATTCATTGATTCAAATATTAGTAAATACAGCAACTTAAAAGCTGCCAGTACCGACAGCTCGACTTCAAAACACTCCACACAGACCGGTTGTGCTTCTCAAATATTCATCGATTTCATCTACCTCCTCAATTTTTATCCTCTTTGCAGCCCGTGCAGCATTCACAGTAGGGACTTGAATCAGTATATCATACTTCTGCCCTGTTGCAGCGTTCATCAGTCCACCGTTCCTATCCACGCTGTAACTCAGTTCTTCACCATTCATTTCTGCATCTATGTACACTATCGAGTTTTCATCAATCTCTTCTCTAATTGACATCTTTGATAATTCAGTCACAACCCTCCTTTCCAGCCATCTCCTGATTGGTCGCGCTCCATATACCTACATGTCATACCAACCCGGTGCATGTGGGTGTTAGTTAAACTATTCAAAATAAGTGAACCAACAAGATTTTGATGCTTACCGGATCATAACTCTTATTAAGTATGAATTCTAAAGCTGCTTCTGTAATTCCCAAAGCCACACCCCTGTCAGCAAGGCGGATGGCCACATCTTTCAACAGAAGTCTAGCAACTTTCCGTAACTGGTCATGAGAAAGTGGGTCGAAAACCACAATCTCATCAATCCTGTTCAACAGCTCGGGTCTAAAGTATCTCTTCACCTCCTGCATCACCATTTCGTGAGCATTGACCAATGTCGTCTCCCCTGATAACCCCTTTATCAGAAATTCAGCTCCAAGATTGGAAGTCATGATGATGACTGTGTTAGTGAAGTCCACAGTGCGACCTTGACCATCTGTCAACCTTCCATCATCCAACACCTGAAGCAGAGTGTTAAAAACTGATTGATGAGCTTTCTCTACTTCATCAAATAATACAACACTATAAGGTCTTCTCCTCACAGCTTCTGTAAGTTGACCACCTTTTTCATGACCAACATATCCAGGTGGAGAACCTATTAGTCGGGCCATGGAGTGTGGCTCCATGTACTCGGACAAATCAATCCTAATCATAAGTTTCTCATCATTATATAGCTGCTCTGCAAGAGCCTTAGCAACCTCAGTTTTCCCAACTCCCGTGGGACCCAAGAAGAGGAACGAACCGGTTGGCTGCTGGGCTCGTCCCAAACCAGCACGAGACCTCAAAACCGCCTCAGAAACAGCATTAACCGCTTGATCTTGGCCTACAACTCGCTGATGCAACCGCTCGGCTAGACCAATAAGTCTCTCCTTCTCATTGGTCCCGAGCCTGGTCACTGGTATACCAGTCCACTTACTCACCACCTCGGCTATCTGGTCAGGTCCCACCGTCTCGGTCAGCATTACATGTTCATCTGCAGTACCTTCAATTATTGCTATAGCAGTCTCCACTTCTTGGAGTGCTCCATATCTCAAGTCTGCAATTCTTGCTAAATCATATCTTCTTACTGCTTCTTGCAGTGCCACTAAAAGTTCTTCCCTTTTCTGTTTCAAACTACGAATTTCACCAAGGCGTTCTTTTTCCTTCTGATATTTCATTATCAACGGCTGAAGTCTATCTCTCAGGTCATCAAGTTCTTTTTTAACCTGAAAAAACGGCACAAATTAGTACATTGTGGTTAAAAATAAGCAAAAGACTTCAGTCTGCAATCAGACTAACAAACTCACTTCAGCAAGACGAACTTTGCTTGCTTTATCTGTTTCCTTCTCTAAAGCATGGAGCTCAACCTCCAACTGCATCCGTTTCCTTTCAAGATTATCAATTTCTTCAGGCTGACTATCTAATTGTACCCTCACATTTGCGGATGCTTCATCCACAAGATCAATAGCCTTATCTGGCAAGAAACGACCTGCATACAAATTCCAATAAGTTTATGTATATTACTAGTTAATTACCACATAATTTCACAAGAACCAGTTGCAACCAATAGAAAAAATTAATCATACCAGTTATGTAGCGGCTTGAAAGTTGAGCTGCAACGACAAGAGCACGATCAAGAATTCGAACACCATGGTGGCCTTCATACCTCTCTTTCAAGCCTCTAAGAATACTTATGGTGTCGGGAACACTCGGTTCAGCCACCGAAACCTGTTGAAAACGTCTCTCAAAGGCTGCATCTTTCTCCACATATTTCCTATATTCTTCCAAAGTGGTTGCACCAATGCACCGAAGTTGACCCCTAGCCAGCATGGGCTTCATAAGATTTGCAGCATCCATGGCCCCACCTCGTACTCGACCGGCTCCAAGAACAACATGAATTTCATCAATGAATAATATCACCTTCCCTTCAGCTTGTTCTACTTCTTTCAAAACCGCTTTTAACCTTCCCTCAAACTCCCCACTGTATGAGGCTCCAGCAATCAACGCCCCCATATCCAATGCTATAACACGCACATCGGTAAGATTGTTTGGTACATCACCTCTTAATATCCTCTTTGCTAATCCTTCAACAACAGCAGTCTTACCCACACCAGGCTCCCCAATAAGAATAGGGTTATTCTTTGTTCTTCTTGATAATATCCTAATCACTCTCCTGATCTCCTCATCGCGCCCGATTACTGGATCAAACTTTCCTGCTTGCTCCACAAGATCACGACCGTAGGTCTTAAGAGCTCGAAAATAAGCATCTCCGGAAGCACTTTCCACCTTCATCCCATCTTTACCTCTAAACTTATCCACCTCACTCTTCACCCGGGATACATCAACTCCAACCTGTTTTAAAAGCTCCCCAATCTGCATATCTTCAAGAAGCCCTAGAATCAACTGATCCACCGCCAAATGCGTGTCCCCACGAGCCTTTTGTAAACCTAGAGCGCATTGCATCACTTTATAGAACGACGCACTTTTTGGGACCACATACGGTGCAGGGGACTGTGAAGGGAGTTTCTTCAACGCTTGATTGAAAACTCTCTCAGCTGATTTAGCCGCCTCTTCACCACCGGCATTGCTAATCGCTTGCCATAACATTCCATTCGGGTCAATGATCAAACCAACGGCAATATGTAGGGGCGTGAGCTGCGTGTGGGCAGCATTCTTACTAAGCTTAGCAGCTGAAGCCAATGCCTCATTTGTCTTGTATGTGCCTTGATAACCACTCATATCTTCTTCTTTTATTTAACAATAATAATAATAATAATAATGATGCCTAAAAACCTACAAAGTACAAACACATTAACAGTAAATTCAATCAAGAACTAAAACCCTAACCCTAGACGATAACAACAGTTCATGTAGTTCAGATGATCAATAACGTAACAAACAAACAGATCATGACATGCAATCAAAAATAATAATAATAATAATAATAATAAAAGAACGTAATGTTATTAATACATGATAACATGAAGGCTTATAGTTAATTACCTTGTACTGTTACCTCAAGACTGTTGCAGGTGTTAAGAGTGTGTTTGTTAATAATAATAATAATTTATAGTGAGAATTGTAGAGGCAAATGATTTACGAGAATGGAAGACAATCTCTGTAACGTATCAGAAGTGTATGGGAGTTCCGATTTTCCCTCCTCCAAATAATTATCTATATATAATATAAACTAGTGGGTTTCGTAGAAGCGCGTTGCGCCTTGTGATTTGCTCGCCGTAAACTGCAAACACATTCCACGCATATATCGGTCATGTTAAGAAATAAACTAAAGCCAAGAATCACAAAATAATTTTCATTTAAAACAAATCTATACCCTTACATCCAAGATCTTTTGTGTTAAACCGTGATATGTAATGGCAGTAGACCAACCGACAGTTATACTGAAGTCGTTATATGGTATCGACACTCGTATTACATCGTGAATACTTTTATGTGTGCTTTTCAAACTAAAAGACATAAATCTACAATGAAATATGCCAGATACATTTTTTATATGAAAACAAATTAACATTATGTTTAAATAAAATAGCAGCATGAATGATTGAGAGATTTTGTGGTTAGTTAACTTGAGCCATTTGCAATAGGTTATCACGTAAAATTAGATTTTTCAACCTAGGACCCTCCTGGGGTATTTAGCTAGTGTACCATATCTATCTATACATATAATAAACCAAAACCATTTTAATGACATGACACTTAAAGAGGGTATTCTCTTCATTGAGTGTGTCATGTGTCATCCCACGTGGCAATGCCTTTATTTTAGGAAAATAATAATTTAAAATTTAAAAACAAAATTAGATTTTTATCTCTAATGTTTCCCCCATAACTTTTAAACGTTAATATCTTTTATATACGAGATTTTTTAAAGAAAAAAATTACACCAAATTAACGAGCGTTTTATTATCTTTCCAACGGGTATCATAGTGCTATATAAAAAACGGAGAAAAAAACGACTATTTTTTTGTGTGGTTTTGTTCATACAGGAAAAAAACACAAAGTGTTCAGGTTATTCGTTAATCATGTATTGGCAAGTCATTAGTTATGTTCAAACCAGTAAATATGAATTTTATTTACAACATGTCTTAGCATTAGAGTTGTACATTGTTTTAGGTTAGGTTTTAATATTAGAGTTATACATTGTTTAAGGTGATGCACTGACATTTGAGATACATTGTTAATTGTTTTATGTTAAGTGCTACCCGAAGCTTTCCTGCATGTAACTGTAAAACGCATCAGTCTATTTCAGATGTAAAATTGATATTTCAAATTAGATTTCTTAACCCGGGTAATCTAGTTAATACATATAAAAAGCAAGGTCAAAACACTCAATAACAAAACCTAACAAATAAAACATTTTACATCACCTGATATTCAAAACTATAACAAACTTACATTACTATATATGGAAAGAATTAACCTTTCCAGGACCTCCATAATAAATATAATCCCCCCAAACATTATTTTTTCTGGTGTAATATAATTACAAAAATAGCCTCTTAGTAAGGAGAAATAACATAGATAGACATACACTATTTATAAAACAGTTCTTAGGAGACTCGAACCTGAGTCACTACCATAACAACACATTAATCAAACCAACCGCACTGGGAAGCTGTTTGCTATAAAAGCAGAATAGAAAACTCAAATACCGTAGGACTATGAAAAGGAGAACTATTCATCAGCATCCTAAAATTAATATATAGGATAATTTCTTCAGTAACTTAATTGTTATTGCTATTATTAATTTAATATAACAACTCCCGTCCATCTTATGAATAGTATACGATTTGGACAGCTTATAAATGTTATTTACGGTTTTGCCACATTTTTCATTCTTTTTTGCTTTGCCAACCGGTTCTCACATATTTTTCCCCAAACAATAGACATATCTCTTCCCCTCTCTCACTGACGATACCAACCGGGTATGTCGGGTGGTTCAACCGGTTGTATTAGGTGGTTTAACCGGTTTAATCGGCCGGTATGAATGGTTAGGAATATTGGTTCAACCGGCCATACCGGACGGTTCAACCGGGTTTGTCGGGTGGTTCAACCGGTTGTACCAGGTGGTTCAACCGAACCGTCACAATACGTGAGATTGATTCGTATAAATTTGTTAAAAATCGGTTTGCCCCGCGGCGAAGCGCGGGTGTTAAACCTAGTTTTATTATATAACATAAAAGTAACGTAATACTTTATTTATTTAATTTTATATTATTTAGTTGTTATTTTATTACATAACATAAAAGTAACATAAAAGTAATACTTTATTTATTTTATTATTAACTTTTCAAAAAAAATTTATTTTATTATTAAATTGTTATTGTTATTTTATTGTTATATCATATATAGTACTATAGTAGCGAAATAAATAAAAAAAAAATAGAAAGATGCAAAAAGTTGTGAACACGTTAAATTGTTTCATACCTTACCCCCCAAGGTTTACGGTAATCCACCTTTCGACTATATATTATACTTTACTTTTAGCAAAATTTGACATGGCCGATAACTCTTTTTAGTACGAAAAGATGACAAGTTTTCGTTCTTATCAAGGTTTTCAGAATCGGACCGGACGTCGAACCGGACCCTTGGCCGGTTCACCGGTTCGACCGGTTCGACCGGTCCGACGAACCGGCCCAAAAAACAAAAAAAAAATTAAAAAAAATAAAAAAAATTAAAAAATCCGGTCCAACCGGTCCGGTTTCCGGTTCGACCGGCCGGGTTTCCGGTCCGACCGGCCGGTTCAACCCCGGTTCGCTGCAAAAACGGTCCGACTACCCGAACCGGACCGGTCCAGGCCCCGGAGCCCGGTCCGACCGGCCGGTCCGGTCCGGTTTTCAAAACAATGGTTCTTATTATTATCTATCTATACATATAATATTTAGGAGCATTTTGGGACACTTGTCAATCATGTAGGCTACTAGCATTTAATGGTCATCCCTCATGGCACAATGTGGTAATTTATAAAATTTTCTTTTTTTTTTAATCAAAAATCGAGTAAAATACATATACCCAAAAAAAAAAACACGGACATATCACATTCATATTATCATCGCCTCCTTCTACCCAAACCCTAATCTCACAACGGCGATTCAAGGCGATTAAACATAATCTTTCTCTCCAATCCAAGGTAACTGTATTTTGATTGTTATTTCACTAAATCCATGTTCATTGATCGATTATTCTTTCTTTTGTTTCACAGATTTTCAAACTATGTTTTTAAACTTTAGATTAATGTTAACTTTTTCTCTGTTTTATGTTTTATTATTGTTCTTTTTTTTCGATTATTATTGTTCATTCTTATTAATCGTTTTGTATTTCAGATATGATTTAGGGTTGATGTTTTAAGGTTACGATTTAAAGTTTAACTTGATGTTTTAAGAAATCTAAGAATGGATTGTTATGCTTTTAGGTTTCAATTTAGGGGTTTATGATTTAGGTATTGATTTAGGGCTTTTTTTTCTTTATAGAAACCTTAGAACCGATTTTTATGATTTAATTTTTGATTAGTGGTTTATGTTTTAGGTATCGATTTTAGATTAATGTTAATCTTTTTCTCTGTTTTATGTTTTACTTATTGTTCTTTTTTTTCGATTATTATTGCTCATTCTTATTAATCGTTTTGTATTTCAGATATGATTTAGGGTTGATGTTTTAAGGTTACGATTTATCGCTAAATTGATGTTTTAAGAAATCTAAGAATGGATTGTTATGCTTTTAGGTTTCAAGTTAGGGGTTTATGATTTAGGTATTGATTTAGGGCTTTTTTTTTCTTTATAGAAACCTTAGAACCGATTTTTATGATTTAATTTTTGATTAGTGGTTTATGTTTTAGGTATCGATTGATGGTTTAAGGAATACTTTAGGTTTGCATTTAGTAAAAATTGTTTTAATGATACAACTCTTCAATTTATGTTATAAGGAACCTAGGAATGGATTGTTATCATACATTGTTTGGATTAGGTTTGCATTTAGTAAAAGTTGTTTAAATGGATTTAGTCTTCAATTTAGTCTTCAATTTATATTCTTTATGTTATACTCATATAAACATTACTTTGCTGATATGTATTTGCGATTATCTTTTGTGGTTGCTACAGGTGCATACACGTTTGGAATACAATGGTTTATGGATTTTGGATTGAGTCGGAGGGTAACAACCGTGTTTGTATTGTAAGATATCTGTTACATGCTAAAATGTATATAGAACAGTATCTTTATACTTTTCCTAATAATATTTTAATGTTTGTAATTCTTATCAGGCGTTACCAAAACTCTATCAAAAGTGGATCGAAGATTATGGTTATCCTACCGGTAACACCAAAATCCGTACCTTGGACTCTAAAATCTATGATATTAAAGTGTTGAATATTGCTGGCAAGTGGTTCTTCTACAATGGTTGGAGAACAATGATTACTGAATTGAAGTACCCATCTGGGTGTAACTTTCTATTTCAGTATGAGGAAAATCTTCACTCTTTCAGGATGATAACTTTCCATCAAGATGCAGTGTATGCAGCTGGTAACTTTTTTTACTGCAGATTGTCCGATCCTTATACCAGTGAGAAGCGTCTGGTATGTGTTTTTTTTAATCAAATAACATCATTATATTTTATTATACAATTTGTTGATAAAAAAACTTATTTTAACCCCTGTCAACATTTTTTCTGTTTTTACCAGCATGTTAGTTGTTACGTTGTTCATGGTTTAATGAACAGACAACTCCCGTTGGACCCAATTGCAGTTAGAGCTCCTCCACGTAAAAAGTTTCAGATACAGCTAGCAGTTGATGATGGTTTCTTTTATGTCACTAAAGGATGGCGTTTCATTAAGGAAACTTTTTCAATCACACCTGATCATCTCATTGTCTTCGAAATCATAAATGAGGTCTTCTCTGTTTTCTTAAATATAAATTATAAATCTTTAGCTTTATATTTATTTCTCGCTGTATAGGTCATAAGGCTGATAAAATGTATATACTTCTTTTTGGTTTAACAGAGCACATACAATATGTCGATTTTTGAGAAAAACAAGCTTACTCTTCCTCCTGAACTTAAATGGGAAGCTGAAGTTAAGGAGGAGGATGATGATGAAGATTACTCTGATGAAGATATCATTGTCGTTTCTACTGATGATAGTGAGGAGGTTGTCGTTTCTGATGATTTCAGCGAGGAGGATGAAGAGGACACTGATATGGAGGAAGAGGATGATGATTCTGAGGAAGAGGAGGATGTAGGTGTGCCAGTGGTGTTCGTTGTTGACAGGCACTATGTAAGTAATAATATTTATTTTTTAAATGTATTAACTTAGATGTATTTTAGTCCTGTTTACATACTACACTGATTTTAATTAATCGATTGTTTTAGGGTTTTGATTTAGGATTATGATTTAGGTTTTAATTAATTCTGCTTACATACTGATGATTATTATGGAAAATATGTTTTTGGTCTCTATCTAGCTTTCATGTTTTAGGTTTATGATCCGATTGATGTTTTATAGAAACCTTAGAATGGATTGTTATGATTTAGTATTTGATTAGTGGTTTATGTTTTAGGTATACATTTATGGTTTAAGAAATAGTTTATTGGTTTGTTACTATTTAAGCGTTCAACTTAGAATGATTTTGCATTTATGTTATAGGTTTGTATTAAGCTTGAATGTTTTAGGTTTGCATTTTAGTAAAAATGGTCTTTAATTGTGATATGGGTCATCTGTGGTCATCGTTCTCAACTGCACCAATTTAGTTGTTTATTTAGACTTTGTTGACCTTAAGAGGTCAAACTGCACTGAAATGGTCTTTACTTGTGATATGGGTCAAATGGCATTTACTATGTAAGTGCAATCATTTATTTTTTAAATCTATTAACTTAAATGCATGTTAGTCGAACAGTTTTATTATACGCCTTTAGATGTTATTGCAGCCATAGTAGTGGTTTATAAGTTGATGACCTCCTAATATGGGTCAAGTGTTGTTACTTAGACTTATTTAGATGTTAAATGTTAGTCTGTTGTCAATTATGGAAAAACTGTTGTTGCTTATTTAGATGTCCACTTATGTCATATCCAAATGAGATGACAAGATATATTTATATATTATTATTGTATAACTTTCTATTATTTGTTATTTGCGTAGCGTATGAAGACCCCTTGGGCAAGGGAAAACGGGTTGTGCAAGAAGAGGGCTTTGACCATTCGTGATGGTGAGGGTTTTAGTTGGGGAGTGTCTGTTGGGAGGGAAGGTGAACCTGGAAAGTACCGTTACAACATAAGAGGTATGTCAACTTTCGTAGGTGATAAGAACTTTCAGCTTGGTGATCAAATGCATTTCCAGTTTTTCCAAAAGCAAGGTGTGTTCGAGTTCTCTAATGTTGTTAGCGGTAATGGTAGTTAGTTTGGTTAGTGGTGGTTGTTATGTGGTTTGAAGACAATACTTTTTGGTGGGTAACTTTTTTAAGTTAGAACATGATCTATCGTTGGTAGTCACAAACATTTCCACGTTTACTGCTCATGTGGCAAGTCGTGGTTTTGGGGTTTATATATATGTTGATAAACAATAAATAAGTAGGTTATGTATATTGTAATGTTTTTGGGTTGTTTAGCCAGTAAGTTAGCAATGTTTGGATAAGTTAGTAAATCTATTATCTAAGAATCTAAAATAACTGAATTTTCATCTTAAAATTTTACATTTTGATACAACTAAACTATATTTTGTAACATTAGTTGTCCAAGTCTTTTTAACAAAAAGGTTTTTTTGAACATTAATTTTGTAAACTTTTGGTAGGTTTAGTTGTCATGTATGATTGTGCATATGATGTTTGGTTTGTCGTGATATATGTTTATGCTAAACCTTTATTTGTTGTTTATTGAGTAATTATGAATTGTGAACTGTTTAGGTAGTAGTAATACAATTACAATCATATGGATTTTTATATAAAAAAAAAAAGTCATCATACATTTTTATATCAGAAAACTTTTTTAACAATCATGTGACATTTTATATTTTTTAAATTTGATAATTTTTTTTAAACGTCAAATTTTAGCAACATTGACTTTTCCAAGTCAATCATATTAATGACAGTTTTCCTAAAATAGTTTAATTTATTAATTGGTAATAAATATAAATTCCGTTTATATTAAGAAGTTTAAGTTATCTCAATCATTGTTAACAAAATAAATTTAAGATTATTACAATTAACTAACAATCAATATAATTGTATCATCAAAATATTTTTGGTACATTTCAATTATTTTAAACCAACCCTTTATAAACTAAAACCAGTTTTGTAACATAAGAGGTATTTAAATTCAATGTTTGGCTATTTTAATTAAATTGTATTACAGTTTTACAATTCTTTTAAATCGCTTAGTTTAAAAAACGAATAATAAACAATTTTTTTCCAAAAAATAAATTCTTGATGAATAAACGAACTTTACCTATAAAAATTGGACAAACTTAAATGTAAATTACTTTTCTTTTATAAAGCCGTTAGTTAAAAATTTATAACAAACAATTTTATTAAAAATATAAAATGAATTATACTAAGTTTAAAATGTACCATACCAAAACGAAATTTAACTTAATAATGGAAACAGTTAAATGTAAATTAATTTTCTGGTCAACTGTTATATTAATGTTGTCATAATTTAGGAATCTTTAGTCAAAAAGTCATCATACTTTCTATGACTAAGTTTGTAACATTTTTATATTACCAAACCTTTTTTAGCAATAATTTACATTTTATATTTCTTAAATGTGTTATTGTTTATTTTTAAAGTCAACTTTTAGTAACGTTGACTTTTCCAACTGAATTATATTCATCACAATTTTCCAAAAATACTTTAAATTATTATCCTTAACTAAATAATGTAAACATGTAGCAATGGTAATTATTATTTTATTTTTTAAATCAATAAACGAAATTTAACTTAATAATGGAAAACTTAAATGTAAATTGATTTTCATTTCTAACTGTTACTTTTAAAAAATATTTCACAAACAATTTTATTAAAAAATAAATTTTACTTATACACAGTTTCAAATGTACCATACCAAAAAATCGTATGCATGTAAACAAAATTTAACAACATTAACTTTTAACTTAATAATGTAAACATATAACAATGCTAATTATATTTTCATTATAAAATTAATTTAAACGAAATTTAACTTAATAATGGAAACACTTAAATGTAAATCAATTTGTGGTCAATTGTTATATTTATGTAGACATAATTTAGTAATGTTTACTAAAAATAAAAAACTTTACATTTTTATTACATTTTTTTGTTAAACCTCTATAAATACATATTAGATTGATCTTACCTAATACTTAGATACCATAGAGTTGTAGCATTATGGATCCAAACAACATTACTTTTTTGAATGACATCACTTGGCGCATGACTAAATATACTATCAAAGTTAGGGTGCTTAGGCTTTGGAAGCGAGAAAATCGAAAGAAACCTGGAGAAATTCTTTCTCTTGATATGGTTCTTATGGATGAACAGGTTATGTTTTTAACATATTTTTTTTAATTTGCTTTTTTCTACACATTTGTTTGTTGCAAAAAATTGGTTGTTAATAATTTTTTTTTTCTTTTCAAACAGGGGTCGAAAATGCAAGCTATTGTATGGAGTAGATATATGAAGAAGCATGAAAAATTCTTACATGAAAATGAAACCTATTATATTTATAACTCACAACTTGCTGAAAACAAATCTACTAAACATTTTTCTAAAGAAGATATGCTCTCATTTACTTTTGAAACTAATATTTCAAAGTGTAGTAAGTTTGATGGAAGCGAATACGGTTTTAATTTTTCATCTTTTGAGTCAATTAAAGGTGGAAATCTGTCTACAGAACAAAGAATTGGTTTGTTTTTATTATACTAACGAAATGTATTTTAATCCTTTTCTATATTTATTATGTATTCGTATAAAACTGTTTTAACTTTTTTTTAAGATTTCATTGGCTATGTTGAAGAATGGACTCCACCAGAACCAACAGAAACTAAAGCTGGTTGGAAAAGCAAGATGAACCTTGTCTTGATCGATCTAGAGTATGTATTTCATATCTGCTACGAATATTTTGGTATAAAACCCTTTATAATTTTCCTTTTAACATACATTCTGTTTATATGTAGTGGCATGAAAATGACCTGTTCTTTGTGGGAAGATTATAGTCATGAGATGTTTGAATACATCAAGCAGAATGAAGATGAAGTTCATGTAGTCCTTATTGTTCAATTTGGAAGCTTTAGCAATTATAAAGGTATGTTATATATTACTTTTTTTAGAAATTCCGATTAGATATTTTTGTATACCGGTATTTGTTTTACCTGTTTTAATATTTTTTTTTCAAAGGCAATGTAAGTGTTCAAAATGCTTTCTTTATCACTCGCCTTTTTATTAATGAAGACATTGAAGACATTCGTTCTTTCAAGAAAAGGTAGAATAGTTATATTTTTTTGTGTTTTATTTATATGTTTTGAGTTGTTTAAAGATATATAAATATTTTTTTTTAATTACAGTTATATTGAAAAGTTTATCTCCAGCGAATCATGTTCTGCTCAACGATCCCTGGGATCGTCTGGTAGTATGAATATGTCTGATGAATTTTTGAATAAAACAACTTTTAGCAGTATTCGTGATCTTCCATTGATAACAGAGGTTCGTATAAAATTAATTTTTTTTTTTTACCTAATAACTTTCTTTCCAAATACATTTCAAGGTTATTCGTGACATTTTTAATTTTGGTTTTGCAGGTTAACAAACAAGTAATTGTTGTTGGAACAATCAAGGGGGTGGATCCTAACGAAGATTGGTATTACCTTGGTTGCGAGTTCTGCAACCACAAGGTTGAGCCAACTTTGAGTTTACCAGATGATGAAGAGGTGAAGGACGTAACTTCATTTAAACAAGTTTTGATTTGCACGAATAAAGGTTGTCCAAAACAGATTGTCTCCGGTGATCCAGTGTAAGAATTCTATTCTCTATACATAAGTTATAATTGTATGATATTATTTTTTTTTTATGTTTTAGTATTCATGTTTACGTTTACTAATTTTTTTACATATACATCTGATTTTTTAGTTTTGGTGTTTTAGTTATAGGATTCCAATAAGGGTACAGGATTGTACTGGAATTACATCCCTTACATTGTTTGATCGAGAAGCAAAAAAAATGTTGGGCATGTCAGCGATGCAGCTTCTTGAGAAAAGCAAACAGGTAACCTATTTTTTTGAGCTTTAAACAATATATGTAATTGTACTTTGTATTACTTATATGATGTATGATCTAGGTTTCTATTGAAGAGAAAGTAATTCCTGTTGAGTTTTATGAAATTGAAGATAAGAAATTTGCTTTCAAAATTAAAGTAGGGCAATTTAATATTGATAAGCATGTTGATGGTTATGGTATAAGGAAGCTTACAAATGATTCGGAAATTGTAGCTTCTCTTGAAGAACGGTTCCTTGACATTCAGGTTATTATTATGATTTAAATATTTTCGTTATAATTACTGTTATGAATCGTTATTATTTTTGTTGTTATTTAGTTATTGTTTAAACCCTTTTTACGTTAATCGGTTCTTTATTACATTTTTTTTTAGATCGAACAACCTCTGCTTGAAAATATCGATGTAGGTGACTCTTCAACACAGAATACGGTCTCTTTGAAGGTTAGTAGTTTACTTGGTCAAACATGTGTTCAGATTACATTTTAATGTAGTTTATTCTAACAATTTATACATGGCTTTTAAAATTGTAGGATTCTGTTGGAGATAACACTACTCCAGAATCATCTTCTAGAGTTAGTTTGATTCGTGATGAAGCTGAGATAAAGCGTAGCTTGGACAAAGTTTACGAAATGGATGATGATACAAGTCAGTCAACAACTAAAGTCCTCAAGTCTGAAAAGTTCATTTCCCGTAACAAATCACCTGAGAACACGGTCTTGATTCCTAAGGTTGAAAAATAGGATCAATTACCCGTTTTTTTTGAACAGTGGTTTATTGTCAGGATTTTTATTTCCTGTGTGTTGACATTTTGTTTTCATTTGTGTTTGCTTTGATTTTGAGACAATTTTCATCTACATAAATTGCGTGTTTACATTTGATGTTTGTTTATTATTTTGGTAAAAATTCTACATGGTTGAATTGTTTTTTAGGATTTTAAGATTATTGTTGATAGTTTATAAGAGACCCTGTACTCTTATATGGCTAGCTTTATGGTGCTTTATCAAGAGTAAAAATCAGGACTGGCGTTAAGTTACTTATACTTGACACGGATGACAAGGTGAAGAATAAAACAAAAATGTTTTGTATAAAGAAATATTTTTATGATATTTGATTAGAAGCAGGGTAGGAGTGAAATTACTTATACTTGATGCTGATGGCCAAGTGAAGACTAAAACAAAAAATATGGTGTATAAAGAAATATTTAATGATATTTGAATAGAATGTGTATTGGTTTCTTTTAAATCTTAATAAAATATTTCTGCTACATTTTTTTATATGTTTTACCACTCGAAATAATTGTACGTTGGTGAACCGCGTGTAACGCGGGCAAAGATCTAGTATATACTATATTGAGTTGGGTTATTCTACAAAGGCTACAAAAAATGAGAAGGGTGAGAAGCCACTAGAAAATGACATGTGTCCAAAGGATTAACAAGTGGGAAGGGTAATTTTGTCAAAAACATATGCACATGCAAGTCACATGCCATTTCCACCTTCATTTTTAAATGCCCGTAACTTTTTTATACGTCATCCGTTTTTTAAAAAAATTATACCATAAAATTGAGCGTCTTTTTATCTTTAATATGAGTACCATATTACTATACTTTTGAAAAAAAAAATTCAAAACCCACTTGCGTAAGACACAATGGAATGTAAAACACAATGTAATGTAAAACACAATGAACACAAATTAAATATAGGGTATAAAACATAATCAAGAGTCTAGTAAAACACAATGGACGACATACTAAAGACACAATGAATAAAAGACTAAAACACAATAAATACTTTTGAAAAAAAAAAAAAAAGTTGAAAACCCAGTTGCGTAAGACACAATGGATGACATACGAAAGACACGATGAACAGAAGACTAAATACAATGAATACTTTTGAAAAAAAAAAAGTTAAAAACCCAAATGTGTAAAACACAATGGACGACATATAAAAGACACAATAAACAGAAGACTTAAACACAATGAATAATAGACTCTACACAATGAACAACATAATAAAACATAATGTATATCTAAATACAAAACTCATTTACGTAAAACACAATTAAAAGCATACTAAAAACACAATGGACAAAGTTAAATCATGTGTAGACTAAAAAACATAAATAACATATTTATAAAGCACACATGCATACTATAACACAATGAACGAGCAGAAAGACACAACGGAGAAGAAAACCCATTTAGCACAAAAAAAAAAATTTCAATTTTAATGTAGCAATGTGGTACTCATATTAAAGATAAAAAAACGCTCGTTAATATGGTGAAATTTTTTTGAAAAAAAAAATTTCGTATGAAAAAGTTATAGACGTTTTAAAATGATGGGGGGAATTGACATGTGCATTGCATGTGGAGAGAGAAAGTCAACAAATGTGGTTTTTTCTTTTATGTCCTTCTTCTAATTTATTATTTATTCTTTTCAAACAAACTAATCTCAACCCTTCAAATATATGATCAATGGATCACAATCCTTCTCACCCTTCCTAGAAAAAGTGTTTTGTGTATTTGATCCTAACCCATACTATATTATAATAAGGGTTACGATCAAATACACAAGATACTTTTTCTAGGAAGGGTGAGAAGGATTGTGATCCATTGATCATATATTTGAAGGGTTGAGATTAGTTTGTTTGAAAAAAATAAATAATAAATTAGAGAAAGGGTATAAAAGGAAAACAATATTTGTTGACTTTCTCTCTCCACATGCAATGCACATGTCAATTCCTCCCATCATTTTAAAACGTCTATAACTTTTTCATACGACATTTTTTTTTCAAAAAAATTTCACCATATTAACGAGCGTTTTTTATCTTTAATATGAGTACCACATTGCTACATTAAAATTGAAAAAAAAAATCGTGCTAAATGGGTTTTTTTTCTCCGTTGTGTCTTCTACACGTTCATTATGTTATAGTATGCATGTGTGCTTTATAAATATGTTATTTATGTTTTTTTAGTCTACACATGATTTAACTTTGTCCATTGTGTTTTTAGTATGATTTTAATTGTGTTTTACGCAAATGAGTTTTGTATTTAGGTGTACATTGTGTTTTATTATGTTGTTCATTGTGTTTAAGTCTATTATTCATTGTGTTTTAGTCTTCTGTTCATTGTGTCTTTAGAATGTCGTCCATTATGTTTTATTAGACTGTTCATTGTGTTTTATACCCTATTGTTCATTGCATATTTAATTGGTACTCATTGTGTTTTACATTATCTCCATTGTGTCTTACGCAACTGGGTTTTCAACTTTTTTTACAAAAGTATTCATTGTGTTTTAATCTTCTGTTCATTGTGTCTTTATTATGTCGTCCATTGGGTTTTACACAATTGGGTTTTTAACTTTTTTTTCAAAAGTATTCATTGTATTTTAGTCTTTTGTTCATTGTGTCTTTCGTATGTCATCCATTGTGTCTTATGCAACTGGTTTTCAACTTTTTTTTTCAAAAGTATTCATTGTGTTTTAGTCTTCTATTCATTGTATCTTTAGTATATCGTCCATTGTGTTAGACTAGACTCTTGATTGTGTTTTATACCCTATATTTAATTGGTGTTCATTGTGTTTTACATTCCATTGTGTCTTACGCAAGTGGGTTTTGAAATTTTTTTTCAAAAGTATAGCAATATGGTACTCATATTAAAGATAAAAAGACGCTCAATTTTATGGATATTTTTTTTTAAAAACGGATGACGTATAAAAAAGTTACGGGCATTTAAAAATGAAGGTGGAAATGGCATGTGACTTGCATGTGCATATGTTTTTGACAAAATTACCCCTCCCACTTGTTAATCATTTGGACACATGTCATTTTCTAGTGGCTTCTCACCCTTCTCATTTTTTGTAGCCTTTGTAGAATAACCCAACCCATTATAATAATGCATGAGTGAGGGTAGTTTAAGATACCTAAAAATTAAGAACTTATTTTTCATTAATTAGTCATTCATACATTACTAGGTTTGAGACCCGTGGGGACCCACGGTGCAAACCATAGTAAATTAAAAAAAAAATATATTAAACTAAGACTTGTATTATTCAAGTTTAGTGTCAACAACGTAAAGTCTTAAGAATAACGGTTAGCCTGATATTTTTTTCTTATATAAACGTCATGTTTCAATGTTGTGTTGATATGAAGTGGATATTAAAACTAATATATAAATATGGTTTTCATGTCAAAGTGGATATTTTATGTAAGTTATAAGTAACGTTAATAATGAAAACCGATTACCTATTATGATCAGTACTCAACCAAAGTATAACATTTAACAAAAAAGAACAAAAGGTATGAATACATTGTGTTTTTGTAAATTACTTTTTATCATATTTTTATTTTTAATTTAATTGTAATTAGGACATAACTTGTTTTACAGACCAATGGCAACGCACTGTTCAAAGCATAAAAAAAAGTTTAAAATAATACTTGTATTATTGAAGTTGTTTATACATAACGTTAATGAACATAAGTAAAAAACTGCATGAAAATTGCTCATATTATTCATAAATCCTGAAAGACTTCTTTGTACACAACGTTTGATGTTTTGTTCGTCAATTCACCATTTTCATTTACTATAACTATCTTCAGTCCATCTCGACTTCTGACTCTTGATAGCGCAACATACAACTGCCCGTGTGAAAAAACTGGATCCTTCAAATACAACCCAACTCTGGATAAGGATTGTCCTTGACTTTTGTTTATTGTCATTGCGAAAGAAACAGCAAGTGGAAATTGCCTTCTGTTAGATTTAAAAGGAATTTTTTTATCCGAGGGGGATAAAGTAATTCTTGGAATAAAAGTTCGCATTCCAATGTTACTTCCTGATATGATTTTCGCTTCAATGACACGTTTTCTCATTTTAACAACTTGTAACCTTGTCCCATTGCACAAACCGCTTTTCTAATCAATGTTTCTAAGTAACATTACGGGAACGCCAACTTTCAAAACCAAACGATGGTTTGGTATTCCAGAAAACTTAAGACCATTCAGGACATCAGGAGAAACTAATCTTTCATCAACCTGTTTGTTAACATCTTCGGACTGGCAAACACTATCCGAACTTAGATACTCAACTTCGTCACAGGGAAACATTGAAAGTAATATATCATTAATTTCATGAACAACTTTATTCTTCGGTGCCAATATAGCTCAATCTTGAAAATAAGTCGGAATGCAAAGGCTATCAAATCAGAAACAGGATCCGAAGATTGAGAAATAAGTAAGTCATCAGGTATCAAAATAACATCCTGATCATCGCTTATTGTATCAACCTTTCCTTCTCCTATATCCAGAAGCCAAGATGCAAACTTTTTAGTTTCCTCAATATCAGAACTGCAGCTTCCTGAAAGCAACCTCATATTTTTTGTTAATTCTAAAACTGTGCATTTGTGCCAAATGTATGATGAACTTAAAGAGGCATTAACAATGTCATGCCTAGTTCCATTTGGTACAACTGGTAGAATTTTCCTAAAGTCACCCCCAAACACAACAACCTTTCCACCAAATAACAAATCAGACGACTCATCAGCATGTACACCAAATACATCTTTTAAACTTCGATCTAGTGCTTCAAAAGCATGTTTATGAGTCATGGGTGCTTCATCCCATATAATCAAGTCAGTTTGTTTAATCAGTTGTGCAACGTCACTATTAGGTGGTATGTAGCACATAGAATCTTCAGTTAGGTTTATAGGAATACGAAACCTGGAATGTGCTGTCCTACCACCTGCCAATAGCAAAGATGCGATACCACTCGAAGCAACATTCAAAACAATCTTTCTTTTACATCTTATGGATGAAGATAGAGTCTTCCATAGGAACGTTTTACCCGTACCACCGTAACCATAAACAAAAAAAACCCCTCCTTTCTTCTCCTCAACAGATTTAATTACACAGTTATAAATATTTTTTTGTTCATCTGTTAAAGAAGAGAACTGAGAATCAAATTTTTTAAACCAAACTGTTTGAGTCATAGCCCAACTCCTCACAAATAAGACGATTGTCTAATAATGATAGAAACTCATTCTCAGGATATGGCATACCTACGAAATGTCGTAGACTGCAACTATTACGCAATAAGAACTTCTCAATATCATGCAAAGCTAAATTCTTAAGTTCGTCGTCTGAAAGTATCAAATCTGGAAAAAAAATGTGTTAGAATGAAATATATACAATAAAATTAACATATAAAATGAATAATTGAATATGTGGAACCATTAAAAATAGTATAATTTACATTCCTAATAATTATGAATCATTACAATTTAGTATATGTCCAAAAAATTGTAGAAAATCTATGTTAAAGCAATAATATATTAAAAAAAGTTAAAAACCTGGACAGTTTGAATCTATTCTTCTCTTGCGTAAAATGTCATCAGACAAATAATTCCATGTTTCCTCCCACACAATGTCAGGTCTTGACAAACTGTTGGACGCTAAAAGAGTTGCAAATAAGTTCCTTAGATAAGGGCCAGAACCTGCAAAAGCTGCTTCCTTTATTGCTTCAACATATTCTGTATCATCATCCAGGAGTCCCATTGCGTAGCATGCATCCCTAAAAGATGATTGTACTTTCCCATCAACTTTAAGAATATCTTCAAATGATGTTGGTCCTTTAACCTTATTCAAAAGCATTCTCGAAAAATAAGCTTCGCCAACAGAAGTAGGAACTAAATGAATTCGACCAATTGACTTTATTCTTTGCCTAACCTCCCATTTTCGTTCTTGTGCTTTCCAAACATATTGTGAAGGGAATTGGATGTAAGTTAGTTGCCTTGCATTGGCATCAATTTTGTTGCGTTCCATCCAACCCAAAAACATAGAGGAAGCACAAGAGGGTTTATTGAGAACGTCGTCAATGTCCTGCATAGGATCGAAAACAATTCTTTGTTCACCGGATAGATGAAAAGTAATCTCATTACAGGAGGTGACCTGTAATGAATATCATATGAGAATATTCTCCATGAAGCCTCACACGCAGAAATATAACGACAATCATAAAATCCTTTGACTTCATCAACAACTTTGTCTTCACCGGGTACTTTCTTGCTTTCCACAAAATTAAGAGTAACTCTATCTGGACCCTTGTTAATGTATTTAAATATATACTTAATGGATCCAGCTTGGTTACACCATTCAATGTTGATATGAGCCTGGTATCTTTTAAGAAGTGTCTTGTTATATGGAACAACATATCTGTTATCTAATTGCTCACCAGACTTTTCTACAAACGAACCATTATCTCTGCGTCTATACACTGCATAACCTTCAATATCAATAGAAGTCTCATTCTGGAAATTTTTTGGGAAGTTTTTTGAACATTTGTCATTGACCATACACGGACAACTCATGTTCAAAGGTCCACAAGGACCGTGAATCATAAATTCATGTACAAGTTCATACAATTCTGGCTCTTCATCTTTATTCGGTATCTCTGCTGAAATGAACTTGTCAATATGGTCAACTGTTGGAAGCTTATAACCAGCAGCCATAAACAAACAAATGTGTACGTGTGGTAATCCACGTTTTTGAAACTCAACCGTGTATACAGCTGCAAAGTATTGAGACCAAACAAAAGAAAATAAGTTAGAAAGGTTATAAAAAAAATAAATATTGTTGTAATAAAAATTAACTTCATGTGTTCGCACCAGCTTCAACAGTCCCAAATAAGTGTTTATCTTTCAGGTCTTTAATGATGGAATCAAGTTTAATCTTAAACAACCTGCATAAAATGTCCGGCCTATCTTCTGGTCTAAAAGTGGTATCTTGAAGATATCTTCTCATCTCTGGCCATTTAGGATTACAAGTGATTGTAATAAAATAGTCAGGGTATCCATACCACTTACATATTGCCATTGCGTCTAGATAATTTTGCATCATATATCTAGCGCCACCTGTGACACCCGGCATGTTTGAGTCAACACTTTATGAACACATAAGTCTACCTTAGCGAAAAACGTTTATTAAACATACTTGACGGGGTCAGTAGGGTCGGAACACAGTCCGTATTGTCCAGGGTTCAATGATTCGGGAGATCGTTGGGTTAGTCACACACACACACACACGATACGAGTCCCGTTGTTGGTGAATTACATGAACTAATTAAGTGTATGTGTAGACTAATTGTCGTATGGTGGATTATATGCTTAGATGTGTTTAAATGATGTGTAGATAATCATCCATGCTTAAATATGATAAACATAGACTAAGGTTGCATGCTCATGTGTTAAAATGTGTTAGAATGCGTTAAACACGACAAACTGGAAAACTAAATGAAAGGGTTCTGGTTCGACCACTTCGAGTGGTCGAAGGAGGGATTTTTGTTTGGTTCGACCCTTTGTAGATGGGCGAACCAGGGAAGTGGAATTGAAGGAATTCCCTTCGACCAGAACAGGGCTCATTCGACCATGTGAAAGGGTCGAAGGAGACCACCTTCGACCATTGAAATGGTGCGAAGGAGGATTAGTATAAATACCACACTTTGTCATTTTTCACCATTTCACAAACCCTAACCGTCTCAAAACACTCTCTAGCAACTCTAAACATTGGGGAAGGAGTTTTTGCCCTTGTTTTCTATAATCTAACCTACAAACATCTTCTACACAAAGATCAAAGGTGTGTTCTTCATTCTAAATCATTTTTAAAGCATTTCAATTCGTTTTTATTAAACCCCAAGAGTCCAGATCTGATACAAACATGTTTTCATGAATAAAAACCTTCCTAATATCTTTCTAAACAAAACCTATTCATAAACAATGAGTTTTCATACAAAATAACATGTGTTAATGGTGTTTTATGTGATGTTATGCATTGTTTGATGATTGATTGCTGTATAGATGTTATGACAATGATCTAGGAGTGTTATTGATGATGATTTATGATTGAGATAGGTTACAATTGATTATTGATGATGTTATGTTCATTTTGGGGATTTTGGGTTAGATCTAGGGCTTGTTCATGATGATAGTGATAAGGATATGATTGGGGGGGGGGGTTTATTGTTCATGATAATCTGAGTATATTAAGTTGATTATTGATTGATTTCATAAAGTTTCCTAATTGGGTAAAGATTGCATGCGGTTGACGTGACATCTCCATAATTTGCTATTTCGGGTAACTCGTAAAACGGACGGATTTCGGGACAAAATTGGTAGGGTTATGTAGGAATATGTTAATGATAGTTGACTGCTGTGATTGGTAATGTTTCGTGATGTTTTCGGACCGTTTAGATGCGTTTTGGTGCGTTTTATAAAATGCTGATGAAAACGGGCGAACGTGGAATAAAATTGGTTCGAATGGGCGAACGTGGAATAAAATTTGGGCGAACGTGGAAAAACGGGCGAACGTGGCTCAAACGGGCGAAGGAGACTGAAAAGGTGCGAAGGAGACTGAAAAGGTGCGAAGGAGACTGAAAAGGTGCGAAGGAGACTTAAAACTGACTGGTTCGACCGTTCTGATGCAGAAATGGGATTTTTGATACAAACTAAGTGTTTTATGCTTGAATCTTGTGTGTAATCTATGTGTACTTGATTAGTTAGGGTAATGGGTCACCTACGGGATGTCGGGTCGGTCTAGTGTGTCGGTTAAACATTTAAACACGTTTTAAAACATACTCGGTCAAGATCTGGACAATCGGGGACTAGTTAGCCTCCGGGTTAATAGTCATCACACTTATGTAAACTCGTTGATAGGTTGTCGTTAGTTGGGATTACCATACACGTGTTGGAATTCTAGTTATCAGAAGACGCACTCTAAGGTGAGTTTCACGGCCCCACTCTTTTACTGATTTTACATTTTCGGGGGAGAAAACATGCTGTGTCCTTTAAACATGTGTCAACTATGTTTTCATAAAAGGCGTTTCAACTATGTTTTCATAAAAGGTGTTTCAACTAAGTTTTCAGGAAAGATGTGTCAACTACGTTTTGGTATTCATGAATTCATTGGGTTTGGAGTATTCATTATGTTTTCACGTATTCATTATGTTTTAGAGTATTCATTATATACTATGCGATCTTTGGAAGTCCCGGGGGAAACCATGAATGTGCGGGGATGCACAACGGGGGAAATGTGGATAGCGCTATTTGGGCTTGACCCGCCCCACTCGTCGACTGGAGGTCGGACGGGTGCATATTGTCTCTTAGGTATTCAGTATTCAGTATGCAGTATTCAGTATTCAGTATTCATTCGGGCACGTATTCAGTATTCACAGTATTCGAGTCCAGTAATGGTTTTCCAATCGCAGTAGTAAGGTATTCATATGTTTTGCATGCATGTGGTCTGGATTGACCATGGGTATTCAGTTGGAGTCGATTATCACTTGGAGTTGGTATACATTTGGAGTCGGTATTCATTTAAAAACCTGTGAACTCACCAGCATTATTTGCTGACGTATTTAGCATGTTTGTCTCAGGTCGCTAAGGTAGCAGCTGTTGATAGGCGCACGGAGTCTCACAGCGTCTAGGATTCATGTGCATCTCATTTAGTATTTTCAGACTTTCGTACTTTTGATTTCACGTTGTAATAAAGTTTTACGCTTCCGCAGCGTTGGATCATTTTATGAAAACTTAATGGTTTGATTTTGTCATTTTTACGTATCATATAGTGTTGTTTATTGTGACCGTTGACTTGGATCCTGGTGTGTCACGCGCCTCGCGGTAAAACCCCGCACGTGGAAATTTGAGGGTGTGACAGATTGGTATCAGAGCCAATGGTTATAGTGAACTAGGACTGCATGTAGAGTCTAGTCTATAGCCGAGTATCACACACGTTAGACGGTCACACATAGTTACGAGTCGTGTCATTTGGTAAACATACTAATCTTGTCGGGGTGTCAGTGTCCTCATCACACGGTATCACATTATCCATCTTTTGTTATTCCTACCTTGGTTCTATCTTCTTCTTCGGGTTTGAAGATGAAGGGGCTTATCGCTTATACTTGGCAGTAGTGTACATTGGGGTGGCTTCAGCGCATTCTTGAGATCTTTCCGGGTTTTGGATATCTCCCCTCTATGCTCTAATGTACATACTTGCCTGCACACACACTATTATGCACTAGTACTTGTCATAGTACACTCCTGAGTGACTGTTCACTTTGGGATCTTCGTGCGATAACAGTTTCTTTTAGGAATGTGGGTATCGGGTGATTCGAAGTTCTAGCTAGGAGCACGCCTAGAGGACCATGTAGAGCGATTTGTTATTTCGGGTGCACACGAAATCATAAATCGAAATGCATGAAAATCTTGGTGGACTTCGTGTTCGGACTAATGGTCATGCTGGAACCACGTTCTGGATTCGTTTGGTCACTTGTAGCTCGATCTGTTGGTGATTTTGAGTATCTTATCTCATGTTTGGCAGAACATGTCTGGTCGCGCTGGTGGACGTGCTGGTGGACGCCGTGGTGGCGGCGGGGGTCGCAATGGCGGTGGACGAGGTGGTGGGAACATTACCATGACTCAGGCGGAGTTGGAGAACATGTTGCAGCAGCAGTTGAACGTTGCGTTGGCTGCTTTCCAGGCTGCTCAGCAGACCCTGGGAAATACTAATCAGGTGCAGTCTGGGTGCACATACAAGAAGTTCATGGACTGTAAGCCCCATTTCTTCAATGGGACTGAAGGGGCAGTGGGTCTGCTTCGGTGGCTAGAGAAGATCGAGTCGGTGTTTGCTATGTGTAACTGTCCTGACGCTGATCGTGTCAAGTATGCTTCTGCTACTCTAGAGGGACACGCTTTGACCTGGTGGAACTCCACCACTGCGAATCTTGGCCTGGGTGAGGCCAATGCTATGCCGTGGTCCGAGTTCGTTCAGATGTTGCGAGCAGAGTATTGCCCGAGGGACGAGATCATGAAGTTGGAGCATGAGTTTTGGAATCTGAAGATGGTTGGGTCAGAGATCGAGGTGTTTACTGCTAGGCACAACGAGTTAGCTGTGATGTGCCCCGGTTTGGCTACACCGGAGTACCGGAGGATTGAGCACTACGTTGCTGGGTTAGTGCCGGAGATTGCTGGACTTGTTGCTGCTGCTGATCACACTACTATGTTGGCCACTGTTCGGGCAGCCCACAAGCTGACCAACATGAAGGTTGCGGAGGGCGTTCTACCTCCGAGGGGTGCTGCTGTGAAATCCCCTGCGGACAACAAGAGAAAGTGGGAGAGTGCTGGAAAGAGCGCTGGGTCGTCCCAGCCGCAGGCGAAGAAGCAAGAGGTTGTGGGAGCATCATCTGAGCAGAGGTCTGGGGGATATACTGGGAGACTCCCGAAGTGTGGCGAGTGTGGGTTTCATCATACGGGTGATTGTGAGAGGTTTCGCTGTCGTCGGTGTCAGCGTTTTGGTCATCATGCTAAGGACTGTAGGACTACTCTTCAGCTACAACCAGCACCGGCCACTACTGCTACTACTACTGCCACTGCTCCTCAGGGGAGGCAGGGATGTTATCACTGTGGGGATAATGGACACTTCAAACGGGATTGTCCTAAGCTGAACCAAGGGACTGCAGGTGGTGCTGGGAATGAAGGCGGCGGTCGAACTACTCGTGGTCATGTCTACGTCATTGGCGCTCGGGAGAATCAGGAGGATCCTGACACTGTTACTGGTGAGTATTCTTTTCTTGATCCTCGTTATACTTGTATTCATTCTCATTCACATTGTTTGGCGATTTGTATTCATTGTGTGCATTCAGTCTGGTATTTGGTCATCGTTTTGCATTCATGGGTCTGATGTGGGTCCTTTAGAGATGCTACTTGGACGGTACCGGTGTGTCATTTATACCAATCACAGTAGTCTCTAGTAGGCCTTCGATCAGGAGGATTCATTGTTCAGTATTCACTTTGGGGAGGGCGGTTCCCCGGCATAGAGTATCTGTTGATATCATCTTTCGTTCGTGGTTATCACTTCGTTTGTGTTCTGGGAAACGTTACTTGGGTTACGTCGACACTCATTACTGTCGAAGAGTGAATCTCGGGGCGAGATTCCTTTCAACAGGGGGATGATGTGACGACCGGGAAAATTTTTCTTTTTATCGCTTCGTTCTCTTTGACTTCGGGAAATTTTCGGGACGAAAATTCTTTCAACAGGGGGATGATGTGACACCCGGCATGTTTGAGTCAACACTTTATGAACACATAAGTCTACCTTAGCGAAAAACGTTTATTAAACATACTTGACGGGGTCAGTAGGGTCGGAACACAGTCCGTATTGTCCAGGGTTCCATGATTCGGGAGATCGTTGGGTTAGTCACACACACACACACACGATACGAGTCCCGTTGTTGGTGAATTACATGAACTAATTAAGTGTATGTGTAGACTAATTGTCGTATGGTGGATTATATGCTTAGATGTGTTTAAATGATGTGTAGATAATCATCCATGCTTAAATATGATAAACATAGACTAAGGTTGCATGCTCATGTGTTAAAATGTGTTAGAATGCGTTAAACACGACAAACTGGAAAACTAAATGAAAGGGTTCTGGTTCGACCACTTCGAGTGGTCGAAGGAGGGATTTTTGTTTGGTTCGACCCTTTGTAGATGGGCGAACCAGGGAAGTGGAATTGAAGGAATTCCCTTCGACCAGAACAGGGCTCATTCGACCATGTGAAAGGGTCGAAGGAGACCACCTTCGACCATTGAAATGGTGCGAAGGAGGATTAGTATAAATACCACACTTTGTCATTTTTCACCATTTCACAAACCCTAACCGTCTCAAAACACTCTCTAGCAACTCTAAACATTGGGGAAGGAGTTTTTGCCCTTGTTTTCTATAATCTAACCTACAAACATCTTCTACACAAAGATCAAAGGTGTGTTCTTCATTCTAAATCATTTTTAAAGCATTTCAATTCGTTTTTATTAAACCCCAAGAGTCCAGATCTGATACAAACATGTTTTCATGAATAAAAACCTTCCTAATATCTTTCTAAACAAAACCTATTCATAAACAATGAGTTTTCATACAAAATAACATGTGTTAATGGTGTTTTATGTGATGTTATGCATTGTTTGATGATTGATTGCTGTATAGATGTTATGACAATGATCTAGGAGTGTTATTGATGATGATTTATGATTGAGATAGGTTACAATTGATTATTGATGATGTTATGTTCATTTTGGGGATTTTGGGTTAGATCTAGGGCTTGTTCATGATGATAGTGATAAGGATATGATTGGGGGGGGGGGGTTTATTGTTCATGATAATCTGAGTATATTAAGTTGATTATTGATTGATTTCATAAAGTTTCCTAATTGGGTAAAGATTGCATGCGGTTGACGTGACATCTCCATAATTTGCTATTTCGGGTAACTCGTAAAACGGACGGATTTCGGGACAAAATTGGTAGGGTTATGTAGGAATATGTTAATGATAGTTGACTGCTGTGATTGGTAATGTTTCGTGATGTTTTCGGACCGTTTAGATGCGTTTTGGTGCGTTTTATAAAATGCTGATGAAAACGGGCGAACGTGGAATAAAATTGGTTCGAATGGGCGAACGTGGAATAAAATTTGGGCGAACGTGGAAAAACGGGCGAACGTGGCTCAAACGGGCGAAGGAGACTGAAAAGGTGCGAAGGAGACTGAAAAGGTGCGAAGGAGACTGAAAAGGTGCGAAGGAGACTTAAAACTGACTGGTTCGACCGTTCTGATGCAGAAATGGGATTTTTGATACAAACTAAGTGTTTTATGCTTGAATCTTGTGTGTAATCTATGTGTACTTGATTAGTTAGGGTAATGGGTCACCTACGGGATGTCGGGTCGGTCTAGTGTGTCGGTTAAACATTTAAACACGTTTTAAAACATACTCGGTCAAGATCTGGACAATCGGGGACTAGTTAGCCTCCGGGTTAATAGTCATCACACTTATGTAAACTCGTTGATAGGTTGTCGTTAGTTGGGATTACCATACACGTGTTGGAATTCTAGTTATCAGAAGACGCACTCTAAGGTGAGTTTCACGGCCCCACTCTTTTACTGATTTTACATTTTCGGGGGAGAAAACATGCTGTGTCCTTTAAACATGTGTCAACTATGTTTTCATAAAAGGCGTTTCAACTATGTTTTCATAAAAGGTGTTTCAACTAAGTTTTCAGGAAAGATGTGTCAACTACGTTTTGGTATTCATGAATTCATTGGGTTTGGAGTATTCATTATGTTTTCACGTATTCATTATGTTTTAGAGTATTCATTATATACTATGCGATCTTTGGAAGTCCCGGGGGAAACCATGAATGTGCGGGGATGCACAACGGGGGAAATGTGGATAGCGCTATTTGGGCTTGACCCGCCCCACTCGTCGACTGGAGGTCGGACGGGTGCATATTGTCTCTTAGGTATTCAGTATTCAGTATGCAGTATTCAGTATTCAGTATTCATTCGGGCACGTATTCAGTATTCACAGTATTCGAGTCCAGTAATGGTTTTCCAATCGCAGTAGTAAGGTATTCATATGTTTTGCATGCATGTGGTCTGGATTGACCATGGGTATTCAGTTGGAGTCGATTATCACTTGGAGTTGGTATACATTTGGAGTCGGTATTCATTTAAAAACCTGTGAACTCACCAGCATTATTTGCTGACGTATTTAGCATGTTTGTCTCAGGTCGCTAAGGTAGCAGCTGTTGATAGGCGCACGGAGTCTCACGGCGTCTAGGATTCATGTGCATCTCATTTAGTATTTTCAGACTTTCGTACTTTTGATTTCACGTTGTAATAAAGTTTTACGCTTCCGCAGCGTTGGATCATTTTATGAAAACTTAATGGTTTGATTTTGTCATTTTTACGTATCATATAGTGTTGTTTATTGTGACCGTTGACTTGGATCCTGGTGTGTCACGCGCCTCGCGGTAAAACCCCGCACGTGGAAATTTGAGGGTGTGACAGCATCACTATAAATAAAATGAATACATTAGAATCGAAAGTACTTAAAAATTAGTATAGTTTTCTACAAAAGACAATAAAAAAAATAACATACCCAACGACATTGATTCTATTCGAAACTTCATTTTCAGTATCATATATGTATAGCTGGGAGAATACTGGATTTTGTCCACGTGATGGTAAAAGATTTCCCAAAGCATGGTAGTTCTCACCACTTATACGATAGATGAATGGAGCATTACCATGATTTATAGACTTATCAATTTTTCCACCAATGGACGTAAATGCAAACATATAGTTGAAACGTCTTATGTTCTTTAAAAAGAATTTGCTTTTAGAATCAAGTCCATTAAAATACTCTTTATAACTGTGTGGGGCCTCTTTAAAAGGAGGAAGCAAAACTTTTCCATAACCACAACATAGAGAGAAATTTTTTTTTAGTATTACTTCTATTAAGCCCTCTAGTAGATTCACAGCTCCACAGTCTTGCATTACAATCCTCACAAGTAACATTCTGATCACCATGGACCAAGTAATCTAAAAAAAGATATTCAAATTTATTAAATGTAACATATTTCTAAACTAATGTTGAATTAGTATTAAATATATTTTATATTAGTAGTTATTAGCGAATAAAGAGTACCTGAAGATATGCCTTGTATTACAGTGTTTGTCGTTACGCCATGGAGGTTTTCTAAGCATTCTTCCAAGTCAGCCATCGGTATGGAAGTAATACTGGGGCGTTTTCGTTTTAAATTAGATGTTGACCGCGTGTTGCATACGTTAGAAAACGGACAACTTACACCTAAAGATCCTAACAAATTAAAATAATATAAGTTTGATAAACGTTGATGTATTATAATATAATTTGTAAACGTAACTAAACTAAACATACCAACAATGTCAACTGGGTGTGTTTGAGTGTTATGTGTTACATTTAGTTTTCCTTTGTTAGTCCGCTTAGAATCCAAGATAGGCTTTCTTTCTGTACGCCTTTGTTTATAAAACTCAGATAGATTGCTATGTTGAGATTCATGACATACTGCGTAAAAATTAAATAAATAAATGGAATGCTTTGAAAATAAGATAAACACAAAACGGGACAACACAATTCTATAATATACTAACATTAATAGATAAGCCCCCAAATGATGACACGATGACATAAAAATTAAGATAAATAATACCATTAGAATTATTTGACAAAGGCGTTCTCTTCGTGTTAACTATCAAATAAAAAGAAATAAGTAAAAAAACAACAATGGAAAGTAGTAAGAATAACATAGTTGGGCAATGTATAAAAGAAATTTTACCTTCGATTCTTACACAATTATTTGTTTGTGTCGAAGCAAAATTAGATTTTTTTTCTCTTTGTAGATTCAGCACGTTCATTAGAGACGCCTGACAAAGGCGTTATCTGCGTGTTAGCTATAAAACAAAGACAAATAAGTTAACAAAAAAAAAAAGACAATGGAAAGTAGTAAGCATAACACATATTTGAAATGTAGAAAAAACATTTACCTTGTATTGTTACTAATGGCGGTGTGAAAGAGTTTGTAGAGGTTTCTATGTTTTCAACATTAGAAAATGAACAACCAACATTTGAACTTATGCTATCCAAATATGCATTCATCCCTTTACGTCTTTCAGAGATATTAAGACTCACTAAACAATAAATTATAATAAAAACTATTATTTGTTAATCGAAACTTAAGAACTAAATTAATAAGATGACACATAATAAATTACGTACCATTTGATATGTCGGATAACGATGTTGCGGTATTGATATCTCCAAACATGTTTATAATATTTGTTAGTATAAAAGAATCAAAAAAGGCTATCAAACTGACCAAATGTAACCGGAAAAAAAAAACATTAATCATTACCGTTAGATTTACGCCTCAGGTCACCAACTTTAGATTTTGGTAAACTAAAATCATACTTTGGAGGATCCGACATTGTAAAAGATATGTTTTTCTTGAATAGAATAAGTATATACCTGAAAAATTAAAGAAAAAAAATATTATTCATGATTGAAAAATAAGGAAACTTTCTCCTCCCTCTGGTTCATAAAAGATATGTGCTTTTCGTTTGTTATTTGGGTTTTTTAAAAGTTTTCATCAAATCGAACGACAGGCTCTTACAATCATCCGTTTTACTGGTGGATGTTATACTAACAAAAATGTTACTGACTAAAGATATACTTTGTGTGCAAATGGGCTTTTAACAACATTTGTTTAAATATTAAGCAACTTATAGGTTTGTTGCAATTTTGTATGTTTTAATATATGTATTAGGGTTTGGGCCCCGAGTTTTATAGGGCCTCAATTTTTTTAGTTCTTGCATATGAGAAGTGGGTTGAATATTGATAGACTGATAGTTTGTATTAAGATACACAATGGACTAATTATGTATCCCCTTAAAAAAACAGATAACAAACGTGCTTGCCATATTCTTTTCAGATCTAGGGTTATCTGGAATTAGAAAAGCAGCAGCAACAAATTGTAAAAATGAGAGACACTGATTGAGGAACGGAACTAACGTGACGAGTATGAAGGATAGGACGACACCGACTCTTTTAGGTAAGTAATTAACGATTCGATGCTTATTATTTTGTTTTAATAAGAGAACCTTCGATGCTCTGTTTCTGTTTGAAATCGTTTTGCTTTTTCTCAATTTCTAATTGACAAATCCGAACTTTTTTGCACAAATACAGAGGCCTGCGTTTGTGATTCTGAAATAGGTTGGATAATTGCGGTTTGAATAGATTTGGTTATTTTAGCAATTGTTTGATTCAGAAATCGTTTGCTGTTTTATAAGTATTGCTAATAACTAATTCTGTAATATTCTAAATACCTAAGTGTCTAATTGAAATCTATGTTGTGTTGACTGTTTTCTCTGTTTTTCTAATTTCTCATGAATTGAATTTTGAGATTTGGAAATACTTTTCATGGAACATATGTTGCTTTTGGAGATGCAAGTTTGCAGCATGTTTTATGTTTTTTTTTTCTAAAGGCCCCAAATCTTTGATTCGATACTGGGATTCTGTTTTAATGATTCAATTTATAATTCCGAGTTTTGTTTTGTTGCAGATACTATCAAACAACTGAACAAATCAATAACAATGCTTTGGATTATGGTCTTTTTGAATCAGCAAATTGATTTGTTTTGGCTTACGGTAATCACACAATAACCTCCAAAGTTCATGAAACACCTTAACTAATTTAATCTATGTAGACATAATTTGAAAGATTTTTTTATTGTATAGTTTTCGATGGCTAAGTTGCAAGAAAAAGAGATGTCACAGAATACCGAATTTGTCCTGAATTCCAGACTCCATATGAAAGTAAGTTAATCATATTGTAAACTTTATAAAATGAAATAAAATGTTCAAATTTATTTCTTATTTTTTTATTGTTTAGGAATTATATTAATTATATATTCATTTATGTAATTATTATCTAAAGAAAGCTAACAAAGTTAATGGTTAGAGTAGATCCAAGTAAAACAGACAATATTGAATACTGAAATGTCTATAAAAAATAAAACACATAACACAAATTTTGTGAATCACAATTGTGTCTTAAAAAAACTTTAAAATCTAAATGGGCAAGTATGTAGTAAAATAAACATATGAAATGTAAAATCCATGATTATGAATGTGTAGTAACAACTTTGGAAAACGAACAATATTAAACATAGTTGTATAATAACTAAAATGATAAAGGACTATGTTTCTTAGGAAAACAAAATAAATAAGGTAATGTAGAAATCCACTTACAAATGTCTTTGCTTCCACGGCCTGAACGAAACTGAATGTGAAAAAAGCAAAGTATTCAAAACAAAGAAATAAATAATTGAATGATAACAGTGTGATAATGTTGATTGAATAAGTGCGAAAGACTTGTATTGATGTAATTATATAGGTGAAGTATAAATATGTGATTAATCAAAATTTTAGCTTGATTGGTAAAAGAACTTAAAATTAGCACATTTAGTGCATAAAGTAGCACATTTAGTGCATAAAATGTTGGCAAACGTATTGACTGGTCTTTGAATGAGGGTACTTTTCAATATATCAATTTTACCTCAATAATTGTTGTGTGATTAGAAGAATTGAATTATATTAATTATGTTTTTTTAGTATATAGATTTTATATTATCAAATAATGTATATTTTAATCAGACTAAGCAGATTGGTACATGATTGATTAGTCAACCTTTGTTAGAAATATAAAATTAGATAGAATTGAGTTTTACAAATTAACTTAATTGTTAGTATTTATGTTTTATTTTTGACAATAAATATAAATTACTTTAGCTCATGCCTCAATGATTGTTATGTAAATACAATCATTAGATTATATAGCTTGTATCAAATTTAGATATATATTATCAAATTAGTGTTCAGTATTGAAAGTAAACCAAATTTGCACATACAAATAAAATACAAAACCAAAAACCATAGATGAGATGATATAAGTATACTGAAAGAGAAGCAAAAATAAATTAAGACAAACAATGGTTTTATAGCATAGTAGTAATCAAGAAAGTTTTTATTTGTGATAAACATTATGAGTCTTCACATCAGACTCCATTTAAGTTTCAGTTGCCTCATCATCGTTCTTAACAGTTGATACTGTATTGTTCCCAAGCAATTCATATACTGCTGTCAGCTTGCGTTTAGTTTTACCATCTTTACCAAAGATAATCGAACATTCTTCGTCAGTTAATATTTCATTCATTATGTTTTTGCTAGTTTCCTGATACAAAAAAAGATTATAACGAAATTAAAAAATGAGTATAAAAATTTCAATTGTAGCCATCATTAACTTACTTGATCAAAAGACTGAAACTTTTTTGTAATTTCAGAAATAATAAACTTGTCATCAGTTAGGTTAGAAATTCCATAAACTTCATTGAAGTTTTTCAAGTTGTAATCAGTGATGGAAATTTTAAATGCAAAAACTCTATCACGTAAATAGTATAATTCATCTGAAAACTTGACAGTTTGATCAACCTGTATAAAATTAAAATTATTATTATTGTTTTACGTATTTATAAAAAAATATAAGACAAAAATAGATGTGTATGATAATAAGTATACAACCTGTGTATTTTCCTCAATCAACGTATTTGCAGACATTGGAATAACTACAGTTGCCTCATTATGAAATAAAATTAGTTCAACATCACCAGTCGCATCTTGAACACGTAAATGAATTCTAAACCTGATATATAATAAGTAAAATTAAATATTAACACATGTAGATGACCTTTATATAAAAATATGAGAATTTATATTTTCAAAATAAAAAATAGACTTTATCTTGATAAAAATACCTTGGAACTGGCATGATATCTTTCTGCTTACAATTTTCATTCATGCAATCATATGCATCTCGCACTTCATAGTCTCCAGAACCATCATTCTTGACAGAATTGATATAGTATAAAAACACCTTGCTGTTACAATCTAGACAAGCCATATAGTACCAACCACGATCTTTACCGACAGCAATCACAGTCCCAACAATAATGATACTCTTCTCCTATTATAATAGGAAAATTGTGTTGCTAGTTAACACAACATTTATTGTAAATGAAAAGTAAAAAAAATATATAATAATACTGTAATATGTCTTTACCATGTCAATCTCCCAAATGTCACCAATGTTACAATAGCAGTTGTTAACCAAAAATTCATTTTCAATATTTGAAAAGACAGGCAGACCCAATGAACGAATTTTTGATAATGGATATTGTATTGGCCTTTGCAACAAACTACAATGTAAATTAAAATTAATCAGACTTATAGTATAACAATAATTTCAATATTTAGATATAAAAGTACTGTACAATTATAAAACCTTATTCTGTAATTGTTGATGGCATCAATTTCTTCATTTATGAACAACTTGCTAACCTTTGGTGAGTTAGAAACATAAGGGTAACCTGATTATAACAAACGTATAAGTCAAAAGGTAATTTTAGATTAACAAAGAAACAAAATAGATTATACTTATATTTTTTTTACCATTATAATGGTGCAATAATCCAAACTGCAAGATTACAATCAGAGGATCTGCATTGTTATGAACTTCAACATATCTAGCAATTTGATCAGAGAATCTATCCCATAGCTTAACAAATACAGTAAGGCCCCTATTAATTGTAAAAGCAAATTAGTACAAAGCAGTTTAAATAGTTGAAAATGTTATATATAAAAAAATTAAATAAATAAAAACACAAACTCAAAATCTTGTAGCTCCAATAACAGTCCTTTATTTGTGTTCAACTGAGTAAGTTTATTGTCATTTGCATTAATAAGCTGCTTCACATATCCAATGATATCTGTAAAATTTGCATATTTAAAGTGTAAGTATATAAAATTAAAATAATTAACATCATAGAAATATAGAGTACGAAAAAAAATCAAATCACATACCAAAAAAAATCTAATATTCGAAAAAATCTAAACAATAATTTAAAACATAATAGAAAAAGATAAATATGATTGACTTACGCATGATTTGTCTCGTTCAGATCCGCACTTAATAAGAAAACCATAAACCATCTTCTCTATCTTGTATTATAAACTGATAAGAAACATAACAATATTAGAGTTATTTTTAATATAAAAAAACTACAACACTAAAGCAATACATAATATGGAACGAAACTTTAATATAATGTGAACATTACATTCACAGATTAAAAATCGAGACAGCTGTAATTTATTATGAAAGGAAGTAATGCTTAGGCGTGTATAAGTATATGTAAAGTTGAAGTAATTTTTTGGTTGTTATGTTAGGCTAAATTTAAACAAATTTAAAAAGATGGAGATAGAATTACCTTGATTCAAACGGTGCAGGTTGGTAACGCAGCTTTAAAATTATGGATGATGTTTAGGGTTTTGAGTTAAATGCCTTTTAAAGACAGTCAAATTGTATATTTAAAGAAAATATATATTTCTATGATGTTAATTATTTTAATTTTATATACTTACACTTTAAATATGCAAATTTTACAGATATCATTGGACATGTGAAGCAGCTTATTAATGCAAATGACAGTAAACTTACTCAGTTGAACACAAATAATCGATTGGTTAATAACAAATAAAAAAAAATAATGTTTATGTATTTAAAGATAAGAAACAGAAATTAACCTAAGAATATATCTTTGCGATTACTCAAAGTGCAATCAAAGTGTCTTATTACAAACGTATGTGAATTGCTTTGACGTGTTTATATAGGTATTCAATCGATAAGAAATGGATGAAATAGTGGAGTCTAATTAGCATTAGAATTAGCATATTGTTATTATTGGGATTTAAAGTTATGAAATATATTTACAATACATTCAACAATGGAGTAGAAGGAGACCATCAATTTCGCCTTAACATGTATGAAATTGGACCGAAATAATTGAAACATTCATTAAATAGCGTTATACTGTGTTCATTTTCAAAATGAAACATAAAATGAATATACAAACTTGTTTGAATGTTTGATCGAAAAATGTAAATGTTATTGTAGATAATCATGGAATATAACTATGATTTTAATGTATGTTTTTTGACAGTCAATTCGTATTCAAAGTCAAGGTCAATAAACATATTGACTTTCCTTATACATTATGTGTTTACATATTTATAAGAATAAATGTTATATAAGGAAGTCAAAGTCAATAAACATATTGACTTTCGTAATACATTATGCATTTTGAATCGATACATAATTAATGGTCTAATTACATTTGTTGCATATAAATGTGTTTACATTTTTATAACGAAGAATAAACGTATATAAGGCAGTCAAAGTCAATACACATATTTAACATCATTAAATTTTAGTCAATTATATAATTACATGTTTTCAATATAAATGAATAACAAACGTTTATATTAGGAAGTCAATTTCAATTCCTAAGTTAATATCAAATGGTGAAATTTCAATTCCTAAATAATCGCATCTGGCCACCACTGATTAACGTATACACATCCTAACAATTACAACATACCACATATTATCGAAAAATCTAAATGTTATTGTATATAATCATGGAATATAGTTATGATTTTAATGATTATTTTTTGACAGTCAATTCGTATTCAAAGTCAATGTAAACAAACAATTTTACTTTCCTTACAAATTATGTGTTTACATATTTATAAGAATAAATGTTACATAAGGAAGTCAAAGTTAATAAACATATTGACTTTCCTTATACATTATGCATTTTGAATCAATTTATAATCGATGGTCTAATTACATTTGCTGCATATAAATGTGTTTACATATTTATAACGAAGAATAAACGTATGTAAGGCAGTCAAAGTCAATACACATATTGACCATAATTAAATTTTAGTCAATTGCATAATTATACGTTTTGAATATCAAGGAATAAATAAAACGTTTATATTAGGATGAAGATTTCAATTCCCATTAATATCAAATGGCGAAAACTTTTAACAACTCAATGTAAAATTTGAAATTAAGAAGACAATCAAATTCGACCTTAAATTGAGTTAATTTTATAAGGAAGGTGAATTGAAATAGGTTAATTTTCAAAAACTTTGAATTATAAAAAAATTCAAAGTCAAACATATAATTAATAATGTAGTAAATTCAAAATAAATAGAGTCAATTTAAAGTTAATGCCATATATTACATACAAACTTAGATACTAATTTATAAGGAAGTCACAATGTTTATAAGGAAGTCAAATTAAATTACAATTAATACCCAAAATCGAAAATTTATAGCACAGTCAAAGGTCAACTTGAATTTAATAAAAAAATTGATTTAAAATAAGTATTAAAGGAAATCACAATAAATAAGGAAGTCAAATTAAACTGACGAATGTATTGAAAATGTATTTAATGGAATGAACGCTGAATACATTGAACACACATTAATTCATTTGTGACAAATCAATAACTTCTTGTGTGTCAATCTTGGTAACAAACAGCCTACGTTGGTCCGAACACCATTTGAACACGCAATAGTCACCAATAGAAATACATTACACTTTAAACTGTTCATGGATTTCGGCAATGTCTGGACGAACACGTATAAAACAACATTATAATAAGGAATAACTTTTTACCATTTGGATCCTAGTAGACCCTCTCAAAAGCTAGGATTCAACCCTAGTGTTTTCATTTATTATATAGATAGATTTACATTTTAATTCCCTATCTTAGTTACACTTTAATACCTTAAACTTACTTAAATTTTATTTATTAAATTTTAGTTAAACTTATATTCCTTATTTTAAGCAAACCATCCCCCATGATTCGTAAATAGTCATATTTTTTTAATACGTGTATACTTTTATAAAAAAAATTACATCTTAATAATGAGCATTTTATTATCTTTAATTTGAGTATAGTATTGCTATTTTTTATTTAAAAAATCTTTATGTGCTACGTGATTAAAGATATATAGGAGTGAGCAATAACTAAACCGTTCACCGAAGCCAAACCAAAAAAACTGAACCAAAATCTATTCAAAACTGAAAACATCCGATTGAACTTAAAATCGGTTATCGTTTTCTTTTTGTACCCTTAGTTAACCCAAATTAGTTAAACTGAAACAGACACATTAATATATTCATAACAGTATGTCCGCACGATGTCGTAGGAAACACAGACACTTCTAATGGTTCATGGTTGGGTTAGGTTCAGTTCGGTTATAAGCCTCAACCGAAACAAAAATCGACATTATCGGCTTATCAATCTTGTTAGCCAACAGGTTAATTGGTTCAGTCTCTTTGGTTAGATTGTCGCTTTTAGTTCGGTTTAGTTAATTTTGGTTAATAACCAAAACCAAACTTTGGTTAAAATTTTGCTTAGAAGCACATGAAATGAATGTATAAATACATGTAATGGATGTATAAAGTATATACATGTATGAATGGTTCAGTTTTGGTTTGTTAATTTTGGTTAACTTAGGGTACTAAAAAACCGATATTAGGTTAACTCGGTTTTGGTTAATTTTATGTTCGGTTTTGTATGTTTTTGTTTGATTTCGGTTGAGTTTCAATTATTGTTCACCTCTAGGTATTGTTAATCACGTAAAAAATCAAATTTTCAATAAAAAGTATATAGCAAATTATACTCTAATATGGTTTGAAGCTGAGTAGATAGGTTTATGAATTGTAGTGGCGGTATAAATAGAGAGGGTTTTGAAATTTGTAGCTTTTATACCTAGGCCTGTAAACGAACCGAGTGTCCATTTAATTTTAACCGAACACGACACATAATCAAACACAATTTTTTTGTTCATGTTCGTTCATTAAGAAATTTGTCATGTTCGTGTTCGTTTATATTCGTTCGTTTAAACCTAAACGAACAGTTCATCAACGAACATAAACGGACGTTCACGAACATAATAAATGTGAAAGATTTTATATTACTGAAAAATCCCAATTACTAATTGATTATATATTTATACGAGTAGCTAAAGCCCAATTTATGTTTATATTTATGTCAATATAATTATGTATTTAATTAATAAACTTAAACAATCACATAAATAAACGGACGTTCACAACATAAATGAACAAACTCAACGTTTGTTGATGTTCGTTCATTTAACTAAACGAACAATTTTTTTGTTCGTTTATTAAATAAACGACATAAACGAACTTTTCGCCGAACAATTTTTTTGTTCGTTTATTAAATAAACGACATAAACGAACTTTTCGCTGAACAAGTTCACGAACAGCTCATGAACATTCGATTCGTTTACAGGGCTATTTTTTTACATCTATTTCATGTATTTATACCTCCATTTCATGTACTTCTAGGCAAAAAAAATTAGCCAAAGTTTGTTTTTGTTATTCACCAAAATTAACTAAACCGGACTAAAACCGATAATCTAACAATACTAATCGAACCAAAGAACCAATTGTTTAATAAGATTGATTAATTGATGACTTTTGATTTTAGTTTCGGTTGAGGCTAGTAATCAAACTTAACAGAACCCTACACACCCTTACAGTGGCGAAGCTTGACCCGAAGGTTCGGGGGGTCGGAAGTCACCGGTGGGTCAAAAACCAGTTTCGGAGGGTCGAAACCCTATATTTCCAAAATTTTCTATACGAATACTATATAATCAGAACTTCTGCGCGAAAATTTGGGGGGGGGGTCGGCCGCCCCCTCCCGCCCCAACAATGCTGTGCCCCTGCACCCTTAGAAATGTTTATGTTTCCCGCTACATCGCGCAGGCACTCTACTAGTATATATTAATTACTAACATGATGAGAAATAGTAATGTTCTCAGCCTTTTCACTTTGCCCACAATCTTTAGATGTTTTTAAACTTAGGCAATAGAGATTTCTTTATACTTTTAGTATCACATTATATATACTTAAAATGCATGGCCGGTGACCATGTCTCCTACAATCAGATTTAGCCACGTGTCAATACGTTATTGGACCATACACTTACACACCTCTCACCTCCCTTTCTCTCTCACACACACATATACTTCTTTCACATTTTTGTCTTCTTTCATTTTCAGACGTGTATAGACACAAAAAGTAGAGTGAGAATGAAATAAAGAGAGAAAGCAGAAGACAAAGAGAGAGTCAGATACAGAGAGTGGAAAACGGAGATGGATGCCGGCAGCCATTCGTCTTCCCGGAAACGAAGACATGTGTGGATTTTTTAGAGAGAGAAAGTGGTTATGTTGGTGGGTGATGGTGTGTCACACCCTCAAAATCCACTTGCGGAGTTTTACCGCGAGGCGCATGACAAACCAGGATCCAAACCAACGATCACAATAAACAAGTCTAAATGTAGTTAATGTAATACCAAAACATAGTTTTAAAATCCCGTTTACAGCGGAAGCTTATTCAAAATAAAGTTCAACATAAATAACCGAAGTTCAATGTTTATGAAATCATGCAACTCTATCTAGACGCCGTGCAGACGCGTGCGCCCTAGTCCAGTCGTGCTACCTTAGCGACCTGAGAAAACATGTAAAAGTTTACGTCAGCACAAAAATGCTGGTGAGTTTACAGGTTTGCAGTTCACGTACCAAGTCCACCTGTCCATACTATAACAAATAGAAAACCAGTATACGCTAGCTAGGCGTACGTTTTGTTACTACCACGATTGGAAAACCATTACTAACTCGAATACCAAAAGTATGCCCGATGTATGTTCCTGTTGTTCCTGTTGTTCCTGTTTGAGACAATATGCACTCGCCGACCCTCCAAGTCGACGAGCGGGGTTGGTCACTCCCAATAGCGCTATTCACATTTCCCCGTTGTGCAAACCCGCACATTCATGGTTCCCCCCGGGACTTCCAAAGATCGTGTAGTATACGTTAGAACCCATAGTATGACAGAATTTACCAAACAATCGTTTTAACACATGTTTTCTCCCCCGAAAGTATAAAACCAGTTTAAAAGAGGGGCCGTAAACTCACCTTAAGTTGCTTTACTCCTAATCCCGAGTAAACTCAGCTGCTATGTTAGTCCCGTACAGTGGCGACCTAACATACGACAGTTACAAGTACTTAGACTAATAACCCGCAGGTTAATTAGTCCCTAGATGTCCAGACCATAACCAAGTTCGTTTAAAAATACCGTGACTGTTTAACTGACCCAAAGTACAAGACTCGACATCCCATTGGTGACCCGAGACTCCCCGTGTTATGTTTACGCTCCAAAACATACCATAACGCAAGTATACTTAACATACGTTAACACACAACAAGTTATAGCACATAGTTCACGTATCACCGAAATACATCCAAATATATGTTACCAAGTTATTAGACATGTTACGAGGTTCCTAGCATGTTACTACATGTCAAATCGGGTCTCGGAATGCTAATTTACACTTACAGCAGCAGTACACGCGATTAGGGAGGCTAATCGCATGCACAGTCACACGATTAGGGCTAATCGCCCCTTAAGTCACGCGATTAGGGGCTACTCGCCCCTGTTGTCAGGCGATTGGGCTACTCGCCCCTGTGTCACGCGAGTGGGGCCTAATCGCCCCTTAATGCATGCGAGTGGGGGCCTACTCGCCCCAGATACATGCGATTAGCAAGGCTACTCGCCTGTAACCTTGCTGTTCCGGTTTTTCGCGCGTTTGACGCTCCAAATCAGATCCAGAGCGTGTGTAACTACCCAATATCATCCCAAGCACTATCCTAAACATGTTTAACCCAAAACCCTTCGTTCATCCTCGTAAAATCAGTCCTGCATGCAACCAAAGCAATCCAAACACATACACATAGCATGCAACATTCAATTAACGCATGTAATCATAACCCTATTATCCAATTACTGAGATTTCTATCATTATAATAACAATATTAATTCTGACCTAGCATGCTAACACATCAAAACATCATCAAGATCCATAAAAATCCTATCTTTCTAATCATACATACCCATAACGCATGTTTATTAGTTATAATCCGATTAATAACTCTTATTGACGATTTTCAGAAATCTTTTTCGTTTATGAACAGGTCTGGACCATTAGGGATTGATTAAAAACGTTTACAAAGTGTTATGGATGAGAATCAAACCTTGGAATTGTAAAAGGATGATGGTTAGACCTTGAAACCTTGTGTTTTTGATCAAAATCGCCTCCCAGAGGTTGTTTCAGTGTTTGGGGCGGTTATGGGACGACTAGGGTTTGTCTAATTGAGTTTAGGAGGTTAAGTATGGTATTTATAGGCGTTTCTAGTCGTCCAGCCCGTTCCATGCGATTGTGCAGTTTTACACGCGATTAGGAATCCTAATCGCATGAACAGTAACGCGTTTGGGCCTAATCGCATGAACAGTCATGCGATCAGTCCCAGTCGCACCACATGATCCCCAGTCGCACTACATGATCCCCAGTCACACCACATGATCCCCAGTCACACCACATGATCCCCAGTCACACCACATGATCCCCAGTCACACCACATGAACCCCGTTTTAACATATGTTAACACATATTAATGTACCGACAAGTCACATAATGATTGTAAACACATAACACAAGTAAATACACATATTCACACTCGTTCACCAATTCCCGGGACTCGAGACTCGTATGTTCCGTATGCCTTGACGATCCTACCGATCGTCACCGTTTGTACACTTGGTTAAGGACTGACATCTAACGAACCTCTAGACTAACATCCAATGATCTTCTAGACTAACCAATAGTTCCCGAACCATAACCCGACTTAACTAACCCAGTTAAGTACAATATACGCGTGACTCGCTAAGGTAGACTTTCATCTAGACAACGTTGTTAACCCGAATTTGCCAGGTGTCACATGGTGGTTTGTGGACTGAATGAGAGAGAAAGAGAAAGAGGATACCAAGTGTGGGAAACATCAATAGAAGATAGTGGGTCGTCGGTGTTTGACCTGTACAACCGACGCCCGGACGGTTTCGCAGCCATCGGAGGATGGCCGGTCGTCAGAGGTTGTTCCTCCATCTTCTGTCTATAAGCTTTTGATTTGTGTGGTGAGAAATGAGAGATGGAAAGGAGATAACTCGCCGACCGGTAGTTTAACCGAAGAATCGCTGTAAGTAACAGTCAGATCGATCTTCTCTTTAGTTTAATCGGAGTACTAAACGAAAAATTTAGATTGTAGTATTCATCCTCTTGATTTTCTGCCATGAAGCGAAGGTTAAAGAATGGCGATGGCCGAAGATTTTCCGGCATGGAACGGTGAACGGAGGTTCTACGATTCCTTTAAAGACAAAGATACTAAAATGATGAATGTGATTGTTGCCGGAGAAAAAACAACATAACTTCTAAGAGCACTCACATCCCATCCACCAAATGTATGTGAGTGTGTCCACCAAATTATATGGGGTGAGTGTAAGTGGTTGTGAGTGGAGGAGAGAGAAAATATTTGGTGGAAGCACTGTTCCACCTAAATATGAAAAGCTACTGTTCACCCATATATATATATATATATATATATATATATTAACTAGGATTCTATTACCCCGCGCTTCGCGGCGGGGGCTCCTGTTGCGTTAAGGGTTTGGTGGACGTTAAAGATCGTGCGTCGCTGTGGGAGCTCCTGTTGCGTGGAGAGTTTCGCGGACATAAAAGATAATATTAAGTGACTGTTATTCTCGCGTGGGCTTCAAAAAAAGTACTCGCGGGTAAAAGCTAAAAGTTTGATGGTCAAAGTTTGAAATCCTTTGGGTGGTCAAAGTTTGAAATCCTAAAAGCTAAAAGTTTGGTGGTTAAAGTTTGAAGTCCTAAAAGCTAAAAGTTTTGTGGTCAAATTGGAAGAAAATAAAGTACATAAATTAGTAAGAAAGTTAGTGGCCAAAGTGCAATGCAAGTTTAAAAAAGTTAGGTGGTCAAAGTTTGATATCCTAAAATGGCTAAAGTGTAAATATGGAGCAAAGTTTTGTCATAATAGTAAATCGTGACGTGTCACTGGATGCCGTCAAAAAGGGCCAATAAAAAATGAATGCTGCCAAAATTAGCCAATCAAAATAGTATACTGTAGAAGTGTGAATTTCTTCATAGATACTATAATATTTTTGTAAGTAGTTGTGAGTGAGGATAAAGAAAATGTAATGATAAAATTATGAAAAAGTATTATTATTTTACTTAGGAGAGAGAAGATTTAGGGATGAAGTAGTGATTTTTAGTATAATTTGATGGATTTGATTTGGTGAAAGGGATATGAATACTCTAAAGTGAACAAAAAATGTGATCCCGGATACTAAAATTATGGATGTGCACTATATTTTCCTATTATCCATGTTTCTATTTTTACTTATTTTTAATTTCTTTGTCTTTCTCTGATTAGTTGTTTAAATTGTGTATTTAAGTTTGTAATACAAATTGTGTATTTAACTAAATCGATTTAGTTATTCTTTACTATGTTTTATGATATTGTCCAATATCTTCGCATTAGCACGCCATACCAGGCGTGCGTAGTTCGGTAATTTTACGTCTACGTTCCGCTAGGTGTTGTGTTTTCCGTTTTTTTTATTTTGTTCCACGAGTTTTTCCGGTGTTGGTGGTCACTGACGATGTTGTAGCATTAATGCAAAATTTTATTATCTATTTGATTTTAACCAAAAAAAAAGGGATACATTATGAAAATGACATAAAAGAAAGCGTGTTTGCGTGCTCACAAACAAGCATAGCAATATTTACATAACCAAAAGTCCAAAATCATTCACTAAATCGGCCTTCTTACTGGTTTAAAAAAATGGGTGATGTTAATACAAGACTATTTAACTTTTAACATGGTTTATAATGAAGATCAAACTGACCCGAACCGAATTTGAACCGCGAAAGCGCATATACAAGAACCGGACCAAGTGAGTTTGCGTCCGTTTCAGGTAGAACCGTTTAGAATTTGAGTTACAACTAACAGTCTACTAGGCTGAATAATTGGGAATGTAACTCCAATTTTCGCTGGATGAGTTCATAAAGTTCCACATAAGCCATCATTATATAAGTCCAGTATTGTCTCAACTTACATATACGTTCTAATCATACTATGAATCAACTACAATTTACTGTTTACATGTATCAACCTCATAATCAACTATCTCAACTATTGCATAGATATTGTGGCTCTAGACCAAAATTGATCCAGCAACCGATTAGCCTAAGAATGATGGACCGAGAATAGACCCTATATGAGTTTACGGTTTGGTTACATGGGTGTCACAATTGGGACATGTCAGTTGTTCATTCCTAACAATAAGGCTGCATGGTGTGGTCATGGAGGTGGAGGGGGCATGCAACGACATGTGGTAGCCACGTTAATTCCCCTCCAACCCCTAAAAAACCACGAGGTGATGGTGGCATGGGAGAGTAGTGTGGAGGAGGTATTTGCTTTTTCTTTTTTAATAAAGCGACCAATCATAATCATTCATAATCCGACAACCAACCACGACCATCCACCTCACCGTCACTTTTTGCTCCACACCGGTGGAGATCTTTAACCCCAAGGGGTCACGCCCCTTCCACGCCATATAGGGTTGGCGTTAGTGGTGTGGAAAGGCAAGAAGATAAAGAAAAAAAATTCAAATAAAATATCTTACCAAAAAGCAAAAAGATTATTAATAAACAGTAAAATTAATAATGAAGATTATTTAGTTAAGTTATACAAGGTGCCCCAATTACACTCAGATCAAACAGAATTGTAACCACTAACAACAGAAGGTAAAATTACAGTAAAACAAGCCCAAGATAAAAACTAAACAAACAAAACTCTAAAGCTCAACATGCCTTGTATTTTGACTCCTCACCGGATCATTTAATTCATGCTTTTTATTCATGGTTCAATAACAAGTAGAGGCTGCAAGCAACAATGGCATTTCTCGTAATTAGCAACACAATATACAAATTTTATGTATGCAAGTGAAATAAATACTGTGTTGCGTAGCAAAGAGCCTGTTTAATTGAATGGGTTAAACCCAAACACAAACATGAGTCGTTTAATTGCCCATTTCAGAAAACAGGACAAACGGGTTAGATATGACAACCCAAAAACCTGATTATTTTCATGTTGTGTTAGGAATTCACCCCTGTATGCGACATAAAGAGGAAAAGAAAAGATACCGTATCCAGGCTAACAGGCTTCCCATCCTCGGCAAGAATATCGACTATTGTTCCAGATTGATCGGCCTAGAAACATAACAGAGATAGTGTAGAGATCAAACATACAATTATGACCATGAATCATCGTCATCATCATATGTGTCTAAATTAAAGTTGGTACTTCATTACTGATAAAGACTCATATGTGACATTTATAAAATCTTGCACTCCATATTAACAGCAGTTTAGGTCCAAGAAGTAATTGAAACAGGAAGAGTTACCTCAATCTCATTCATCAACTTCATGGCCTCAATAATGCAAATAACCTGTCCTTTCTGAACCTTGTCTCCGACCTGAAGAACACATATATAAAAGTCTTCATTAACAAATCAACCACCTCAGAGTCAAAACTAAAAGAATCTTTAACTAGACATAACAATTGCTGTATATATTATTCTTGATCATTTAAGTATGTTACTTTATCTCAGATGCATGGCTACCAGGAGGATATATCATCAACGACTAAACAAGATGCTGCAATTTTGCACATTTATAGTTTACATGTGAACGGGTCAATTTGGGTTGCGTTTTAACCCAAACGATATGATAAAAAATAATAACTAAAGAACAGGTCAAATGAGTTGAACGGCTAAAATTTCAAAAGTGTTTCTTTAGGTATACAACTTCCTAAATCTTTCATTCAAATGTTAGGTTCTGTAGTCAAATTTAGAAATCGAAAGAAAGTGTTTTGTGGGTCAAGTTAAACTGAACCTATTTTGACGGTTTGACCTGTTACCTAACCTGCTTGCTCCACCTGCCTATCTCGTATTATACACATATGACATACCTTCACAAATGGTGGAGCTCCAGGGGCGGGAGACCGGTAGAATGTTCCTGCCATGGGGCATTTCATTGGAGGATGGGAGGACTTAGGTTTAGCAGGGGTTGGTGAGGGTAGTGCTGGTGCAGATGCAGAAGGAGCGGGTCCTGAAGAAGCTGGTGCAGATTGTGGTGGAGGTGGTAGTGATTGATATATAGCCTGAGGTTGTGGAGATTGCATCATAACCATAGGGCCAAGTGGCGGTTGAGGCAAAGCTTCCTTCTTTCTAATAACAACCTCACAGTTTTGTTGCTTTAGCTCGAGCTCCATAATGTCTCTTGAATCCACAAGCCTGAAATTATAACCAAATTGCACCCAAAAGGAAATTTTAACAAACGTTTTATATATTCTAAAGATATTGGGAACGTGTGTAAGGAATGAATCAACTTACTGAACAAGCTCTGCCACTTGATTCATAAATGCGGTGATTGATGCAGCATCAGGGACGGTGGCGTCTGGAGAGGATATCTTGGTCGATTCCTCTGATTTCTTTGAAGCTGGTGCAGAATTTAATGATTGTTCAAGGGCAGTCTTGAGAGGAAAAAAAGTGATTTAGATAAAAGCTAAAGGGAAAAGAAAAAACAATATATTACAAACTACACAAAGTAATTCGTTTGATCACTTGATTAAAATTTTGCAGCTCACCTGGTTAAGTTGGGCAGACACTCTTGTAACGTCATTTTGGCCCCTCTTAGATGACTACACAAATAATCAAAACACTATAATCAATGTGCTCATTTTGTATGCATCAAAGGCAGGTCATGTTAAAATACTAATGTAGAATAATGTACACAATTGACTGAAAACATAAACCAAAGCACACGCAAACTTTTGTTACTATACCCTAGGCAATTCCTACATCGGCCATGGGTAGAACTATAGAAGAGATGTTGGGCTTATAAGGAAGGCCCATCCTCATATACCACCAATATACCATCAACGTGTTTTGGGCACATTGGTAGTATATAAGGCTTGAGAGGAGTTCTCCTTGGTTAAACGTGCTCAGGTGGGGGGGAAGTATGCCTGGGAACTTTTCAAGCTGGCAACCAAAAACAAATCCGTGATCCTAGAAGACAAAGGGGACATCATTTGTTGGTATGAGGGCCGGGTTAGTTCTAAAAAGGCGTGTGGCGATCGGATGCTTTTGTATCCCAAAAGCCAATGCGTGAGGCGTTCGTTATTAGAAACTACCAACAAAATTAACAATTTATAGATAACATTTTAAGTTTTTAACTTGTCAACTTTTAAACACTATAATATAAGATACTTCTCATCATCTCTATAAGTCATATTTGTTCAATCGATGATCTAATTTGTTCAAATACTCCAACTAATTGCTCAATCGACGGTCAGATTTGTGTTACAAACAATTAACAAATACAAATACTGGTCAACTGCATAAGGTGCCACATCATGGAACCGCATCACGTGATACAATTGCACATAGAAATAGTCAAAATGCAATAAGACTGTGTTGTGGCTCGCGAGCACCACGACCCTCACGCGTTAACGGTCCTGCAAGCAGGCTCACCTTGAGCCACAACAGGGTCAAGTGAGTTGACTCAAGCTTTATCCATTGCCATGTCAACGTCCAGTGGCTTGAAATGATAGGATAATATTTGTGCTCACCTTGAGCCACAACACATAGCCTAAGGTTGCTAAAGTAAAATCAATGTGCATTAACATTAAAAATAAAAAATAAAAAAGAATGATAACAGGATCAACAACACGTATACCTGAAATCCTAGAGACGATGATGATCCAGCGATCAATGGACGGTTAGATTTGAAATCTGATTGAAAGGCAACAACAGAGTTGTTACGGTTGTTGGGATTCTGGTTAGGGGTTGATTGAGCAGTGAATAAAGGTGATGTTTTAGGGCAGTTAACAGTGAAGGAAGCCATAGTAGTTGTATGGGTAGAGTTGGTTTAAAAAAGAAAGATGGTTTGAATTGCAATGGAAGAGGGAGGGATGGAGGGATTATTGTATGGGTGTGGAGGCGATGGAAACGAAGGTGTAGAGTAGAGTAGTGTTAAATGAAGGGCGATATCAACGAGGTGACTGCAACACCACGATGGTCTTCACGATGAACCCTTCTTTTTTTTTTTTTTTTTAACACCAACAAATCAAACCCGACCCGGGTATGATCGAGGCATGCTTTCGATAAATTTAAACACTCTGAGAGTATCAGAGTTGTCAACCACCATTTATCGGTAAAACTTGTCTGACTCAAAAATCAAACACGGGATCCCATGTCTTGTATCATTGCCTACTAATGTCTTTACAAGTACACTGTAATGATATCGATATGATGAACCTTCTTAATTGGCTGTAATGATACAAAATTACAAAGCCATGGTCTATGTATGCTATTTTTGGTGTTTGGGTTGCTTTGTTTTTTTGAAGGAGAAGGTTACAAAAATGCTTTGTTTGGGTTAGTGTCGTAAAAATAAAATGTTTGAAGAATAACTTTAATATTTAGCAAGTTTGGACTTGTATAGTTATGATTTGTAACATATTTGGGTTTGACACCAACAATCGTTAAAATTTCTATCAAGTTTGTGTTAGGTTTAGAACACACACTCACAAACAGTATACGAAAGCGAGACACGAAATTTACGTGGTTCGAATGTAAGACATACGTCCACGGGGCAACTAGGGGTTTCTTTTATTGAGTGGTAATAGATTACAAATAAAAGAGATATATTTATAGACTAAGTAATTAGGATTTAACCATTTGCCAACTTCCCTAACAAGACATTAACAAACTAGGATTAGGGCCCCTCAGACACTCTCCAGTTTCTTCCTAATTTCAGGTGACCCATGTGTGTCAAGATAACACATCTTCAACAAATTGCATAAAATCAATATGGTACTCTTTTACAATGTGTAAAATAACATAAAACTAGAAATAACATACCCGAGTATCAACATATATAAAACATACTAAAAATCTCTTTACATAATAAAACTAATTGATATCTTCCCTTTCGTCTTCGACACTCTCGATTGCGTAATTGTCACCTCCACTATTGTTGTCTCCCTTTATCTACTTATCACTATTACAACCTCTCTTCTCACAGCCATCATACATCGTAACGAGGATATGGTATGTGATAGGAGCTCGTGGAGATGTAGAATTACGCCAATACCTTTTTAGTATAGTTTCCTGGTTTTATACATCTTTTTGTGTCAACATTTCGTTATATATATTTCCATTTTACTCTTTTATCGCCTTTTCCGTATTCGAGGTTTTTCTGCATTGCAACAACGTGTGTTTGCTTAGGTTTGTTTTGGAGCTAGGGGGTCTCTCTTGAAGCAGTTTCTCTATCTTTAAGGATAATGGTAAGGTTTTACCTAAATCCCACCCTCCCTAAATACAACCAATAGCTTTGTTATTAGTGAGATTTACTATGGCTAGTTGTTGTTTAAACTACCATACCAAACACTACACATAAGTTGTAATTATAAATTTCTAATTAATTATGATAGTTATTTCTTAGTACTTTTATTCTATATATAACACATCCAATCACTTTTTTTTTTTTTGTGTTTTAAAATTATTAGCTTTGAATTTACTTTACAAATACCACATTTTGGTTTATCTAAAAACATCATCCAAATAGTTTACACATTACACTTTACACTTATTATTGGGCCTTTATACTTAAAAATTACCAAACTATGGGCCTTAGAAACCCAATTACCATATCCCAGTGTAGCCCACAATCCACAAACGCTATTAAACCCTAACACACTGTACCAACTCCTCTTTACACTCGCACACACTACACACACACACACGACCGTCATCAACGACGCCGGCCGCCGTAGCAAAACCACCAGCCTGAAGATGGAGGCAGCGAGAACTGTGAAAGACGTTTCACCTCATGAGTTTGTCAAGGCCTACGCCGCTCACCTCAAACGCTCCGGCAAGGTTTATTTCTATTATATCTCTTTTTTTTTTAATTTAATTGATCGAAGATCTCGAACTGCATCTTATGTTGATGATATTATTTCACTAGATTATTGTATTTATGTATGGTTGATGATAACCTTTATTATTATTATTATTATTATTATTATTATTACCTAGGGTTTTTTTATCTCTAGTTTTACTTGCATTTGCGTTTTTTTGCTTGTTGAATATTTATGTTTATTGTTTAGATTATAGGATTTAACGTGACGCAGTTGATGACGTGGCTGTTTAATTAGTTTTGGAAAATTAGTTAACTAGTCAACTGGATAATTAAGAGTTATGCATTTGCAAAAGGTATGCACGTTTGGATGATCAGTGGATTTAGATAGTGATTATCTTGAGTTTTAGGCAGACTCATCTAGTTACCACAGGCATGCATATGAGATTAGCCTTAGCTTTTGAATGCTTAACTAAAATATTGGAATAATTATGTTGTCAAAAGCGCTCTAGGCACTGAAGCGCAGCCCCGCGCAGATTCAGGCCAATTTTGGCCAAAAAGCGTCTTAAGCCCCTATTTAAACCTGGAGTCAACCTAACTAAGCATAGAATCAATCTAAAAACAGCCTGCCTAAATTAGCCCTAAGGCCATAAATAAGCCTAACACGTCGAAAATCCACAAAAAGCTTGAATGCCACTTGGACTTTTGACAACATAGGGAAGAATCGTGGTTGCTTATTCTATGTAGTTATGATGCAAAAGCAGAGACAATGACTGGTGCCACAACTAGCTACATCAACTTTGTAAATCTGTGCATCGGTCTCATATAACTGAATGTGAAGCCAATTGATTTGGCACTATTATGGTGGGACCTCAAGATAGGACGTGCTATTAGCGTAGGGCTTACTGCTTAGTTTGAGAGGCTGGCTCATCTGTCTAACTGTACACATGCCCACATGGACAGTTTAATGGATTTTGTTTTGCTGAGTTTTCTTTAACAGTCATAAATTATTTTTGATAGCCATTTACAAATCGTAAATTGACTATTTGTGAAAAACATCTTCTTTGCATCGTTACAAGATACGGTACCGGTATTCAGAACCCATGTGCATGGTTGTGTTTTTGGTTTGTAGTTTGTACCACACGGGGTAGAAGAAGTATATGTAGTCTTTATGCTCATGCATTCGTTTGCTGTCATTTGTTGACAGATGGAGCTTCCAAACTGGACTGATATCGTCAAGACTGCTACATTTAAGGAGCTTGCACCGTATGATCCTGATTGGTACTACATCAGAGCCGGTAAGTTGGGTCTATATATTGCACAATATAATATAAAATCTTTCCATATCTGATATTGTTGTTTGTGTAAATGTGTTAAAATGTTAAGCATCCATGGCAAGGAAGATTTACTTGAGAGGAGGGCTTGGTGTTGGTGCTTTCCAGAGAATATATGGGGGAAGCAAGAGAAACGGTAGTGCTCCACCTCACTTCTGCAAGAGCAGTGGTGGTGTTGCTCGTCACATTCTACAGCAGTTACAGACCATGAACATTGTGGACTTTGACTCCAAGGGGTGAGTTTTCTGAACATTTTCTTTGTAGTGCCTTTGAAATTGTATTATTGATCATGTGATTTTGTAAACCAGTGGAAGGAAGATTACATCAAACGGGCGAAGAGATCTCGATCAAGTTGCAGGAAGAGTAGGCGTTACTGCTTAAGAGACTCATCAAGAGTGCAGCTTGTAATGGACACATCAAACACAAGGTTCATGGCTTGGGCCAGAATTAGCTTATTGGTAAATCTGTTTTCTTGCCATGCTTACCAGACATAATATCATCTATGTTATCTTTTTTTGGTTGTCTTCTCCTTTTGGACATGGTTCTTTTTCCAGAAATTAAATTTCTTGTATCGAGGTTTTTAAGTTATGTTTTGACCGAGTATTTAGTTCTTCCATCTTCTTCAAGTCAAAGTTTAAACATTTATCAAGAATGTGCATTGTCAAGTTGAGCATGATCATTACGAAGTTTCTAATTTATTATATCGGCAATCACTTTCCATAGTCATTAGCATGCGTTAAATATCAAAGCTGCTATAGATAAAAATCTGTGCTCCTGCAGATTAAATGACAAGATTTCTGCCTTAGTTCGTTTCGTTTAGGCTATATATAATGTGATAAAAAAGTTGAACACAGTTTTTACATGTATTATTTTATTGAAGAGAAATTTGAGGTTTGATTACACTTGCCATTTATCAACCAAAAATAGTACCGGAAAAATGTTTCATGTATCGACAGAAGAGCTTGACAAGGAGTATTAATAGCAGTCGCAACTGTGATAAAGTATATAGTAATACAAAAACCATTTCATTAAGAAAGTTGGAACCTTATTTGGGTCATCACATGAACAATGGCTTATATCATTTATTGAAAGGAACATTTTTCTCCTCTTAATCTCTGTGCTTTAAAGACACCTATCATCATGCATGACAAATGGTTTCTATACAAAGGGTGAGTGTGTATGTATAAAGGTTTGGTACGCAATCAAGTGACCGATATGCCAGCAGCGTATTTATAACTGGTGAAGATCATCAAACGAGTTCAGAAGATTAGTTTTGTTAACGACGTATGTCTTGCTCTTAAAAGCATTTCACCCCCTCTTGCATGTTGTGGGTGTTCTGCGAATTGCCTCCCAAGTTACAATGAAGCAACGTATGTATGTAGATTGTTGTTCAACTTTGAATGTAGAACACAGTTACTAATGTACATCCCAACCCAACGCTTGTAACTAAGTTTTCATATGACATTTAAAACCAAAACAAGGTTGTTAATCGTAACCAAGTCACATTACCAGGCTAGGTTTCTATAAGCCACGACTTGGGCAAATGGTCTTGAGACTTGAGCTTAGGCTCGTTTGTGTATCTTTCGACCTGTTCTCTTGCTAGAATTTTCATCTCTGAAAATTGAAGTTCACATTATGTATGTAATACCAGTAGGTACAAACAAATACACAGACATCATAAGGAACAATAAGATATGCCGTATCTTTCAGATATCTGTAATAATTATGTTCTCCAAAACCCAAATTCTACCCATGTAAAGCTTTACGTCCGCTTGCCATCTACAAAAGAAGAAGTCGTTTTTGAGTGGTGGTGGAACTTGGTAATGCTAGGATAGTCTAAGTGCCATTTCGTGGAGAAGAGTTCGCTTCTGAGAAGCGTTTATCACTTGATTTGTTTCAGCATTATCTAGCACATCAGCGACTATTCCAGCAGCATGACCAAGTGTTTCCTCAGTTGTTCTTTTCAGCATGAAAGCCTGTACGTTTTCGCAACAAAATTGAGTGTAAAAATGGCATATTGATTGATGTATATGTTATAAAAAAATGTCCATAATTTCATGACAGGTACCTGTCCATGGTGTGAAATGGTCAATATGCAGGGAGTCTGCAGCCATGGTTCTCCATCAATCTGAACAGGCAACGGTGCGAGAAGATGAATCTTTATGGTCTTCCCTTGTGCAAGCCTTCGAGCTCGAGAAAGCCCCACCTGAAGCTTTCCAAGATGCCAAGTTCCTGAAATGCTTACAACTTCCAATATCTTATCATGCATAGACTGAGGATCAAAATTATCGTTATTTTCATTTTCGTTTTGCCATAAGTCCACACCCCCCATATAACTCCCAATATTCGCAATAAGAACACCTTCCGCATCCTGTTACAATCATCAACCTTGTTAGCACAGTTCAAGAATGTCACGCAGATAAATTTGAACTAACCTCAGGAACCTCAATCTCAACACCATCAACCTCCACGCGTACTTGCCATGGATAATCGGCTAATGTTCTATCCATCATACTCCTAGCACCTTCTCTAGCATATAAAACCTTATTCATAAACTGCAGTCAACCAAACCAAACCGCTATTGAACATGTCATTTTGATCCAAGATTGAACGCAGAAAATCAAATCACGTTTACCTGATTATAAAATTTCTCTGGATTCTCCTCTCTTAAGTTGTGAATTTCAAGCGCAACCTTTGCATCACATCCGACCCCTACAATCGTCGTAAGTATTTAGTAACCATTAACATCCATCATCATCATCATCATCATATTAAAGATGTGATATACCAAGATAATTATTCATGAATTTTGGGGAACGAAGCGGTTTTCCTTTTTGATTTACAAAAGAAATCATCCAACGATCAAGAACAGTCACTGCAGCGTGTTCCACGTGCTGCAGCATCATGCTAAGGCCTCCGTGTTTTTGTACCGACCCTAAACCACCACCCCAGTTCAAAACACGCGCCAAATCATTTCCAGTTCCAGCGGGTAGAACAGCAACCGGTGGTGGAGATACAAAGTTTTGTTTTTCAATGGCGTCCAGTACCCACCCGGCTGTACCATCCCCGCCACATACGAGCACTCTGAAATGTGGCACTTTTCTAAATAGATAAAGACCGACTTCGGGCCCCTCTTTTGAGCTAAGTTCAAAAATCTACAACATACACAACAAAGTTTGTCAAAACATAACATAAATAAATGACAAATCTTGGAACCTTTTTAGGTACAAACCTGAACAGGGTTCAAGAGAATATTCAACCGCAGCTTGATTGAATCTCCATGTTTGGCACCGCTTTTTTTATTTATAAAAACTAAAAGAGGCCTTGCATCGGGGCGCAGAGTAACCAGTTCGTATCTCTGCTTCATTTCTACCTGCTGACACTCATCTTTGTGACTTTCGGTTTCAATGTTATTATCTGATGTGGTTTCTGTAGATGATGACTCAGAGTCGTCTAAACCAAGTTTCCCATCATCTGGATTGACTTGCCTGTTTTTCTTCGTTTGACATGCGATACTCGCACGAACAGATGACGCAATCTCATTGGCGCCAAAAGTTATGGAACTCAAGATCCCACCTGATGATGACAGGTCTAATACCTTGACAAAAAGAGGCGATAATATCAATCTTTTAAACGGACCCATATCACAAATATCACCCATTTCACGATACATACTATGGCAATCGACGTGTATATGTTTCTGACACCATAAACAACACCATATTGGTGACCCCCCAAGAAAAGAGGGACTGCACGGCTCTTCACAGTGCGTACAAAAACAAGTTCCATCTGGTTGATCACCAACGGCTGTCCACCGAATAGCCCACTGGTGCAATACATGATCAGACCCCACCATCGACACACATTTACAATCTTTATTAGCATTTGGTGAACAATTGAGGTGAGCCACTGCGCCACATATGCTGCAGCGATGAATGAAGCTTCCCATTGGCCCGAGAGATTGAGACGGTGACAGGCATACACAACAGTTTAAGCTTTTTCCACGACCGACAACTTCTAAATACCATGTATGTGGTGTTGCAACATCTTTGCTTGATTTTGGATCTTTTTTCGTCCCTGCGATGGCCTTTGTCCAATTAAGACTTGTGTTTCTTCGCCATTGAAATGCAGTGTAAACGATTGTTAAGATGCCAATTAAACCAGCGATAAAACATGATATTATGAAGATATTTGATTCTGCAAGTTCAGATGGGCTCTTGTTCAACCACGCTGCAGGCAGGAAATGATCATCGTCGTCTTCTCCTCCTCTATATTCGTCCATTTTCAACTTTCCTTAAATCATGTTCCTAATCTAAACGTGACGAATACAAGCGAAGCTGGATGCTATACCGTCATCTAGAAGGTTCTGTTTAAGACCAATAAAGCTATGGAGAAAGTAGCTAGCATATCTTGCAGCAGCCTCTAAGACAATGGGGAACTTGGTCATCAATCATCAACACTTTTAGAACTAGGAACGGATAAGCTTATTAAACTATTTTCCTCAACAACGTAAACAGATCACCTAAATGCGAGAAGAATTAGCGCCTGTGGTTATTAATCAATCAAATATCTCAACTATGAACGTATGCTCATTCATAATCCCACTCCTATAACAAACACCTACTCATGTTCTCTTCTTAAATTCAGCGGCGAATCCAGCAATTATTTCAAGGAGGTTCCCTTCGTAGATTTTCACAAATTTTTTTTTAACTTTTTCCACTAAAATTTTCAATTTTTTCCAAATCGTGGAACCCCCTCTGGATCCGCCACTGCTTAAATTAAGTTTCTTAAAAACATAGCATAATAAATAATATCAAGATCATTAATCTTATAAAGATGATAAATATTAAGTGAGAAAAGCCAAAATTTAAAGAGATTTAGGGTGTCCATAATATGGTAACAATATGTTGGACATCTTCAATCACTACACAAACTTCAGCCAACAGTCATTTAATATCTACAAGAAAATACTTGCACATTTAACATCTTTTCACATTAATAAATAAAAACACAAAATATTAACCAAATTTAACCCATACCAGCAATCCAAATCAATATAAAAGATAAGAAGCAGCCCTGAAACAGAAACAAATATCCTGTTTGATTCAGGCATACAAAAAAGAGAATAATATATTAATATGAATTTATGAACAGAGGAATTTGGAGATTCATGAAGGTTAGCATTTCAGCGAAAGATGCATAGAAATTAAAACTATAATACGTACGTGATTAATGTAAGCTTTTGGATTTGTTGAAATGATAATATTATTATTATTTTATTAGTATTATTTGGGGAAAAAGAAGATTGATTCCGTTATGTTCTCCTAGGCGCGACAGACAAAAGAATTGTATGACAAAGGCCCACCTAGTACGAGGATTCATGTTGTCTGTTTTTGTTGAAACTTAAAACCGATGATGACCGGTCAACTAGAACGCACGTGACCAAGGGTTATATCACGTGGCTATGCCCTCTATTTATTTTCCCTATGTATCGGAAACTTATTTCAATTTAACGTGTGAGTGGCTTGGCTGGCGTTAAGTAGGAAAAAAAGGTTGCATATGGTTTGATACAATTAGATGGAGGCATGTGAATGTGTAGTGGAGCGCCGGCCAGTGCATATGTTCTAATAACATATGACTATGCATCTTGCGATCATCATCATCATACTCATCATCATACTCAGTTAATCCTATCTATAGCAAAGCTAAGGTAGGGTTTGAGGAGGGTAAGATGTAGACAACCTTACTTCTACCCCTAAGAATAGAGAGGCTGCTTCCAGTGAGACCCCCGGTTCGATGTGGTTTGGTATCAAGCCTTGGACATAAGGCACATAACACTTAGCAATCGGGACAAACCCAATCGATGCATGTACCCCTTTGTCTTTTGGCTATCCACGCCACCACATGATGCATGATTAACCGTCCGTCGTTTTTAACGTTATTTTCACGAAATTAGTAAAATAACGTTAAAACTAGTGCAACTTTACTTTTGCTCCCAAGGGCCACACATATATACATTATATACGCACACCGTAGGTGGGGGCGTCATATCTTGTCATCACTAGAAACGTTTCAAAAGTTAAATAGATTATAAGATATTGATGATCACAAGATAGGGCCGGAGGGAGGGTGAGGAAAGCTTCAAGGGCGTGGGGCAAGGTTGGAGGTGAGGTGGAGGGATTTGATTGGCTTCTTCTTCTTCTTCTTCTTTTTTTTTTAATCTAAAACACAATTTAAATAATAATAATAATATTCCTTTCACCCCCCTTTTCCCCCCTTCCAGTCCCCACATTTTTCACCCTTCACACACGGGTCCTACAAGTGCCACATGACGCATCACGCCCCTCTTTCCCCCCACCCCCCACTCCGGGTAGTCTAAGATGAATTGAAACAACAGAATGTTTTATAATATTAAGATGTGTTTTTTGGATGAGTTAAAAACAATGTGTAAGAGAGTTCTTTAAACCAAATCACATTAGCTATGCTAGAACATCTAACAAGTATAACAACATATATGGGAGTCTTCTACGAACGTAACTTGGTGTATGAGAATGTAAAAGTAATCGTGTTTGTTGTACGATAAATCAGGTAAAAATAAACCATGTTTGGTTGATGGGAACATCACGCAAAAATAACCACGGGTAATTATTGTGTTCGTATGGTAAAATAACCACCTCCAGTGATACACAACTTGAGCCAAGAGGCTCATGCCTGAAAATAACTAAGTTAACAACAATCTTAAATAATAAACATCTTAATTTACATAGTACAAAACTACTGACAATGGAAAGAAAATGAAAAATTTCAAGAGTTTATAAGTAAATTTATACAAGACATTGACTGAGTTACCCTTAGATGTCAACTAACAGGGGCGTCTTTGGGGAGGCCCGAGGAGGCCAATTGGACAAGGTCTATAAATTTTGAGGGCATATTTAAATTTTTTCCTATATATATGTATAGATTTTTTTCATATAACTCATTTAACACTTAAACTTGGGCATATGGTGCCTATTTTTTAACCACTTGGATAGGGTACGTAAATTTTTTGAGATTTTCAGGGACAACTAGCTTGCGACCTTGAGCTTGTACTCAACTCGAAAGTTAGACATGACAACTAGCTCGAGCTATTAACTCAATCATCTTGAGAATACTAACCAAGTATTATAAAACTCATATTAGTTTTAGCCCTTTAAGATTCAGTCTTCAAGGAAAAGTGAAAACTCTCATTATATGTGTTGAAATGTTTGATGTTAGGACTAAACAATACAAGGAAAAACATCACAACTGTCTGTGATCATTTATCTGACTATTCATCTTAACTGTTTGGTCCTTCATATTTTTTTCAGGACTTGTTTTATTCTGCATTAAAGCCTTCAAATTAAAGCATACTCGCGCATTGTTTAAAAAAAACATAGCGTCTTGAAGACAGTAAAAAGTAATCGATTTCATATAGTAGCCCTGGTTACAAGATTCAACGGCGGCAAAATATAATGTTTGTTTATGGCACAATTACCAGTCAAGGGTTGAAAATGGATGAAAGTTTTCCATAAAACAACTGAAGACCATATGACAGTTAGATCTATTTTCCAAGCAGACGACGAGTGCGTTGATTGGCGCCTTTCACTCTGAAGTTGATCTCCTCAACATCATCCTGAAGAGGATTGAGAGCCTTGTTTTGCCTGCACAATACAAAATAACTTTCAGAAAACATTCAACTTTCATATGCTGCCGCTTGAACAAGTATCCAGACTTCAGTCACTTAACCACCTAAGTAGATCCGAGTTGGTTGTTAGAAAATACTAACCTCTCAATCTCAGAACCCATATCAACAGCCATGTCCTTAAGCTCCCCTAATATGTCACTCAAGTCAGAGAGCCCATCATCCTGCTTTGCCTTTTCATACTGTTACGATAAATTACAAGTCACCTAGGGATCCCTGATACTAACAAAATCTAGTTTTCGTTTGCATGGGTGGGTGCATAAACAAGATTCTTGTAATGTTTTTTTTTTTTTCACAAGAACAATGGTTAGTTGATCGTACAAAAAGCTCATGACTGAACGTATGTATATTCATACCTCAACTTTCTGCATTGCATCTGCAGATTCGGGAAGTGGAGTTCTTGAACGTGACGATGGTCCCTTATTTCCGGCTGCTGTAAGTCCAAGTTTTTCTCTTTGCTCTAAATGGTTACCCTTTCTTCGGTCAGGGTCATCTGTAAAATTATCAAAGGTTAGTAAAACACTAAAACGTCCTCCCATCAGCGTAACTTACAAAGATTTATGACAAAAATTCTAATCGTACGACTTTATTTTGGTTCATTACCTCTTATGATTGTAGGTCCTTTTATTGTTTGACCCTTTTTAGGCTTCCAAGTCCTAGAAAAAATGCCCCCAAGACTTCCCAAGAGCTTCTCACCCTAATAGAAGAATAAACGCCAAATTAATATAAAGAAAAAGTTACTTTGGAACTGCGTAAAGTGGTTTGGTCCATAGTTGTCAAAAGGAGGCACTGAGGCGCACTACCGGGGCTGTTTTCAGGCGGATTTTCGGCCAAATTCAGGCTAAAAGTTGCCTCAACCTCTAAAACATCTTAAATGAGTTATGAACAACTCCTAAACAACCCTAAAACATCCTAATGTAGCCCTAAACAAGCCTAAAACATCTCTAAAATCCCTATAAAATGTAATTTATACTATGCGCCTAATTATAAAAAGCCCTCGTTTTTTATGTGCCTTGCGCCTAGGCGCTTTGACAACTATGGTTTGGTCCAAGCCAAACGAACCAAGCCATTGACATACCCTGCTGAGATCCTGCTCGATGTCGGCTGCAGTCATATGTGTTCGATTAATCTGCTCACCCTGATGATGCAAGGTAATCATCGTGTTGGTGGCACTTTCTCTGATATCCTCTGCAATTTTTAATGCACTATGCACAGACTTTGTAGTCTCTTCAGCCTTATATGCAGCATAATGCTCTAATTCTTGCACACTTTGGTTCTCAATACCGCCTGAATCAACAAAGTCGTTCTTGTATTTGTTTCTTGGCGCAAACGAGGTCCCTTTATTAACCTCGTTATCATCGAAAAGACTGGTTTTTGTATTTGGGTTCATTGAACAAGGTACGGATGCAGTTCCTTTTGACGGTTTTTGGGTGGACTTTATATCAATCTCATCATCGGAATCAAATGGATTGTGGCTTGGTTGACTTTGGACTCGAGGGTCAACTGTGTTTTGTTTAGCAGTTTTGTGAAGATGAGGTTTTTTGTGCCCAAACATACTTGATTTTGCAGACTTTAGTTATGCACAATAATATGAGTCCTGACAAAAAAAAAAAAAAAAACAAGAACAATGGAAAACAAGACAAGTAGACAAGTAGTTAGATGATCACAATGAGTTTTGACTTTTTCTTAGAATATTGTTGACTTTTTTATTTATAATACGAATGGTAATTAAAAAAAAAAAAAAAAACTAAAAAAATTCACAACATCCCAACTGAATCAAAGGTTTATTATTAACAAAAATCCATATGAATCAAACATCAAAAAATCAAGATAAAAATTGAGATGAAGTAATAATTTTATCATTACTTTTTTTTTTTAGTATAACGAAACTATATTAATAAAGGGCAAATTAAAGATTACTTTTTTAGCAGGTCGACGGATAACAAACTGCGCCGCCACCCCATTCTATCAAGAAAGCAAAATCGACAACAACTCCAACAAATTTAAAGATTAGTTAACCAAAGTCCAAACAAAGCAAACATTAAAAAAAAAGGATAAAACATATATCTAAAAAGTACTAATAAAGTTTGAATTTTTCTTGATCAAATACTCAGCAACCAGATACCCATCAACTGAATTGAAGCAAAACCCCCCAAAAACAACAAACTATAAAATTCAGATACAACAACTCCACCAAATTCAAAGACTAGTTAACCAAACAAAGCAATAATAAAAACATACCAATTACACACCTAAAAAGTAATAAAGTTTTAATTTTTCTTGATCATATTCTTAAAAACCAGATACCCATTAACTGAATTGAATCAAAACCCATGAAAAATTAACCAAAATAAAGAAAGTAATAAAGCCCAGATAAATTAAGAAACATAATTGATAATAAGTAAAGTCTTATATGATTTGGGTACCTGTGAAATTGGGGAGAGAATATCGATGTAAAAGTTGGAGGAAATGAGTAATAGAAAATTGTTGAAGAAGAAAAGGTGATTGATGTTTGCCGATCGGACCTTTTTAGGGGACGTTTTCTTCTTGTTGTATGGGAGAATAAACTAAGAAGAAATAGTAGTAGCATGCATGACGCCAAATGAGGTTTAACTTTTTGACGCCGGCTAACGTACAAAGCCTTCTTAACCTACAAAGTGTGAGAAGCCATCCTGGCCCTCCATCTCTCACCTTCTGCGTTTTATAAGGAAAACCTCGTACATTAATTACCCACGTTTGTCATTAATGACAGTTATCAATTTGAGGGTAAAACAGACAAATTACAAACTAAAATAATTTGAATTTTTTAATCCAGCGCCCAAATCAACCTCAATAATTGACGGTTACTTCATTTTATGCGTGCGATTAATTCTCCAAAAATCAAAACTGACACCGAAGTCCAAAAATCAAAAAACAGAGCATCGGAGAAACATTAAATCATATCAACAAAATATGCCTCCAAAAACGCAAATCAGGTAAGGAATTGTTCATGATTTTACTTTAATTTTGATCGTATTTTACTTTAATTTTACTTCATGATTTTACTTTAAAAACCTAAAACAGGTGAAGGACGTGAAAAAAGTAAAGGCGTTTTACTGATTAGTATGATGTTTTGGTGATCTATAGTTGCAAATGCGTTTTGAAGTTTTAGTAGAGGCGTTTTATGAATTTAGTAATGCATTAGATAATCAGTGGTTTGCTCAATGTTAAAAAAAGTAAAACGCATGTGTATCAATGTTAAAAAAAAAGTAAAACGCATTTGTAAACCATAAAACGCATGTGTATCAATGTTGATCAGAAGTTAGGCCATCAGTGGTTTTGATTCAGCAGTAGTTAAAACGCATTTGTAAACACATAAAACGCATGTGTATCAATGTTCATCAGTGGTTTTGCTCATCAGAATTGAGGCCATCAGTGGTTTGATTCAGCAGTAGTTTGCTCATCAGAAGTTAGGCCATCAGTGGTTTGATTCAGCAGTAGTTAAAACGCATTTGTAAACCCATAAAACGCATGTGTATCAATGTTTCATCAGTGGTTTGCTCATCAGAAGTTAGGCCATCAGTGGTTTGATTCAGCAGTAGTTTGCTCATCAGAAGTTAGGCCATCAGTGGTTTGATTCAGCAGTAGTTAAAACGCATTTGTAAACCCATAAAACGCATGTGTATCAATGTTTCATCAGTAGTTTGCTCATCAGAAGTTAGGCCATCAGTGGTTTGATTCAGCAGTAGTTAATAACATAATATCACCAGATACATCAAAACGCATGTTAAAACATAATAAAACGCATTTGAATCTTATCAATAAACATAATATCACCAGATACAACAAAACGCATGTTAAAAACATATTAAAACGCATTTGAATGTTATCCTAAACATAATATCACCAGATACATCAAAACGCATGTATAAAACATACTAAAACGCAAATGATTATCTTCAAATCCACAAAACATCAAAAATTTTTAATGGAATGCTCAACCTCTGTTTTCATCACTGATCTAAAAAAACTTCAAAAACAGTAGAAACTTCATGTTCTTCATCGAATAAGAATTCAGGTTCATTGTTTAGATCTGAAAACACAAATTAAGAGTAAGATCACGATTAATTGAAAACAATAAAAACACAGTACATACCGAACATGGTGAAGAACTCGGCAAATTGATTATGATTTTTCGTAAAAATTTTGAATCAGTGATCGACGATGATTGTAGATTTTTGAATATGGTAAGAAATGATAATCGTATATTATGGAATCAGTTATGAAATTTGAAATATTGATGAACGATAAAACAGGGATTTGATAATAAACGTGATTAATTGATATGTCCAATTGACTATACTACCCCTCTAATCAGTTATAGAGTTATAACAGACAAGTTCCACGTGGCATCATTTTGTGGCTTCCTACACTTTGTAGGATAAGGGACTTTGTACCCTACACTTTCTCTAACTTTTTTATTGATTTTTTTAACTGCTAAATTTTTCTCCTCTTTAAATATACCTATTTTTTTTTTGAACAAAAATATACCTATTTAAAAAGTTAAATAGAAGAAAAGCAATAGTCACTTATGGAAAAAAAAAAATTGAATAATAGGTATATTGGTTATGAGGTTATCAACATATATATACAGTTTAGGGGTGAGCAAAATCAAACCGAACCGAATAAAAAATCGAAAACCGACCCGAATTTTTACATAACCGAACCGGGTTTATAATATCGGTTCTTTGTTCGGTCCATATAAATACTCGTTTTCGGGTATCGGGTCGGGTCGGTTCTACAACCCGGGAAAACCGAAACTTATATATGGACCGAAAATTTTGAATCGTGCTATCCAAATTCGCAATGATCATTGATGAATATCTTTTTCTAAAATGGTAAAATGCAATGCGTTTAACATCAACAAATATTATTGATGTCGGTAACACGTATATGTAGTAAAGCGGAGTTATAATATGGATATGAAGTACCACAAATATTTCTGTTGCTTGTGGAGATGTGAATTAGTCATCTTTAAATTGTTAGGCTTACTATTATACAAACTGTAATCAGTATGTTATTACCCTATGTTAAGTTGAGAAAAATTGTTCATATATATTATTTACTAAACTAAACTTGCAACTCAAGACTTCAGGAAGTAGGAATTGATAGAAAAATACACTTTGGCCTTGTAGGGGTGAGCATTTGTCCTTTTCACTACATGATGAATATGACACAAAGAAAGTAGGAAACCATGCATATTTGTTATTCGTACCATAAATCAAAGTAAATAATCATCATTTAAAACGACATACATGTAAAAAATTGAAGCTAATTGATCAAGAAACTAAATGACTTAAATCGATCTTTATCGGGTCGGTTTTTGGAACTTAGGACCGAAAGAACCGACTTCACCTGGACCGAAACCGAACCTACAATTAGGGTTTGAAATCGGTTCTGTATATTTAAGAAAATCGGGTATCGGGTCGGGTCAGTTCTTTACGGGTCGGGTCGGTTCTATCCAAATGCTCACCCCTAATACAGTTAACATGTTACGCTTTTAACACGCTTTGTAAAGATCACATTTAGTAGCATCCATAAGTGACTATTGCTTTTCTTCTATTTAACTTTTTAAAATTGAAAAACAGAAGGGTGAAATAAGATATACGGAACAGAAAATTTTGGGCTCGTAAATTGTGCATGTTTTTTTTTTTTTTTTTGAATAGTGAACTTCATTAAAAGAAAAGAGGCGGGCCTTCAAAGCGAAGACCGCTGGGAGATTACATCATATACAGAGGGTTCTTAGCCCAACAATACCATACTATATCATTAAAACGAGATCTATTCTTAAGCCATAAAAACGAGCAAGCCTTAACTTACGCCACCACTTCGGCTATCTTCGGATTAATTCCCCTAAAAACTTTATCATTCCTAGCTTTCCAAATCTCCCAGCAAGTTATCATAGCAATACCTTTAATAATCTTTCTACTCCATTTGGAACCACTTCCAGCGAGATGGAGTTTCAAAATATCCGCAAAATCGAATAACCAAATAGGCTCTAAGTTGCACCATTTGCCTATAGAAGTCCAAACTCCACAAGAGAAAAAGCAACCTGTAAAAAGGTGTAACGAACTTTCCTGACCTGTATCGCAAAAGGGGCAAGCAGAATCAGCGATATTAATACGTCTACTAATAAGCGCCTCCCTTGTAGGAATGCGATCTTTTTCCGCCCTCCAAATGAATATGTTAATCTTAGAAGGTACCCAAGATTCCCATCTCATATTTTGATCCGTCCGACTTTCTTCAGCTGAGCGGATTCGATCTATCACATCCGCAACAGAAAACGCCTTCTTATTATCTCCATCGCCCCACTCCCAAATATCTCTAGTGGAAGACAAGGTCACCGAAGACAAGATAAAGTCCAAGTCTTGCTGCTCGGAAATAGACTCTACTGTAGGAACATGAGCGAACCGGTTAGAAATAAAGCTAGGACGCCCATTTACAACCTTGATTCGGTCAGCGACAAAGCAATATTTTTTACGTACAAGAGTAAAAAGGTTCGGCCACCTCTGTTTCAGAATTGAATTACCAAGCCAAAGATCGGACCAAAAACGGATAGATTTACCATCGCCTAGAGATGGTCGAAAAAACCAAGCAATAGGCATATTATTGATTTTGAACTGCAGGATAAAATTAACAATATTCGCCCAACAACCCTTTATCCGCTTATTCATAGGAAGAAAAAACCAACGCCTTCTACCCCATGAATGAATTCAATGGTTTTAACCCAAATACTATTAGGCATCACTTTAAATCTCCACGCCCATTTAGTAAGAAGAGCCAAATTAACATCTTTAATTTTTGCAATACCAAGGCCACCATTTTTCTTCGATTTGGTAACTATATTCCAAGCCACCCAACTAATCTTTTTTTCGTCACTTGACCCGGCCCATAGGAAATTCCTCATCAACCTTTCAATATGATCTGTAACTTGAGAAGGAGCCTTGTAGATAGACAGATAGTACACCGGGATACTAGCTAACACCGATTTAATAAGAGTTAATCTACCGCCAATAGATAAAACGTTAGCTTTCCAAGAAGCCAACCGGGCTTTAATCACCTCTATGACGGAGACCCAATTATTAATTCTATTCATGTTAGCTCCAACTTTGATACCCAAATAGTCAAACGGAAGCTCACCAACTCTACACCCAAGGATTGCCGCCATATCCCCAACATGGTTCATCTCAACCCCTACACCAAAAAGTTGAGATTTTTTAATATTGATTTTCAGGCCCGAGCACATATAAAAAATCCGAAGAAGTCTGGCCGTCTCTTGAATATTATCCAGAGTCCATTCCCCCAAAATCAGAGCATCATCCGCGTATAGGAGGTGATTAATAGAAGGGCCGTTAATAGCCCGAAGATCTTTTATAATCCCTAGATCACAAGCTTTAGAGACCATACAAGAGAACACCTCCATAACAATTAAGAACAAGAAGGGAGAGAGAGGATCGCCTTGTCTAATTCCTTTTTGGCATTGAAATTCAAACGTCGGCGACCCGTTAACCAAAACCGAAGACCTAGCTGATTGAAGAATACCCCTGATCCAACGACACCAACGATCCGGAAAACCCATCTGCGACATAATAGATAACAGAAAACCCCAGTTCACATTATCATAAGCTTTTTCAAAATCGATTTTCAGCAAAAACGCCTTCTTTCCAACTTTTTTAACCCACCCAAAAACCTCATTAATAAGCAGAGGGCCATCCAAAATGAACCGGTCCTTAAGAAAGGCAGTCTGAGTATCAGATATAACCTTTCCCATGATCACTTTCATCCAAAGAGCCAAAACCTTGGAAATAATTTTACTAATTATTCCAATTAAAGTTATAGGTCTGTAGTTATTTAAACCCACAGGATCCTTCACTTTGGGAATAAGAGTAATAAAAGCAGTGCTGCAACCTCTGTTAATACGACCAGAATCATAAAAACCGTTGAGAAGCTTAAGAAAAGCATCTTCTAAAGAAGGCCAGAAATGTTTAATAAACTTAAAGTTGAAGCCGTCTGGGCCTGGAGCTTTATCCGAACCACACTCCCATACTGCTAGCTTGATTTCTTCTTTAGAGAAAGGTCGGACAAGAAAATCTGCATCATCTAAAGAAAGTTTATTAATATTATCACATATAATACCAGGGTGATTGGGCACCTTATCCGAAAAGTGATTCCTGAAAAATTGAAAAACTGCTTTTTTAACCTTAGCAGGTTTATCCTCCCATACCCCACCAACCGAAATGCCCGGCATCGCATTAGAAGCCTTTCTACCGTTGACAATTCGATGAAAATAAGCGGAATTATCATCTCCTTTAGAAGCCCATAAAACTCTGGATTTTTGATGAATATCCCGACATTTCCATTCGTTCACCTGAAAAATACCCTTCTTGCATTCTTCCAAAATCCACATATCCTCTTCTTCTAACTCTTTCTCCTCCATAACTTGATTAAGACGATGAAGATCAACTTTATATGCTTCTAATTGTTCCTGCTCTTTCTCGCAGGTATCCTTCCACCAGCTAGAAAGATGTAATCTCACATTTTTGAAAATCTTCAATAAAGAAACATCCGGATCAGCATGTAACTCGCAGTTTTGGATCGCATTAACTACAACCTCCTGACACCCTTCTCTCTCCAACCATGAGTTAAACCAACGAAAAGGTTTATACCCAAAATTCACATCCACCAAAGAAAGCAAAAGTGGCGAGTGATCCGACATAAGTCTTGGTAAAACACGTAAACACGCCAAGGGCCACCTGTTAAAAAACTCCTGGCACACAAGAAATCTATTGATTTTACTAAGTTTAATGTTCCCTTGGTTACCTGCCATGAACGTAAAACGACCACCACGCATTAAATATTCACAAAACCCAATATCATCAATGAACGAATTAAAATCCCCCGCACTAGTATAATTAAAACGAGAATTTTTTCTTTCTTCAGGGTACCTCACAGCATTAAAATCGCCCATCAACACCCATAATCCTTGATGGTTAGAAATAATCAGCCGTAACTTGTCCCACAGAACCTTTTTTTGAACTACCTTTTGGGGGGCATTCACATTTAAAATGTTAATCCAAGACCCGTCTTCCACTAAGGACCCAGAGGTTAAAATAAAATTAGTATCCACCACCGAAGCTTGTTTCTTGAAGATATTAGGATCCCACAAATTAATTAAACCACCCGAATTACCGCTAGCTTCAACTAAATCAAACTCAACATCACCTCTACCCCAACAATTGACACTATTAAATCGAAAAGCACTATCAATTTTAGACTCTTGTATCGCAACGAAATGAGCATCATTCCGAATCCTCAACTCTTTCAACCAACCCTGTTTACCTTTAAACCCCAAACCCCTCACATTAATTGATAAGAAATTCATGATTTACCTTCTTGTAACCCTTTTTCTTCTTCTACCGTCTGAACCAACAGCTCTTGAAACCCGTCCAAATGTGCCCCGAGTTTCTGACCCAACAATACCGTTTTATTAACCTCCGTTTGCATAGAATCAGAAGCTGGATTATCGATCATATCATTGGGGGCTCTTTCATCTTCCATATTATTCAACAATTGTTCAAAGGTCTGAATAGGAGGCACCGAATACCTATCAGTATTTACACACCCACCCTGAACATGTCTATCAATATTATGGGCCATAGTAGAGTCAGAACAACAATTGTGGGCCAAAACCTCTATTGGGTCCATCGGCCCAATAAGAGAATCCAGATCAAAAGGATCACCACTACAAAGCTTGGGCCTGTTTTTCTTTTTTTGTGGGCCTGAAGACTGTTTTGACCCACTGCCCGACCTCTTCAAACGAACATTCTTTCTTTTTTTTGATAATTTACACACATAACCCTTACTCTTTTTACGAGTGGCACATGCAGTCCCTTGTCCAGACAAGTTTCCTATCTCCGAAGACTTACCTGTAACACCCCAACCGATGGCGGAAACATCGGGATGTCACGTGTTGATGATTGTTCAGTAGCTCATGGTGAATAATAAATTTCATTAAATAATTTAAATACGTTACATACAATTGTTCTAAGAATTTGTACATCAAATCAAATAAAACTATGCAAACATCTTCAAGCATCAATTCAAATCTTCAAGCAAGTAGAACCTGAAACATGTTAAGTTGAAAATATTTTGGGTCAACAAAAGTTGGTGAGAATTACATAGGTTTTGATAATCGAATAAAATTGTTGTGCAATTCATGTGTCATGGCAATCTAGTCCATATGCGAAAACATACTAGAAGTAAATCGAGTGCATAATCAACCTTGTGACTGTTGTATTGTGGTACATCCCATACGCTCATGGTTCACTCGTTTATATTGCAGTAACAAACACCCACGCAACCTTTGTAGGAGGCACGTATCCGGGTGGGATTGTCAGTCCAATAGATCTATCAATGTATACCGTTTGGCTGATGAATGTTTATGCTAGAATTGTGCTTACCCTAGTCATGTTCAAGACATAATGCAACATAGAAATACACATAGACACATTGATGATTGAATTGCATAAATAATGTTGTAACATGTTTCACCCCAAAAATGGTGATAAATAAAAAAGGGGCTATGTAAAACTCACCTTAGCAAAATGTTATGACTCGTAAAAAAAATAGAAAAATGTGTTGTGAATGTATGCGAGGCGAATCCCAAAGACTCAACAACGTAGCTAGTCCAAATTGAAGAAAACGAAAAAGAAAGAATATCAAGCTTCCAATTCGCCAATTACAAGAGCTTATAATCAAAGCTTCAATTGTAGAAGTAATATACTATAGAAGAAAGGTATGAGGGAAAGTTTAATCGGATTGAAACAATCGATTTAGAGGTGCAAAGTATAATGGGTCATAGGTGGGTTTTTATACTAGTTTTGGAGTCAATTAGCCATTAAAATTGGTCAACACCATAAAGTAAGGTTTTATGATGAATTGACTATTTGACTAAGACTTTGACTGTTTGACTAAGACTTTGACTAATCAATTTAAGGAATGTGTTAAGTTTATTTTCTTCTGAAATACTACACAAAATGATAGTTGGCTCAGTTGGTTGTCACTGTGTGTTGGTTGGCTGTGGACGCGGGTTCGAGTCCCGGTCCACACAAATCTTTTTTTGGCAATTATTTCCCTAAAACTATATTATTCTAAATTCATAATATGATTATATAAGCCCGAAAGTGACTCGAAATATTTTTAAAACGTACGAAAGTGTCGAGATACAAAGAATTATTAGTTTAAGGTATTAAAAACATATATTGTTTAAAACAATACATTCTTTTTATCATAAAAAAATTAGGGGAAATTTGCGATGTTACAGTCTCCCCTACTTGTGGAAACTTCGTCCCGAAGTTAAAAACACAGGTTTGTGGTTGATTAGGTAGAAATTAAGGCAGCTGTGGTTTGGGTTAAGGCACGACATGAATTTATAGGTAATAGAATAACTTGTTTCGAATAATTTGGATAAGAGGTTTGAGATGTGAGTTTTAAGGATTGGATTAGGTTCGTCTGAAGTAGCAAGAAGCATAAGAATCTAGCAAAATACTAAACTTATGTTTTAGGAATCTTATAAGAAATGCATGAATTGATTGGCTATATGGAAACCAAATGAACTACTAAAACCTTATTAGAATTTCACACTACCTTAACGTACCTGTAAATTCATGATTACGTTCCGGACCGCAATCACCAATTTACCTTACATTAGGGTTTTGTGTCCTTCTATGACTCTAAACACACATGTAAGTAATGCAAAATAACCTTGTGATTGAATTGTTTACAATGTATCCAAAAATGAGTCCAACTGTTGAGTAGGAAAAAGACTTCTACCAGTCAGTGAGTAAGAACCTCTACCGATTGTTGAGCAGGTGCGATGGCCTCTACCAGTCGTTGAGCAGGTTGTAGGGCCTCTACCGACTGTTGAGCAGACATGATGACCTCTACCAATCGTTGAGTAGGTTATTTGGTACTCAACTAACTGTTGAGCAAGTACTTCATCCTCTACCAGTTGTTTGATTAAGTGTACCAATTATTTCACACATAAATTGCAAATTGATAATATGTACATATAAACAATCAAGTATCAAGCATAGCATGCGAGTTGTAATAGTGTTGTCCTAGACAAGGTTAATGACTCTAGGTGTGTCTATAGCAGATAGTTTATATTCCATGATTTCTAGTATCAAATGTTTAAATATGGTAGATAATCGAATCCTCATGTATAACTAAGGATTATGTTTGATGCAACACACATTCAAGTTTCAATAGTTTGGTTATCATGGGTAACTAGCTCATGTGTGAGAAGGTGAAGGATATGAATTTAGTTCTTGAGACGATGATGAAAAATCTTGAAGCAGAATCAAGGTTGTGAGAGATAGTGAATGTGAAGATAGTTTATAAAGAGTTTATTTTATAGTAAGGAGATTATGTAGCAGTGTAAATTTTGGGGTTTGGATCAAAGGTTATAATCAAGTGTATAAGAAAACATGATTGTGGTATATGCCAAATATTGTAAAAATTTGAACAAGTTGAAAATGAGTGAGTGTCGATGGAGAATTTAGAGACTAGATATTATTCCTATGAAAAAAAAATCTTATTTTCAAAATTGGTTTTATACATAAAGAAAAAGTTGTTAAATAGTACAAGCTAAGTGGGCTTTGATTAAAATATTTCCGTTAGTTGGAGATTTCAAACATGACATTAGGTTTTGAAGATCAAGGTTATATTAAGTGATTTTTAATAGTTTAAAGCATTATATAGAAAATCGTTTGTTACGTCAATAAATAAAAAAAATTGAATTTAAGTTCGAGGACATCTTTTGACAAAAATATATGTACTTTGTAAAGTTACTAGGTAATGAAAATAAAACAAGATTTAGAAATCTTTAGTTTGTGCTAAGGTATAAGGTTATAGTTTTTTTTTCTTTTAAATAAGTAACATGTGGAGAAATGAAATAATATGATTTGGGTAGGGTGTTGAATATTTAAAAAGTGGCTAAGATGGTAAGGTGAAGTGTGATTGTGAAATCCATAGATGGTTATGAAATGAGATTTTAAGCTGTAAAATTTTGAGATTTTAGAGCTTAGTTTAAGGAAAGTGAGTGTAATCATTTATTCATTAATTAAAACGAATAAACGAAAACGTTGACTTATCAAAACTTCTAGATTCTAATAACATAATGAAGACATGCTTTAGCCTATAAGTGAACACTCATCCCGAGAATTCCCAGGTAGGCATCCGGGTCCCTCGTCTGATTGGGATATATGCGCAATTCCAGCCTAGACAGAAGACTCAGAATACAGGCGTTCACCCTTCCAGATTGCATGTGTTCGTTATTAAGATTCTAGAACTTCGACGAGATCTTCAAGGTGGTTCAGGCTAAACCTGAGGATTTGTCCTATTAGTCTAAGAGTAGATCTTGTGATGAGAGCACTCTTCTTGTAGGGACTAAAGTAAGGATAAGAAGTAAAATAGAGAATATAAACGAGTAAGGTTGCAAGTAAAAGGAGCAAGTACTGATTAAAATCCTATGGTTATAGACTAGATTATTTTTTTTTCTAATAACCTAATTCCCTATAACCATGGCTCTGATACCAATCTGTAACACCCCAACCGATGGCGGAAACATCGGGATGTCACGTGTTGATGATTGTTCAGTAGCTCATGGTGAATAATAAATTTCATTAAATAATTTAAATACGTTACATACAATTGTTCTAAGAATTTGTACATCAAATCAAATAAAACTATGCAAACATCTTCAAGCATCAATTCAAATCTTCAAGCAAGTAGAACCTGAAACATGTTAAGTTGAAAATATTTTGGGTCAACAAAAGTTGGTGAGAATTACATAGGTTTTGATAATCGAATAAAATTGTTGTGCAATTCATGTGTCATGGCAATCTAGTCCATATGCGAAAACATACTAGAAGTAAATCGAGTGCATAATCAACCTTGTGACTGTTGTATTGTGGTACATCCCATACGCTCATGGTTCACTCGTTTATATTGCAGTAACAAACACCCACACAACCTTTGTAGGAGGCACGTATCCGGGTGAGATTGTCAGTCCAATAGATCTATCAATGTATACCGTTTGGCTGATGAATGTTTATGCTAGAATTGTGCTTACCCTAGTCATGTTCAAGACATAATGCAACATAGAAATACACATAGACACATTGATGATTGAATTGCATAAATAATGTTGTAACATGTTTCACCCCAAAAATGGTGATAAATAAAAAAGGGGCTATGTAAAACTCACCTTAGCAAAATGTTATGACTCGTAAAAAAAATAGAAAAATGTGTTGTGAATGTATGCGAGGCGAATCCCAAAGACTCAACAACGTAGCTAGTCCAAATTGAAGAAAACGAAAAAGAAAGAATATCAAGCTTCCAATTCGCCAATTACAAGAGCTTATAATCAAAGCTTCAATTGTAGAAGTAATATACTATAGAAGAAAGGTATGAGGGAAAGTTTAATCGGATTGAAACAATCGATTTAGAGGTGCAAAGTATAATGGGTCATAGGTGGGTTTTTATACTAGTTTTGGAGTCAATTAGCCATTAAAATTGGTTAACACCATAAAGTAAGGTTTTATGATGAATTGACTATTTGACTAAGACTTTGACTGTTTGACTAAGACTTTGACTAATCAATTTAAGGAATGTGTTAAGTTTATTTTCTTCTGAAATACTACACAAGATGATAGTTGGCTCAGTTGGTTATCACTGTGTGTTGGTTGGCTGTGGACGCGGGTTCGAGTCCCGGTCCACACAAATCTTTTTTTGGCAATTATTTCCCTAAAACTATATTATTCTAAATTCATAATATGATTATATAAGCCCGAAAGTGACTCGAAATATTTTTAAAACGTACGAAAGTGTCGAGATACAAAGAATTATTAGTTTAAGGTATTAAAAACATATATTGTTTAAAACAATACATTCTTTTTATCATAAAAAAATTAGGGGAAATTTGCGATGTTACATTACCATTCTTACTATCGTTGAATTCCTCATGGCAATTACTCACATTAACTTGTGGAGCAGAATTCGCATGATTGATGGGAGTTTCCACACAAACCTCCTCGACATTAGTACTTGCCAAATTTACATCTCCGTTGACCGGAGTAGCAATTTCCGGTGTAATCATCGGCGACTTCATCACGTTCACAGGAGCCGTTGCTGAATGTGCATCCGTATCATTAGAACCACCCATCTCCATCGCTGAGTCGGAATTACTACACTCCCGATCATGATTAACTTCCACGAAATCCGGTACCCAATTTCCTTGTTCCTCCACTACCCAGATTCTATACTTCCGATACTTCCAATTCAGAGAGATCTCCTCAGAAATCCTCTTACCATCCCCAACAAGGATACCAACATACTCAAAGGACAAGTCTTTATCCTTTTCCGTAATGTTTGCCTTGTGAACTATCGAACCAAACAAGCCACCAATTGAATCGAAGACTTCATTGGAACAAAGATGCAGCGGCACACCTTTAATGTTTAACCACGCTATCCTTTCAAAGCCAAAGGATTGTCCCTCCCAAAAGGAAATGGACGAGAACCGATCTTTCATGTTAACTGCCGCATCATACACCATTTGAGCCTTGTCTTTATCATCAAAAGAAACCAACACCTCCAAGCCACCAATATACTGGACAAAACCCATTCCAGGGCAGATAGAGTTCAAAATGACATAAATTTCTTTCAACGCGTCAACATTCACCATCTTAGCTATAATGGCTTTACCATACAAAGCAGAAAAAGCCGTGACATTACTGTCAACGTTAACCGATCTGCCCACCAGGAGATCTTTGAACGACTTCGAACCGGACACAAACGAATCCATATTGATTCCTTGGTTCCCCTCACTCTCTTTTTTATTTGTAAATCTATTATCATTATAAGTATTATAAGATTGTCTCTCACCATTTTTTGTGCCTATATTATTATCATTATTATCATTGAATCTCTCTCTATGATCATCAATCTCACCCTCTTCTAAAATGAAACGGGCGATGTTAAACCAAAGTTTATTGTCACCCATACGAATCCCACGAAGGTTACTTAAAAGATCCGAGCTATTTTTCACATCTAACATAGAGATAAAAACCAAACCGATTGCCACTCTTATCCCGTTTTCTAGCAATATAAAGATCGAAAATCTGCCCGAATGACCTTACATGAGACGCTAAATCATTCCCACTGCATCCCTCTGGAAGATTAGTCACGAACAGCTTAGTAATGCGAGCTTTGATGTTCTCGGGTATCGGAATTTTCCGTCGCCGAGGTTCCATAACGAAAGACTCGTAAATTGTGCATGTAGCGTAACCGGTTACTTATTTATTAAATATAGATATTAAAAAAATATGATATATGGTATTTTGGATGAAGTTATATAAATTGTACTTGAGTGTTTGCTATTGTAACTCATTTTTTGAGTTGGTCTAAGATCGGGTTTCGGGTGATGGGTTCGAACAACTACTTTTTAATAGGGGTGCCAATGAAATGAGTATTGATAATCCTAAAATCATATTATAAAACCATGTTTCATACCAACTCAATACTTGTTGAGTAAATACGCGTTAGGCATACCCACGGGTATCATGTTTACCCTTTTGTTTATTAAAAAGATACTGATTGGAGTTTTCAAGTACATATAATAAAATGCGATAAACTATATACATATCATCAACACCATAAAATGTTTGAAATATCTAGAATTATAAAAATGCCATGATGATATAAATCTTAAAAGAAAATTACATACATACATACAAAATATAAATAATATCATCAAAATACATATCTTCAAGAAAAGTTCATTTTTTCACGTAATGATCGAGGTTACTAGACAAGGGTAGGAAATACATAAAATTAAAAATAAAAAATTCATGTCTATAATTCGATATATAATTCGAGTATGTGGTTCGAGTAAACCCAATATATAGTTTCAAGTGATCGAGTACCCGGAGAGTATGATATGCAATTTTATAACATGTATGAGACTAAGAATATCAAAAGCTTACACATTAAGGTATTCTTTGATATGAGGGAATAAAAAAAAATGTTTGGTTGATCAAAGGAATAATAACATCCATTACACAAGGAATCTAATTCCCCTCACTCTTTCACCCTTCAACAACACCACCAGTCCACCACCCGGCACTGTCACCAAAACCGACCATCATCACCCACCATTACCGGCACCACCACCGTCGTCTGACCTAGTCCATTCGGAAACACACCGCAAACTAAAAAAACATTTGAAAACCGACAGAATTCGATTAGTATAGGTTCAAATATTCTCGCATTGTCTAAAACCGGTTTATAACCTAAACCGGTTTCACCACTAACTGATTTTGACTTAAGTTGACTAACCCGGTTCAGTTTATAACCCGGACCGTTTTTAAAAAAGAAAACCCGATTCATACACCTCTACACCAGGACATTTTTTTACTTCTCTATAGGCTACATAAGGGCTGCGACCCAATAAAAAAAAGGATAAATTACACAATTCGTCATTTAGGTTTGACCCATTTTTCAGTGGATGTCCTTTCGCGTTTCAGTTGATGAGATTTGTCCTTAACGACCTAAAATCTTACACCCACTGTCCTAAGGGCCTAACTTGGTTAGTTTTTAACGTTAAATCTGGTCATGTGCCTTGCACATGAGGGTAATTTAGTAATTTCACTTATATATAAAAATAAAAATAGACCCTCTCTCTCTCTCTTGGAATCAGACCTGCAACTTGCAGAGCTAGTAGTTGTTCAAGCTACCCAGGAGTGTGAAGATCTATTCTTCTCATTACCATAAATACAATATCGTTATGTCATCATCTAAAAACTGGGTTTTTGCTTATTAGGATTAGGATTATAGCACACAATTTAATGGATTTAACTTGATTGAAAAGACAAAATACTTATCTTACCGGATAGTCTTTTTCAACGTCGTATTTCAAGACTCAAAAGCACTCGAGCCTTTTTTCCAAATATGGTGTACTAAGTTGGCAAAGATGGAACTTCTCTTCCAGGTCCCTTTAAACCCAAAGAATATACCATAAAATTAAAGAATTACAAGTGAGGCTTGATATTGTTTGTTCAGATCTATAATTCATGTTCATTTTCATTTTCCGGTTATGTTCGTTGTTTGTCTCGTGAAGACTTCTTTGTAGTGTTTGATATTATATAATTATCAAACGATATTTGTAGCTAATATTGTTTAAATACATACAGATCTCTGATTTCGTTATTGCCTTGTTCAATCTTCAATTAGGGCTTTTGTTCTTTTCGTTATTGCCTTGTTCAACCTTCAATTAGGGCTTTTGTTCTTTTTTCCATGATTTCTTTTGTATTATTAGGGCTAAGGAAGAAGGTGACTGGATTCACCTAATTAGAAAGGGGATTAGGGCTAATAGTGGGTGGTGGTGGTGGTGGTGGTACAATGGTGGTGGTGGGTGGGTGGGTTGGTTGAAGAAGAAGATGGAAGGGTATAATAGTGGTGGTGGTGGTGGTGGAGGAGATGGTTGAAATTACCAACTTACCCTCATGTGCAAGGCACATGACCAAAGTTAACTGAAATTTTTAACTGGGTGTTAGATCGTTAAGGACGAATCACATCAACTGAAACGCGAAAGGACATCCACTGAAAAATGGGTCAAACCTAAAGGACGAATTGTGTAATTTATCCAAAAAAAAAAAAAAGAAAAAAAAAAGAGCAGGAACCCAACACACTTTGTCAACCAAAATAGACAATCAATAAACAGAGACAATCAATAAAACTCCGTCAACACTTTTCAAGCATTTTATATCGCAAAGACAATGATTATAAACCATATTTATAACATATCTCCACATGTAATAATCATAAATCAGTTACTTATTATTTACATGACGGACAAGACTTTGAACATACCAAAACGACTAAGAAACTCAACCTATCGACTTCTCCAACGTTTCTAAAACATATACAATACACAAATCGAAGCTAGACACGCGAATTACCTTAACCAGAACTGAAACTAGGACTTAACGTGCAATCCTGGAAGGAATCTTCTAAACATTTGGAAGTTTCGGAACATCAGCAAGCGTTTTCCGTCTTTCTTTTTCAATCTTTATGATGATAACAAATATGAAACATTAGAAATTTGACATCACATGCTTGTTTTAAAAAGCGCGAAGCGCACAAAAGTGACGAGGTCTAAAACCGAGGCGCAAAGCGCAAAAGCGGTGGGCTTTTCGCACGCGAGGCGCAAGACGAATATATATATTTTTATATATGCTATAGGTTTTTAGCATCATTTATCCAAAATATAGATACAAATAAGGTTTATATATGATTTAACTTAAATGTACAACATTTTTAGCTACATGTATAACAATTTTAAGCGCAAAAACACCCCGTGTACGAAAAGCGCACTTTTTTGGCCAAAAAAGAGCGCTTTTCATGCGCTTTTCGTACGATGCTCACCTAGAGTTACATAAGGCGCACCAATTGGCGCCTAGATGCGTTTCGCGCTTAAGCGCGCCTCTTAAGCGCGCCTCGAGCGCGCTTTTTAAAACCAAGATCACATACATGTTAAATAAATAGCTGAGTTATGGAGGTACGGGTTTAAAATAACTATAATAATACCTGAGCCTCCAACTCGGTTATTCTTTGTAAAGCTTTTTCTTCTATACACGCACGTTTTTTGTATTCTTCTTCAAGCAATCCAGTTAACTGATATCGTAACTCAGCCATTTCCTGAGCTAACTCTTCCGCTTCTTCATTTGCCTTAAACTTTTCGTCTTTTATTTGTTCCTGCCAACGAGTGAAAAATTAACCAACAGTTGCAACCCGTTTGTTATTTCCAGTCACTTAAAATCAACATACCTTCAGCTGGTTCACAAGATGTTCATATTCGTGTAGTTGAGCTTCGTATTCATTTGATTTCTTCATTTGGATTTCTAAATCTGCACTGCTTTCATATGCGTTAAGCTTCTCCCGCAATTCTCTGTTTTCTTCAACTAATCGCGTAACATTTTGTATTTGAGTCTGGTAGTTTCTAGTAAGTTCCTGCATCCGACGATGTTCTAGAACGGCTTCATCCTGGATCTTTTTAGCTTCAAGAAAGCTATGCTCCATGGCCATCAAATCAAGTTTCATGCTTTCTATATCACATTGGAAATCTAGCGCAATATCCGAAATCGACTCCTCTAATTTTTCTATATATAATGATGAATTATGCAACTCGTATTCTTTGTCCTCTAATTTCTTCACTAAAGCCGAATTCTCAGACTTACATGCCTTCAATTCTTGCTCTAAATTTCTCACAATCGCATCCAAATCATCTTTTGCTTTGACCTCCAACTCGAGATTCTGGATATAATCAACCATGTGACTTATCTCCGTGTCCCGTGTAGCCAACTGATCCTGCAAATAATCTGTGAGGTTCATTGCAATGAGTTAAGCGAGCTTAAAGAACAACCATGCACCTGCAGACAGCAAAGTGCACCTCATAACTAAATTGCCTAAATAACGTTTAATCTAAAACCGGCAAGCGGCTAGTACCTATTTCTTGTGAGCAGTTACTCAGTTCTTTTTCCAATTCTTGTATACGCTTCTTGTCATTAGATCGTGTTTCAGATAATGTTCGAGCATGAGATTTCAGGCTCTGTAGCAAGTCAACTATCGGGTCAAAACCATTTCTCGTATATTTCCTGTTTCCATACAGAAACAATAAAAACAAGGATAACTGACCCGAATAAGTTCGGAGCTTGATTGTTTCAGCATGTCTTTTTCTATCCTTAACTACATATCCAAGAACAATCGCATAAGTAAAACTACGCAAACACGATCAATTAACGTGGGAATTGAAGTATTGAACATGAAATGTACCTCTTTACATCTTGCCTCAAACTGTAACAACTCATCATCATCCAAAAAGCAACTGCTGCCACTACTAGAACAAGTAGACATCTACAATATAACAACACTAAAACTGTTTATTAAGCACAATATTATATAAAAAAAAGTAACAATAAATGCTAAAAAATCCATTCAGATATCATTAATTCATTATTAATCCTATCAGTTTTCATATTGTGAAAAGAAAATCTTGAAAGTGCAAAATTACAACCATCAGGATGATAATTAAAAATATTAATAATGCTAGATCTGTGTTCAGTATAATTATAATAGTATCTGTTCCACTAGCCATAACTCATAAATATCAACATTTCTGAAAAATCTTGAAAGGGGGTCGATAATTACCTTATAGGGTTATGATTAGGACGGCATAAAGTGAGGTGATTGAGCCAAAATCTTGATGAAAGAGGGGATACTGATTTGTAATCTTTCACGTGTGAGTTGCAAGAGCTGGAATCTTTGGAAATTAGAATTGTGATTTTGGGTTTCGGTATGTTGGTTAACACCAATTAAATATTACCTACCCGCCGCCCAAACGCCTATTGCGGTAAAACTTCTCTTGATCGGATTCGAACTTTAGACCAAGTTGACTCAAGCTCTTATCTTCATTTCCCCATACAACTTCACCAAATAGTGGGTGGTCAATAGTCAATTGATCTATTGGTCTAGTCGTACAATGTTCCCGTTATAAATGTGAGGGGTGGGTTTTAATCCTTGCAGGTGCAAGGTAAAAGTGGAATTTAAGTGTTAAAAAAAAGTTTGTCGGTAAATAAACAGTAAAAATTGCTATTTTACAAGGCAAAAGTGGACTTAAAGTGTTAAAAAAAAGTTTGTCATTAAAAAAATAGTTGGGAGTGATATCGACTAACAACCAATAGTTTAGAGTATTTAAATTCAATTTCTGTTTAAACAAATAGTAAAAATTGCTATTTTACAAATACCAACCATGGGCTAAGACTATTTTTATCTTTTATCTTATCATATATGGGGGCCAGATTGGTGAAAGTTAGATCCATATATTGAGGAAATGTGTTGATTTTGTGCAAGATCACATTGCCTATGTGTCAAATTATCACTAATAAAATTATACAAGCGGGTCAAGTTATTCTACACAAGGTAAAAAAATGAGAAGGGTGAGAATGATACAAAAAACACAATAAATCATGAAATATTACACAATGAGCCACAAAATATAACACAGTGCCAAAAAATATAACACAATGCTGAAGAGAAAAGACACAATCAATTGAAAAAATGACACAATGATGAAAATAAGAAAAAGACACAATGGTACATGAAAGACACAATGATATAACGCATATTCTAAAAACCACAAGCTAAAACCTCAAAAAAACGAAGACCTAAAAACTCACGTTGTAGGGTTCGATAAAACGGTTCCAATGCCGCTTGAATGAGTTCAATCGGAGTCCGTTTGATACCCTTCCTACGACTTCCTATTTTTCTTTCACTGTGTATTTGATCGTAACCCTTATACAAGCAAAACATTTTTAATGACTAAAGAAGGTTTGTATATAACCATGCATCAACAAGTCGGTTATGTTGAAGCCTTCAAACTGACTGATTCATTGATTTATCAAACAACTTTGATGAATATTTGATATAGCCATCTAAGCAAGTAATCAACTAACAACTCAGCTTAGAACATAAAAGATATTAACATAAAAAAAAAAAGTTTCATTGGTAAAAGTAATCTTGAAAGTTTCTTCCTTACTTATGACTTTAAAAACTTGACAATCACAGCCTAAAACATTATTAACAGTTAACAAATACTATAATTATCAATTACCCAAATAAAATACAATCCACGAGGACAAGATGGTTACTAAAGGTTATAGAAAATGAAGTACTGAGACAAATGGGTTGTCAATGTGTGTTGTGATGGGTCATGACACATTATACAACTCACCTTTTTTTTCATATTAAAACATTTCCTCCTTATACTTTCAATCACTTTACACTTCTAACCCTATCTTAAACTTCATTTTCAAGAAATCGAAACAAGAAAACTCAAGAAGCTTCAACTTTTAGCATAAAGGGAAACCATAATCCCTTGATGAAACCAATATGTGTGTCAGTGTATGGCTGCTTTATTGTTGTTTAAGCAGCATATTACATCATAATGAAATCTGTACACTTGAAATGATCTTACTAATGTTTATAGCAAACCAAGTAATGTTGTTGGTTCATGGTTAGTGGTATCAGCCCAATGCCATGGCTTGTACCCTGTGGTACCACTGCTCATGACCACATCCTCTTCCATTGTATCTGGAACCATGTTGAGATCTAGAAAACCTCGAATCGGCTCATCCACTCTTTCAATCAGGCTCATGTTGGTTTGTTGATTCAGTTTAGCCTCTGTCATCATGTGTGATCTCTTGTGTCCTCCTAAAGCCTGCCCTGATGAGAAAACTTTCAAGCAAATTCGGCATTCATATGCACCCAACATTACTGTCTTTTTCAAAGAACCAACACCAAGATTGAATTTTTTTATTTTATTATGATCATCAGATGGTTTTGCACTGAACCCATTGAACATATTCTCATGACTGAACAAGGGTTTGTCTTCGATTATATTTTCGCCTTCGGTTTTTAAATCTTGAACTTCTTTTAACTTCTTATGACTTGCATTATGCCCACCCAATGCTTGATAAGTTTGGAACCTTTTGTTACATGTGATGCACTCAAACTTTCTCTTGCTTGACTCAATTTCATCATCTAATCCTTCGTTTTCGCTCATAATTTTCTCCAATCCTGTCGAACCCACTTCAGATCTTCCAGGATCATGAACACCATTCCATCTTTTAACAGAATTTTTAAACTTGGAACCATTTTTAATCAGCTTTTGACCATCAGTTTTAGTCAACCTCAAAAAAGCAGAGGACTTGCAGTGATCAGATTGATCAGATGATTCATTATCATTACCCCATTTCCCTTCATCTCTAGAAAGCATCATCAAACACATAGCAATCTCAGATTCTTGATCTTTTTCGATATCCGACAAAACACTCATCAAACCATGATTATTATTATTATTCATATACATTGAAGATGAGGCTGCAGTGATGGTAGTAGTAGTTGTAACACTAGTAGAACTAACCACATACCTTTTACTTCTTTTGTTTCTTGATCTTGATTTCTTGATTCGACCCTCATCCAAACGACTAATCCAAGACCCTTGATTCAGTTTGTTCTTTGAGACTTTTTTTGAGTGGCATTTCATGTGTCCAAACAAAGCCTTCCATGATTTAAAACCTTTACCACATTCTTTACAAAGCTTATCAAGAACCACAAAACAATTGCTAGTATTTGTTTCTTTGACTTTTGGAGTCTTTTTTGGATCTTTCCTCAATTCATAACCCGAATCGTTCGAATTCGACCCCACATATGAGAGCTTCTTCATCTGCATCTGCATCTTCTTGTTATCATGCTGCAGCTGCAGCTGCTGATGAATATTAATATGATGATGATTCATTAGTTCTTGTTCGGTTTCTTGAATCGAATTCGACATGTTTGATGATGATGATCTTCAAGATTCCATTACAGAACAAGATCAAGATCTAATCTTGATGGAATAAGATGAAATAGGTGATGAACAACAGAACAAGTAAAGCAAAGCAAAGAAAAGATACAAATACTCTCTCTCTCTCTCTCTCTAAAACTTTGAGTGATTCTCTCTCTAGAAATATATAGAGACAGAGAGTATGTTTAGGAGGTTAATAAGATGAAGAAACCCATGCATGTGTGCTCAACGGTTGAGATTGCTCTAAATTTATTATCTCTATGGGTATGGATACAAGATCTTTCTTCAACTTACCTAACCTAACCAACTGACTATCTGGTAGTTAGTTAGTTATTTCTGTCTACTTTCTCTCTCTTTTAATGATACACATATGACAGCATGACGTACATGTCCCTATAGCATATAGATATTTTGGGGTTAATTAAAAGGGATGCGCCAAGGTTGTGGTAGAGTCACGTCCAGGTGAAGAGCGAATACGGGTGGCGCTGGTTTGATTCGGATGGGATGCGAGGTTTTACCGATTATTTTATTGTCGTGCATTCGAGTCAGGTTTTCTGGGGGAACCAAGAGGCTGGCGGCGATCGAGTAGTCAACCTTAATCACAATGCCCAATGTCCCGGTGGTTAATACTAAGTGGTACAACTATACAAACAAGTGTCACTAAATTTCGTTATTGATGTTGAGATAATGAAAGTTTATTATGGAGTTATGGGTCCCAAGCACACCTCAAGTTTGCCGTCAAGATAATAATCCAACCAATAAAGTCTTGACAACTTGCAGTTATTAACTTATTGCAAAAGTGGCACAAAAGTAAAGAATCTAGATTTGTCTAGTTTTGTGTTAGGGGTTTCGGTTATTAATTTGGTGGACCTTTTCATTTGAGAGAATTCTTATACTTGGGTATATATATTGTTGTATCACGTGTTCGTGGGTTCGAGTCTCACGGATGGCGTCAATGAAGAAACACCAATATAACAATCGATATATAAGAGCGCAAATAGAGATATGATTCTTATTAATGATTGTTGGACAACACAAGACTCAAATATAAGATCGTTACAGCGTTTCGACTATAATCTATCCTTCACAGCTATAAGACGAGCTCTCTAGGAATTTCCCTGTCCCAGGTTGAATACCCCTTTTCCTGGAATGAAGAAGGGTATTTATAGGCCTCTGAGGTGGTCTGTGATTGGCTGAGGAAGGAATGACAGCTGGTTGTACGATCGCAGACCGTTGTCATCGTTGGCGTTGTCGCTCTACGATTGGTCCACGTGTCATGTGATTGTCCTTTCTGTCCTTTTCTGTACCTCATACCTGTAGGTGATCATGGAGCAGGGAATAAGCGCCTTTGATTGGCTGTGTGTCCCTTTTGTTGTCAGATGGCAGCTGTCACATACAACGTGTATAGAGATGTTGGGCCGTGGGCATGCGCGGGTACATATCTCTTCAACCACTAATTTTGTTATTGGTTGTAGTAACGGATTCAGAAACTCACAATTTTTTAATTTTAATGGGTTCTTTTTGATATTATTTTTTTTCAAATCATACAAGATTCTCACTAACTTTTTAGTTTTTTTTCCAAACCAAGTGGGTTCCTGAGAACCCACAAAAGTGGGTTGGATCCGCCACCGATTAGATTAGTTGCTTTCTATTTCTATGTTGTTTAGTTTAGAACTTGGGGTCTCTCGGAAGTTGCTTCTCTATCCTTATTCCTTAGAGATAAATGTAAAGTTTGCCTACATTTCACCCTCCAGTTTCTTTGTTCAGAGCCGGCTATGAGGGTGAGCCGGGTGGTCACCGGCTCCGGGCCCGACCCTTAAATGGGCCCGAACGTTTTTTTAAAATATGCGTATATATATTAAATTCTATATTTAGGATATATATTTGTGTTTTATACATTAAAGTCTTGTTAGTGGAGTTGGAAAAACCATGTTAATTTAATGTAGAGGTCCCAAGTTCAATCCTTGGCTCTAGCACTATACTCAATTTTTTTTTTTTTTATAATTCATTCATCTTTACAAAATTTTGGGCCCAAATTCTTTTTCGCCCAAGGGCCAAATTTTTTTTGACATTTTCGGAGACGACCCTGTCTTTGTTGTTTCTAGTATTTACTAAGCAATTTCTCATCCTATGTTGTTTTAAAAAAAGGGTTGATCGTTGTTGTTGGTTAAAAAAAAAGCATGAAGGTGGTTGTTGTTGGTAAACAAAATTAAGATTTGCGAAAATCAAATTAGAAGATGAATGTTGAATGTGAGAGTTTCGAGAGTTGAAGATGAAAACTGAATCTGAGAGTCGCGAGACCGTTATCTTTTGAATAGATGAGAGAAACAAATCACAGCCCATCAAGTAATAAAAATAAAATTATGGATATTGTTGTTGCTTCTTAGTTTGTCAATACCATTACAATGTAGTGGTAGACACATCAATGGGTAATGATAGAAGACCCAGAAGATCCTGGGTTCGATTCTTAAGCCAGGCAGGTTTTACCGATAATTTCATTGTCGTGCTTACTGGCGGGTGGGTTACCGGATTTTCCCTGGAATTGGTGTTTGACAACTCAGGTACTCTCGGAGTACTTGAATTTGTCGAAATGGCGCCTCGAGAGTGATCGGGTTTGATTTGTTGGTCGTTAGAAAAAAATGTGCCATTTACAGACATTTAGAAACTTAAAAAATTAATTAACTGTTCAGTCGTGCTTCTAATTAACTTACCATACTTCACAGCCCAACTAAATTTAGAAACAATGGTGCAATTTATATTAATATAAGAATTATTTATAAAATTATAAAAGGAAATCTAGGGGCCCTAAAGTTTGGGTAGCCCCATAGGCTGGTGCCTAGTTTACTTATTGATGAAGGCCGGCCCTATACCATTTCAACATGCTTATATTTATTAGAGAAAATATTTTTCACATAGTGAATTTTAATGTACAAGTCGTCGATATTGAATCTTACCAATTTTAGCATCCTCGCATCAAGACACGGTGGGGTGAGCAAATGTCGGTTCGGTTTTAGGAAAAACCATAACCGTAACCGATCGGTTACGTCGTTTCAGTTAATTTGGTTAATATGTCGGTTATCGGTTCGGTTTCGGTTATGTTCGGTTAATATCCAAACATAAAACTTGTGCAAACTTGTAAACTTAAAATAGTTAGTAAAGTGTTTGGATCTTTTTCAAGAATACAAATATATATGAAAAAACAAGTAAATACATGAAATGCCAAGGAAACAAATAAAAAAATGCTTCAACTATATGAATATACATAAAAAATACATGAGTTATATAAAAGATATATTGCAAGTACATAGATGTATATGAAAGATACATAAAATATACTGGAAATACATGAAAATATGATCCAAGTACATGGATATATGTATGAAAAATACTTAAGTATATAACTATCGGTTCGGTTTCGGTTATTTCGGTTACGGAAGAAGGGAAAACCAAAACCGTAACCGAATGGTTCGGTTTTGGCCATATGTTAACCGTAACCGATCGGTTAATTCGGTTTCGGTTATTTTCGGTTTTGGGTTTTTTTTGATTATCGGTTTTCGTATGTTCACCCCTAGGTTTCACTCACTAGCTACATATGAATCATGAAAGTGAATTAGTTGATAATTAACTTTGGAAGCTAGAGAGAAAAATACTAGATGGCCTCATTTAGAAGACACAAAGGTTAGACTCAGTTGGGCTGTAGGTACGTTTACATTTACTTGGGTTTCATCTAAATCAAATGGGCTTGATTATAGGTGCTGGGCTAAATTAAATAAGTTGAATACATAATAAAGAATTATAAAAAAAAGATCAGATATTAAAGAGTTCAAAATAGTGGTGCACAAAATACCCGAACCTGAAGAAAATATCGGAACCTGTATCTAACCCTGCCCGTAGGGTATGGTCTGGGTATAACCAGCTCACCTAAAACCCGAACTCGGGTTTTTTTCAACCCAATTTAAACCCGAAACCGGTTATTATAATACCCGTACCCGGTTCTTTAGAATACCCGGTTATCTAGAATACTCGGTTCATTTGTGAAGTTTAACAATTATTTAAAACAGTTAATTTTATAAGTAATCTAAATTTTAAACGTAGTTGTCATCATGTTGAATAACACTAGTATTAGCTTAATTAACTTATTTTATATCATTAATGAGAAATTATAGGCATATATATGAGAATTGTTTATGTATATTGTATGCATGTTTGTGTTTTCTTAAGTACTAGTTTTAGACTTTTAGATATTACATAAAAAAGTTATAAACAGTGCTATTTAATGTAACTTGTAATGCTTTCTAGGAATCTAATATTAAAGTATGTATTTTTATGTTATTTACTATTATTTAAGAAGTTTGTATGCAAAAATAGCTTAGGAACAAAAAAAATGAATTAAACACAAAAGACTACAAAAAAAAAAAAATCACACGGATAGGGTTTTTTGTACCCGAAAACCGGGTATTGAAACCCGAACCCGACCTGAACCCAGGTATATAGGGTATGGATTTTCAGGAAAATACCATACCCGAACTTGGCCCGGTTATTCGTAATACCTGGTTATACCCTACTCGATCATACCCGAACCCGGGTATTCGAAAAACCCGGTTTTGTGCACCTCTAGTTCAAAACATAGGCAATTTTATATGGCAGCATCTGTTGCTAGTTGCTACTATGTGGATGTACAAAATTTAAATATTTATTTATTTAATCCTTATGGCTGATTAATTCTTTTCCGGTGATCATGACCGGGACCAATGGCGAAGTTTGAATTTTTGGATGATGGGGACCGAAAGTCACGAAACTCAATTTTTTTTTCAAATCGGTGGGTGCCGGACTAAAAAATACATTTTTTTTTATAATCAGTGGGGCCTGAGCACCCCTGGCCCTCATTAAGCTTCAACTTCAAAGCTAGTTTACTACTTGTATTCGAAATTTGAGTATTTATGAACTGTGATAAATGGGTTCGTAGTTATCTTTGTAATATTGTTTGGCCATGTCTATATAACCTATTAAACATTGTTACACCGATAACTGATTGCTTGTTTCTCGTCTTCGTAACCGACTAGACGACTCCAACACTCTCATGTTTTTGTTTGTTTCATGTTTCTTGATGTTACTGCAATGTAATTATAATCAAGCAATAGGTAGGGCTGTAAACGAACCAAACGAACACGAACAAGGCTTTGTTCGTGTTCGTTTGTTAAGGAATTAACGTGTTCGCGAACTGTTCACGAACACTTATCGAACGAGATTTTTTGTTCATGTTCGTTTGTTAAGAAAATAACGTGTTCGCGAACTGTTCATGAACACTTACCGAACGAGAATTTTGTTCATGTTCGTTTGTATTTATTTGCTAAATTTAGGTGTCGGAAAAAAACAAACACAAACAAACACAAATGAATGTAAACGAACACAAATAGGCATTACTGAACAAAATCGAGCACAAACTAACACATTAAATTTTGAAAATTCGCATTTTTCATCGCTAACATTGTCCACCAGAATATACTAATCCAATTACCCAAATATACGTGACATAATCTTGATCACATAATGTCTTATAAAAACACAGAGGTATCGTATTAAACTTGAAATCCTCGTTAATCCACCAAAAATAATAGTTAATCAAAATAGTTAAAGCAATATTAACATGTGATACACTAATATATGTTAAATAATCTACCACTAGGAAATTTGAAATACTTAAATTAAATATAAAAAATTAAAAACCCTAATGAACTATCGAACAAAAACAAACATACACGAACACGTTACCGAACATTCACGAACATAAATGAACGAACGCGGCCTCTGTTCATGTTCGTTTGTTTAGCTAAACGAACGGAATTTTTTGTTTGTGGTCGTTCATTTATTAAACAAACGAACACAAACGAACTTCCCGCCGAACAGTTCACAAACGGTTCGCCGAACGATTGGTTTGTTTACAGCCCTAGCAATAGGTAATATTAACTACATGCTACTTTTGAGTTCAATACCATAGTTACCCAAATTATTTAGATTTTTATATGCCTTAGTAATGTAGAATATAGTATTATTAATAATTTTTTATATATAAATAACATGTAGCTTGTAACCCTCCTTTTAAATAGAAAGACTTCTTACGTACATTTTTATTTAGGCCAAAGCCCCGGCCCATTAATATATTTAGGCCGAAGCCCTGGCCTGATGAATATGTGGTTAACTGATCGCTTGTAAAAAAAAAAAAAAAAAAAAAAAAAAAAAAAACTCTTGATTATGAATATCTAGAAATCAAAACATCGAATTATAGGTTAAGTTTTGACTTATAACCAAACTGAACCAACCTAAGCGAGCCCATGGAGTAGATCATTGTCCTGACTTGTCATTGATTATTGATAAATGATAAAACTTCGAGGCGAAAAAATCCCAGAATAACGGCAAAATAATTGGCCAAGCTTCATAAATTTTTTACATCACTTATTTCACAACCCCTCTCATCTTTTACTTATTTATCCCTGAATTTGGCATGGCTACATATTACAGGGTTGGGTTATTCTACAAAGGCTACAAAAAATGAGAAGGGTGAGAAGCCACTAAAAAATGACATGTGTCCAAAGGATTAACAAGTGGGAGGGGTAATTTTGTCAAAAACATATGCACATGCAAGTCACATGACATTTCCACCTTCATTTTTAAATGCCCGTAACTTTTTTATACGTCATCCGTTTTTAAAAAAAATTATACCATAAAATTGAGCGTCTTTTTATCTTTAATATGAGTACCATACTGCTATACTTTTGAAAAAAAAAAATTCAAAACCCGCTTGCATAAGACACAATGGAATGTAAAACACAATGGAATGTAAAACACAATGAACACCAATTAAATATAGGGTATAAAACACAATCAAGAGTCTAGTAAAACACAATGGACGACATATATACTAAAGACACAATGAATAGAAGACTAAAACATAATGAATACTTTTGAAAAAAAAAAGTTGAAAACCCAGTTGCGTAAGACACAATGGATGACATACGAAAGACACGATGAACAGAAAACTAAAATATGATGAATACTTTTGAAAAAAAAAAGTTAAAAACCCAAATGTGTAAAACACAATGGACGACATATAAAAGACACAATGAACAGAAGACTAAAACACAATGAATAATAGACTCTACACAATGAACAACATAATAAAACACAATGTACACCTAAATACAAAACTCATTTGCGTAAAACACAATTAAAAGCATACTAAAAACACAATGGACAAAGTTAAATCATGTGTAGACTAAAAAAACATAAATAACATATTTATAAAGCACACATGCATACTATAACACAATGAACGAGCAGAAAGACACAACGGAGAAGAAAACCCATTTAGCACAATTTTTTTTTTCAATTTTAATGTAGCAATGTGGTACTCATATTAAAGATTAAAAAACGCTCGTTAATATGGTGAAATTTTTTTGAAAAAAAAATGTCGTATGAAAAAGTTATAGACGTTTTAAAATGATGGAGGGAATTGACATGTGCATTGCATGTGGAGAGAGAAAGTCAACAAATGTGGTTTTCCTTTTATGCCCTTCCTCTAATTTATTATTTATTCTTTTCAAACAAACTAATCTCAACCCTTCAAATATATGATCAATGGATCACAATCTTTCTCACCCTTCCTAGAAAAAGTGTCTTGTGTATTTGATCCTAACCCACATATTACAATAGTTAAAAAAAATAAAAAAAAATAGGTAAACACAGGTTCTAAGTTCAAGCAGTGAAACGAACATTTAAATCCTGAATAGAAGGGAGACATCTTACTGCTACACCATATCCCTTTGATACCTACAAATTTCTAGATGCGATCTAATTCTAACATATTGACATTAAAGCATTATATTTCATCATAAGTTGACACAACTATTGGGGTTGGTGATTTTAATTTGTGATGAAGAAAGACAAGAACTTGACAAAAAAAAAAAAAAAAAAAAAAAAAAAAAAAAAAAAAAAAGAAAAGAAAGGGACAAATGAAGACACATTCACAAATAATAATCCTAAATATGATGATTAAAAAGAAAAGAAGCTAACACACATAAAAATATCCACCTCTCCCCACATGACAATTCAGTCCACCACATTAACTAATATGGTCCATCACAAGTTCACAACACTAATTGGCAAATCATTGTTGGGTCCTTAAGTGATGTGTACATTGTGCAATGAAGGTTTTACATTAAGGTCTAGCCTTTATTTTTCCCTATATTATAAAGAGCATGTCTTGCCTTCTTGCTTCTTCATCCATTTGCAAGTTTGTACAGAGAAATAAATGATATTTTCAAGGTTAGTAATCATATGAAAAGATTGATGTCAAACATCCAAGAAATCATCTTTTTTTTTTCTTTTTTAGTAATGGGTATAAAAGTAATTTAATTACTCTTTGTTTGTATGAATTTCCAGGCTTATTGACTATGGAGTTACAGAAATAACATGGGAAAATGGTCAACCAACCATGCATGAGTGTGGAATGACCAATGAAACACTAGAATCCATTGTTCATCATGCTACAACATATTACAACAAAAGTCAATATCAAGACATTGACCTACAAACAAGTAAAAGCCTGCCAAGAACATATAACATAAGCTCTAATGTTGCATCTTCCAGTGAGAAACGAGTTGATACCACAAGCCCGAGTTACCTAAAGAAACGGCCTAGATCATCTGTAACTGTCCATGATCAATGTGTAAGAAGTTTGGATTTGCAAGAAGATGATATTGGTAATAGCAAAGATAATGACACTACAATGATGACATGGCCTTCACCCGGCTTGACAAATCAGAGCTTGAAGAGTAAAAGGACAGATGATGATTCTGATTGTCAAAATAAATGGGTAAAAATATTTAACTTTTATTGAAAAATGGATGTTTGGGAACTTACCCGTCTATCTGCCACCCTACTGTAAATTTTGCCCTTTTGTTTAATTAATGTGGCTAAAAAAAGAAACTAGTACCGGATTTATCATTTTTTATATTTGAACAGAAAAATCAAGAAAAAGAAGAATGCAAGAATGAGGGTGACATAATTCAATCCCAATCAAGTCGGCAAAGCAGAGCTGCAGCTATTCATAACCAGTCTGAACGGGTAATTTGTTACAAGTTTATTAATTTATAAAAGTACTAAAAAAATTATAACTTTTAAATCATGTAGTGTGATCTTACGCGGTATGTCATTGTTTTAGAGAAGAAGAGAAAGGATTAATCAGAAGATGAAAGCTCTACAGAAGCTGGTGCCTAATGCTAATAAGGTCAGAATATACAATGTTCTTTTGTAATGTTTGACTTTTGAAGTCAATCCTACCAAATCCATTTACAAAATCCTTCTTTGTCTCTTGAAAAACATAGCATATATGTAGCAAATAGCTTAAGGTAAACTGGATTGTCAAAAAGGTTTATAATTTTTCATCACGTTTTGTCCAATTTAGAGTTATAGTTTAGTCTTTTTGACCTAATAAGGCAACATTTAAATTTTGGAACTATTATATAGACGGATAAAGCTTCGATGTTGGATGAAGTGATAGATTACATAAAGAAGCTACAAACACAAGTGCAGATAATGAAAAACATGTCAATTCCACCTCCACAAATGATGATACCAGTACCCTTACAATTGCAACAACAACAACACCACCTTCAGGTGTCGATGCTAGCCGAAATGGGAACGGGATTAGGCTTTCAGATGGGTATGCCCCTGCCACTTCAGCATCCTTTCATGGTCCCACAAACAATGGCTAGTCCATGGTCACACACAATCCACAATCACCCGTCCACCAAAATCATAGATCCTCTCAACGATTCACGTAGTACGTTTCTAGCACAAGTATGTCAAAAAACAGAAAGAGGATAATTCTAGTTTGACCTTTTGTAGTCAAACTTCTAGTTTTCAACTTCAAATTAGTAAAAAAAATGTCTTCTTTGTTGCAACATATGAACACAGATATGTCTAACAATATGGATGGGTTCTTTCGACAATAGGTCAACTAGGGAAAACAATGGGCTTGAGCTCATCTCATCCAGACAATGTCCAGAAGGAGTGATGATACCCAACCATCTTCTTGTTATTGTCATTAGTGTTTTTTACAACTGCTTACTCGTTATGTATTGATCATTTAGAAGTTTTTGTTTATGCATCGCTGATTTATTATGTTTTATCGAAGTACAATAGAACCAAAAGGCAAGTTATACTCAAGGCATATTGTGTTTCCTCCTATTAAAAAGTTATGATCATTAGTGCACATAGTACAATCTTCAAAGAAAGACTACTGATAAATAATGCAGATTATACATTATCGATAACACAAAAGACATTCACAAGTAAACTAAAGACCTTACAAAACATGCAATCTATCATGATTCAGGCCAAATGTAGTGGCTAAGTTTGACAAAAAGTGAGGGTCAGACCATGGGTTGCGGTAATCCTAGACCGCAAGTCTTCATGGTCCCATAAAATTGGGTCATGTAAGAGGTTATCAGAAACAGCTCTTCATGTTCTGGGCTTTCAGAAACAGGACCACCACAAGAAAGATCTCATATTGAAAAGCTAAGAGATGTATTATAGGGATTATGTATGTAGAGCAACGAATTGATTATAGATTTTTCGATCCAGGTTGGGTCACATAATGAAAATATAATACCAAGTTAATTATAGAATGCATAATTATAAATGTCATTAGAAAATGCATAATAACAATCAAACGTCATTACAATTGATCTCCATGGGTTTACATCTCTAAAAAACGATATATTACATCTTCAAGACAAACATACCTAAGCAACTCATTTTCGATGTAACAAATTGTGACACCCGGCAACTTCCGATCAACACTGACGTGATTTTTATGATTAAAATTAAATATTTATTTCAGATATTGCTAATTATTAAGTTTCGGAAGTTTACTGACCGTTTTCACAATCGAAACTGCGACCGATTTAATGAACGCGATTTAAACGCGCGAACTGAAAACACGCATCGAATAACGAAAATATTTATAATTTTGCTCGGTTTATTATTATTATTAATTTCGAATGAAACCGACCACTTTTTATAATTAATTATCGAGCCTAAAATGGAACCGAGGCATTGTACGTTTATACGGGTTCGATACGCGGTACAAGTCACCTACCAACAAACCCTAGGTATATAAACATATTATTCTTCTTCTTCTCCTCATTTTCACCCAACACACAAACCCTAACCCCTCTCTCTCTCTCTCTAAAAACCGGTGCCCCCTCTCTCTCTCTAAACATCTCCTTCTCACCCGCTCGTCTCTCTCTCTCCTCTGTTCAGAACGGCCAGCCACCACCACAGCTGGGTGGTGGCGGCGTGGTGGTTTTTAAGCCCGTATATGGGTTGTGGTGAAGGCTCACGAGGGTGGTGGTGGTTTTGAGATGAAAGGCAGACAATGGTGGTGGTTTCGAGGTAGGTGATGGTCGCGTGGGGTTATTGGTGATGGTTAAGGGTGGCGTGTGATGGTTCAAGGAGGACCCGACTGTGGTGGTTTGGTGCTGCGGGTGGTGATTGTGGTGGTTCATCCTAGGTGGTGATTATTTCCAGGTTTGGTAGTGGTTAGGCGTGGTCCGGTTGTAGTCGTCAAGGGTGGCAGGTGCGGCTTGGGATGGTTGCTGTGGTGGTTCCTTCAGTGTTGGTTGGGGTCACAACTTGAAGATGAGTATCCGGGCCAGATCTGGCTCGGCTCGAGTCAAATCTGTTCGGGCTCGTTTCGGGGTTCGACTCGGTGTGGTTGGGTTAGTTTTGGATGCTCGAGTCAGACTTGGTTCCGGGATATGCTGGTTCAGATGTGGTCCACGGGTTCGAGTCATGGTTCGAATCGGGTAGTTCGTTAGACATATTTTGGTGCTCGGGTTAAGATGGTTTCGTGTTGGTGGTCTGGGTCTCGTTTCAGATCTGGTCGGGTTTTGGAGCAGGTTGCTGGGGTTCGTTTTCGAGTTCGGGCCTGGGGTCTTGGTTCAGATTTGGTCCCGGTTAGGTCCGGGTCAGATCCGTGTTCGTTTGATCTCGAGACAGTTTTGGGTCTTGGGTGTTGTGATATTTGGACACGGTTCAGCTTTTGGTTTGTTTTGGGTTCGAGTCACGGGTTCGGTTCCGGTCGGGTTGATTTTGGTTAGATCCGGGTTCACGTTTTGTTCGAGATCGGGTTTGGTTCGGGTCTTGTTCGGGTCAGATCTGGATAGTCAAAGCTGGTCAAACTTTGGTTCCGGCCTACACGTAGTTCGAGGTGGCTCCGGGTTACACGCGATGATTTGGTATAACTTACATTCGTATTTTATTATTTATTATAGATATCTTATATTTATAAATTTATATATTTGTAAATATTATTATGTTTATGAATATTGTAAATGTATAAATATATTGATATGGATGAACAGTTTTGACTCGCGAACGAACCAAATAAAAACAATAACCGGTAACAATATTAACTATCGAACGATTTGGTAAACGATTAACTTGACGTGACTTATGGTTTCGAACTCGGACTAAATATAATTGGACTATATTGTCGGACTATATTATATATATATATATATTGGTATATATATATATATTTATATAATTAAGTGTATTTAGGTGTTGAAACGTATAGTCTCGTGAATCGGAAATGTGAATAAAAGGACTTGATGAATTGTGTTTGAAAGTTGATTTTGGGGAAAATTGTAGACAACGGGTGTTGTCTGGTTTGTACAAAAACAGAGGAAACTCTGCCCAAATTTTTATAAAATCAAACCGTAACGAACTACTATTTCTATAAATAAATTCCCCCTAAGTGTTTTGGACAAACAAATCGAAATGCTTTCAAGGTCTGTTTATTCGTAACGATAAAGATGATTTCAAACAATACTTGGGAAAAAGTAACAAATATCATTGATCGGTTTAATAACTAAATTTGTTATTTTCTAAAATATAATTACGCAAAACAAATACATTTACATGATTTGCGAGACGAGCTATGATTCAGGATAATATACGTTTCGGGGTACTAGTCCAACATGGTTTATACACAAATAGTGACAAGTGTGAAACTTGGGTACTATGTTGTATGTAACTTGTGAATTAAGATAAGTCATGATCGGTTCGTCGAGTTGAAACGTATTGAGACTCGCGTTGGTACACACGAGTCTAAACAGTCGGATAGACTATCTTTTAGGCGGTTAATAAGCTAGGCTTATGTGTGATAGACTGTTAAGGTGTCCTTTGTTGGTAATTAGGGCACGAGGAAGTCGGTCGAGGTCTCAGGCTTTGTTTGCTAGCTTAGCACGGAAATTAAGGTGAGTTCATAACCCCACTTTTTACTGTTTTATAAATGTTTCCGGGGTGGAAGACATGCTTCTTTATGAAAAACTGAGGAACTTAAAACGAAACAAAGTTTTGGAAAATGAAACGGGTTGCGTGAGTTTACGGCCCCTCTTTTAACTGGTTTCACTTTTCGGGGGAGAAAACATGTGTTAAAACTTATGTTTGGTAACTACTGTCATACTATGGGTTTTCTATGGTTTACTATACGATCTTTGGAAGTCCCGGGGGGAACCATGAATGTGCGGGTTTGCACAACGGGGAAATGTGAATAGCGCTATTGGGAGTGACCAACCCCGCTCGTCGGCTTGGAGGGCCGGGCGAGTGCATATTGTCTCAAACAGGAACAACAGGAACAACTGGTTTACTTTTCGGGCACAACATCTGGTGTTCGAGTTAGTAATGGTTTTCCAATCGTGGTAGTAACAAAACGTACGCCTAGCTAGCGTATACTGGTTTTCGATTTGTTATAGTATGGACAGGGTGAACATGGTAACACTTTTGGAACTTGGTAATGTTTGATAACATTTTGCAAAACTTATGAACTCACCAGCATTATATGTTGACTTTTAAGTATGTCTTTCAGGTTTGAACTTTGGTAACGGCACGGTTGGAGTAGTCGGCATATTGGGATCGGGGATCCTAGAGGGTTAGCAATGGCGTTCAGGATATAAGAGTCTTAGATGCATCTTTCCGCTGCGCTGGCAAAGGCACCAAACGTCGCATCCGACAAGGGAAAAGTCGGGGTGTGACACAAATACAACTATCATTCGAATATTCATCACCAATCCGATTACGCAAATCAGACTTCACATACTTCATTGCAGGAAAATATCTCTCAACACTTGCTGTTGCGACAGGTAAAACTAATGATAACTTCAATAAACGATACACCGACGTAAATGAAATATGTTTCTTTGTTTCCACCATCAATCTTAAAAGAGTAGATAAACCATTCAAGTTGGCAAATCTTGTATCCGCCTTCAAATTATCAATGTAGTTGGGGAGCTCAAGCTTAAGTCTTCTTTTATCGTCTTCATTAAAATCATATGGATATATATCGGCTAACCTTATTATCTTTGGTATGTTAAACTCAATTTAATTATCACGTGGACTCAAGCTACCTATATTCATAAGTAATTCAGATGTTACCTTATTAAAACGGTTCTCAAACTCTTCGATTTGCATATCTAGCACAGTGTTTAAGCAATCAAACTCATAATAGACGTAATATGTGATGTTTGTCTTTTGTCTTGGCTTTCTTGGGTCAATGTAATTAGCGTTCATGTTGATCATTTCAGCGTCATGTTTATTGCAAAAAGAGTTGACTTCCTCCAAAAGTGAATCAAAACCCTCTAATCTAAAATTTTGGAGTTGTAATTTTGTCGAATTAACCAATGAGATTGAATTCAACAAATCTTGATCTTTCCTTTGAAGACATTGTGACAATATATTTGTAATCTCCAAAATATGCATCATCAAATGTAAGTAAAACACAAATTCAAATGTTATCAAATCTATATGAAGTCCATCTGCTTGCATTCGGCTTTCAGGAATGTCACTTGCCTTTTCAATATATTCAAGCACTTCAACAACCGACGCATATGAACTAACCAAATGAGTAAGTGTTTTATAATGAGAATTCCAATGTGTATCTCTGACTCTTTCAAGAGATAATTTTTTTAATTAAATCACTTCCGGTGTCAATTTCTAAATGACCAATTGCCTCTTCCAATTTCTCTCTTTGACTTTCTCGAAACATGTCCTGTACTCCTGTTGTGTGCAAGATGCACAAACAACATTCGTCAAAGTGCTTATTGTCTCAAAAAAATTCTAAACACGCATATGTTTCCGTGCAACCATCACAACAACCGGTTGAAATTCGTAGGCAAAACAATGTACATTATATGCTGAATGATTTTCTTGCAAAATTAAAGCTTTCAAAACATTGAACTCATCAACCATGTTAGTTATGCCATCATAACTTTGACCTCTAACCTTAGTCCAATCCAATTCATATCGGGCAAAGAAATCATCAATAGCAGATCTGAGAGATAACACAAACATTTCCTTCCCATGAACAATACCAACAAAACGCTCTTTAACAACTCCAAATTTATCAACATATTGTATACCCACATCCATTTGTTCACTTTCATATATATCATCCGATCCATCAACTAACAAGGAAAACACATCATCACCAAGATCTTCAAAAACTTGCTTCAGTACTTCTTGTCCAAAACACTTAATAATATCTTTCTGAAAGTTTTGAGATATCATTTGATAAATCCACGGTGCATCCGCTAAAATATCCTTACAGATAGTTTCATATAGTTCTTCCAAAAATGCAATAACTCCAAAAAATCTCATATATGTAAAGAACCTTCTAATTCACCAGAACCACGACAAGATAATCCTTCGCTTAACAACGCTTCAGAAAGAGCAAGCAAATACCCCAACCGAATTCGATATTCAGACTCATGCTTATCACTTTGTTTTTCTAAGTCAACATGTATCAGTTGAATTTGTCTAAGCATATCTTCATATTGTTTGACTAAATTGTTGTACAAAGTATTAACATCACTAGCATGAAACATAAACCTTTCTGTTTTATTCCTGTTATTAAAACCTTCCACAACATTTGAAGATGATGATTCATTGTCTAGTAACTCACTTTTGAAATATCTTTCTATATTCCCTAAAATTGAAAAATAAAATGCAACTCAACTCAACTAACAATCTAAGGTAGCGTTCATTTCATGGATTGCAATAGAATTGGAATTGTGATTCGCGCGAAAACTATAATTTGATTTGGAATTTAAATGTTTTCGTTTCGTAAAATAGAATGGAATCTTGATGGAATTGAAATGTGAATTCCCTTCTGTATGTTGTAGTTCAATTATAATTTCTTCTTTTGTTGTCACGAATAGGGTCGTTCTTTTTTATCTGTACCCGATAACCGAACCCGACCCGAATAGACCCGACCCGATAAACTATTGGACCCGATAAACCCGAACCCGATCTACCATAAAACCCAAACCCGATTGCCCTTAATTGGGTTGGTGTTTGGATGAAGTTTATGGAATTCGGGTGAACCCGAACAATCCGAGAAAGTTTCGGATAATCAAATCCCGACTTTTCCTATAAGATATATATTGAAGTTTCAAAATTATGGTTTCATTATCACTTAGTTATTATCCTACTTCCTAGATATTAATATATAATTTAAAATTATCACTTACCCATTTTATGAATTCTCTATAACTTATAAATACATCAGCTTTCTTATTTCTTTCACCTTTACAAATATTTGATTTAATTTACATCAATATTTTTGGTTTATGATTTTTGGTGAGATGATTTGGTATATGGTTACAAAACCCAAAAAACAATTCATACAGTAACAATGTCGACCATAACATATTTTTGGATTGACAATCATGATTTTAACTTGAATATTAAACTTGAAATCAGCCATAATACTATCAAACTTATTCATAATTTTTAACTTGAAATCAATTTTGGTATTGGTCTTCATGAATAACAGTAGTAACAATTTCAGCTATAACATGAATTTTGGTATTTATACGTTTATTAATCAGTATCCCCCTTCCTAAAAATAGTTTTCATGAAACTATACTAACCCGAAACCCGACTTGATACAACCCGAACCTCTTAACCCGAACACCGAAGAACCCGAACCTAGAATGGTTCGGTTATCGGATAATATTTTTAGTTTTGTAAACCCGAACAACCCGACCCAAAAATCCCGAAACCCGAGAAAACAACCCGAAGAACACCCCTAGTCACGAACAACGTAAGAAGTCGAATATAAATTCCAATTCCATCCGAATTCCATTCCATTGAACGCTACCTAAATATTCAAATCAAATAGCACTTAGATAATAAAATATTAGTTAGACTCTAACAAGTAATTACATAATATCTAATGAACTGTTAAAAAAATAGCAATGAAACTCAAGTAAAAAATTATAAAAATAAGAAACCTGATGTTAGAGTGACAACTTGAGACTTGAGTGGCCGTTGGTTTGCAAACAGCAACAAGGTTGTGGGGCATTTTTAAGGTTTGTTGAGTTTTAGTGTATAGACTTTTTTGTTTGGGCCTTTGTGTTGGAATAAAGTATTAAGGTGAGCTTCTTTTAATATGGGTTTACTATTTTTAAGGAGTTAAGATTTTTTTTAATATGTTGCTGATTTAATTAAAACTAGCTCGTTTCTCATACGCATGTTGCGACGGGGATCTAACGTGGACAAAACGCGTGATGACAACAAAAGTTAGGGACTGCGTGGTAACTTCATTAAAGTCGAGAGGTAACAAAGTAAATTAGTAGTGGGTAATTATTCGCGCTCCGCATCGGGTTGAAAGCGTAGATAAAAAGGAATTTTTGTTGTTAAATTTAAAAAAGCGAAAAGCTTAGGGTTGGTTTAAGAAACAAAATATATTTTAGTTAAAGTTCAGGGGTTATGTGGTAACCTTGTTAAAGTTTAGGGATAGAAAAGTTGAGTGACCTAATTTAAACAACCATTAATCTTGCTTACTATTTTACAATGTTATCCCTAATTAAAAGGATAAAATAACTTAAAAAAAATAAAGTGTATGAGGTAAACATAAAATTTAAGAATAAGCCTTACTAAGGCTCGACCCTGCATCAGATAAAACCAATGGGCATGAGCATCCAGACCATGTCTAGAAGAAGTGATGATACCTAAAAGCATCTTGTTCTTATTATTAGTGTTTATTACAACTGCTAATTCATTATGTGTTGATCATTTAAAATTCCTTTTATGTATCTATGCTTAGTATCGGTTGTGCTGAGTTATTATGTTTTATCAAAGTACAATAAAACCAAAAGCGGGTTATAAGGCAGATTGTGTTTCCTCATGATAGAAATTATTACTAGTGCACATAGTACAACCCAGTTGAAAAACTGCTAATATACAATGCAGATTGAACAGTATTAATGACAAACACTAAAGAAATTCACAAGTACATTAAAGACCTTATGAAACATGCAATCTATTATGATTTAGGACAAAGATAGTGGTTAAGTATATTGAGGTTTCATTAAACAAGTAACTTGTGGAATCTTACAATTGTTGTGGACATGTTTGTGTTCATAATTGTTTGTATGTGTTTTTATCAATTATGATTACTTGATAAAATTTAGTTATAATATATTCTATTTTTCTAACTCTTTAATCTTGTTTACATAGAAAGTAAAATTATATGTGTAATAACTTAGCTTCGTTGCTACCATGATAGGGATGTCCCTATACGAAGAAGTGATTTGGCTAAAGACTAAAAGGAATATTCCAATGTGGACATTGTAGGTGGTGAAGCTTTTTCAAGATCTTATATGCACATTGACAAGTATCTTTTGATCATGTTAACTATGCAAAATTGTCTCCACTGAGACTAACAATCGAGCCTGCAATGAGACTATTGAGTCCACCACCAGATCCTCATGTCAGAATGGTCTGAAAATGAGAACTCAATAACATTTCGTCAAATTTTGGAGGCATTAACTCTAATTCCTTTGAAACATTGCAATTCCTTCTTTAACTTTCTTTGAACCAAACGACCTACTTCTGCTTGTATAAGATGTCTCAGGTTCGCCAGAAACAATGGTTTCAAAAGCACCCACCAAAGCTTTAACTTTGCTCTTTCTAGTTTGAATGAGTCTACTAGCAGTCTCTTTTATGACATTGTTGACCAACACTGCATCCTTCTTTTCTTCCATTTCTTGGTGTTTAAGGTCAATGTTGATTTTTTGACTTTCATAAATGTATACCACACCATCAGATGACAATCTTTTTAAAGTAATCTTCTCTCCCTCTTCAGTTTCGTTTTCTAACTCTTTACCTTTCTTGAATTGCAGTTCCACAAGGTTGTTGCTTTCGGATTCAGGACTGACAATGGTTCCTCTTCTGAATCTTGCATCATCTATATCATTAGTTTCCACCACCAACTTTTTGTCACTAGTCATCTTTTGGGTGTCATTGACTTTTGAATCAACATTGTCATTGTGTTGACCATCGTTTGCAAGTGCATCGACTTCTAATGACAGTAATGAAGATTCCACCACCTCATTTAGATCATCTTTCATGGCTTCTACTTCGGATCTAGAAGGTTGACCATCTTTTGCAAGGATATCATATTCGATTGATGGTGGTAAAGGTGCCACCACCTCATTTTGATTATCCTCCAATGTGGAAGATTTCACAACCTCATTTTGTTCATCTTTCAATGATGGTTTTGAAGATTCTACCACCTCATTTTGATCATCTTTCATGGTTTTCACCTCGGAGCTCGAAGGAGAACAATCAGGGGACTTTTGACTTTGACTCTTAGTAATTTCAGCGTCATTGTTAGGTTCATTGGCATGCAAAGTCTCTTCATGCACATGTTCTTCGATGAGTTTCATGGGTTTTGACTTTCTTGACCCCTTAATCTCCGGTTTGGGGAAACTTTTATAAGTTCTCAAAGGTGATACCTTTGCATTATTTTTTGAGGTGGAAACAGTAGCTTTTATGGAATTAGATTTTTTGTTCAGTAAAGGGAGTTTTGAATCTTTTCTTGATTCATTCTTGTTTATTGTAGATCCTCGACATGTTGACCCGTTAGAGACAGATGCAACATCTCTATTTGGAGGAATTATGATTTCGCTTAGTCGTCTTTTGGGCCATCTTGAAGCAGGGAGTGACGTATCTTTACTAGGTACACATAAGGCACTGAGTCTTCTTCTAGAACTTCTAGAAGATGGCATATTATATGTTTTCGTTTGTGAATTCGTAGACTTCAGCTTATCATCTCTTTTCTTTGGTTCATCTGTGGCGTCTTTCTTCAAAGTGTGGTCCTTTACAACACTGTTGTTCTTGAAACCGCGTGTTGTAGACTTGGGAATGACTGGAGGTGGTTTATTGATTCTGGGAAACGAATTTGGTGAATGCAAGTGAGTTCTATATGTAGGAGGATTTGGTACTCTTTTGGGAGATGAGTGTTTTGGCTTTGTTTCCGTGGTTGGTTTAATTTCACACTTGCAATTATCATGGCATGAACCTGTTGGACCTGTGAGATACCGGCTTGGGACCTTTGGTCCAGTGGGCTCCATTTTGAAGGTCCTGGGTGAGCCTTTTCGTGAACGGTTCATGTGAAGTATGGTTTATTAGTCTTAATGTGAAACAACATTCCTACAAGACATTTCAAATGCAAATTGCAATGTGAAAAAAAAAAAAAAAGAACCCTTAAAACTTGAATGTAATAGGTTTTTTTTACATTATACGAATTTATAGAATGAACAACATTATCAATCACACAAATGGTGAAAGTGACCATTAAACATATGATTGATGAAATGAATACCTTTTGTATTTGAATCTTAGGAAACTTTCTGACCCTTTTTGTTTGCATTAGATGACTTTAGCAATAAAGGATTTGGTGCCTGTTCTTGGGAGAAATTTAGAATTTTAGGAGAATTTTGATAGTTGGAAAAAAGAGAGGAAAAGAATTGATTTAGTTTCTAAAACACTAGATAATTTTCTATGTTTAGAAATAGTTTGATGGCTTTAAAAAAGATAAATGTTTGCCATAAGTTATGCCGTTGATTTTTTTTATGTCCTACCTTATTACTCGTATCAACGACAAACAAACTTGATTCTAAATATTTCTTTTTCTACACGTTGCAAGATTTGAATCTTTCACCTTTAAAATTAAAGGAATGCACTTTATCATCACACCATGAGGACACATTTTTACTCTTGGTAGTTTGTGGCTAGCATTTGACTTTGGACTACAAGTCAATGGAGGTCTACATTACATGTAGAATTCTACTTTTGAGTATTCACATTCTAAGACTAGTGGGAATGCCCGCACGTTGTTGCGGGTGCGTTTGTTTTGTTGCCTCAAAGTTGTTGTTGGTGTTTGTGGTGCGTGTATGGCATTTATGGACGATTCATTATGGTGATACTAAGTATATAGGAAGCAACAACCTAATATTTAGTTTTAAATTATTTAGTATCCATGAGTTCTTGAGTACCTTGAATAAGTTTGTAAAACTACCGTTGGATACTTTATATAACTGTGTGATATTTCGACATTTATAAAACTATGTTGTATATAAAAAAAGCTTTATAACATAGATTTTTAAAATGTAATACAGAGTTAAAAATGATGCAGTAAAAAAATTCAACTCCTAGTAAGTTTATAGTTTTTTTTCATTGTATGTAATTTATTTAACAAGTATTGTGTTAGTTATGTTCAACCGGTTGGTTGTTTCCGCAAACTGAAATTAATTATGTTAATAAGTTGAATTAAATTGATAAGAATTGGGACCACCAACATTAAACAACCCGAGTCCATTTAGACTAAACCCTACCTAAAAATTTTGTGTTAGATTGATGGCGTGTTAATTCACACCCCTAGCTCCATGTCCTGAACATGTAGTTCTGATTAAAAGTAAAACAAAAAAATGAGACTATGTGTCAAATCCAATTGTTAAAAAGGTTTGCTTATGTAACGACTTATAGAAACTTATTTGGAAAGTACTATATAGTTAGATTGAAGCCATACTTGGTGGTTAGGAGGAATAAGATATTTAAATCAAATATCTAGTATCAATAAAAAGATATAAAACCCCAAAAGCTACATGATAAGATTAGTGAGTCTTAGGGCAAAGATAACATTATATACAACACGAATGTCCTGTATCAATTAAGTTGATGCGTCTGTTTCAAAACACATTCTCTTTAAATCTTTCATTGTTTTAATTTCCTACATAGAAATTTTTACTTAACAATAATAGAAGACCGAAACTCGAGCAAAAAAAAAAGAGCAGGTAGGGCTGCAAACGAACCGAACGAACACGAACTTGTTCGTGTTCGTTTGTTAAGAAAATTATATGTTCACGAACAGTTCATGAACACTTACTGAATGAGATTTTCTGTTCGTGTTCGTTTGCTAAGAAAACACTCATGTTCGTGTTCGTTTGTTAGTTTTGTTCATGAACAAACACGAACACAAACGGACATTAATGAACACAAACATGTGTTCATGAATGGAAACAAACACAAACGGACATATATTACTTTTGAATAACATCGAATTCACATACATTAAGACATTAGTTAGATCCACCCAAAATATAACCTAATTGTCCAAACATACTTGGTATTGGAGAAGGGCATTGGAGGTGAAGGGCATCAACACTGGAACGTGGAAACATATATTGAATACAAAAAATAGGTTTATTGATCTCATATAGTCATATATTTACCTCATATATATTATTTATTTGGTAAAATAAATAAAAATAAATGAATATAAAAAAATGTATACAAATTAAAAACCTTAATAAACTCTCAAACACAAACAAACACGTTACCGAACGTTCACGAACATAAACGAACAAACGCGACCTCTGTTCATGTTCGTTTGTCTAACTAAACGAACGGAATTTTTTGTTCTTGTTCATTCATTTATTAAACGAACGAACACAAACGAACTTCCCGCCAAACAGTTCATAAATTGTTCGCTGAAAGTTCAGTTCGTTTGCAGCCCTAAGAGCAGGCCATTAGATTGGATAAATAATGCCATACCATATTGTTCAACCATCTTTAGTCCCTGACTTGGCTATCTTCTTTGGGTCCTACAAAAGATCATCAACAAAGAAACTTCACGATAGTTAATTTAAATCTCAAATATTTTACAATTTATCAAGTGAAGTTAGTGAGCCAATACAAAGTAAAAGCGTATGCCAAAGTTCAATATTTTATTGGGAAAAAATAATGCAATACATACCGTTTTAGGCTGATGACCCAGGCAGAAAGCTTTCGTCTTTGTCTCATTTTCACAAATCATAAATCGTTCTATTTCACGCTCGATATGGTTGCGCGCATCCATTAAAGCTTGCTAGTAAGAGGCAATAACATATGTCCACGTGCTTGGTCGTCCCTTTTCACATATTAATGGGAAGCATATTCTATTTCTCTATGGTTGGAGATGAGAAGAATGAGAAGCATGTAAATTTTGAGACATGAGAAGGTGTGGATACATAAACACTTCATGGACACTCAAAGGTCTTAATATTAAACATTCAATTAAGATTTATTGTGTTTTATGAGGGTGAGTTACATCTTGAAATGGATATAAAGTATGTATTAGATACATATACAATTGGCATTAAATATTGTACAAGAGGGCATAAAAGGAAGAAATTGGACAAAAATTATAGATTTACTAGCAAGAACCCGCACATTGCAGCGGGGCTGCACGATGTTTGACTCTATATAATTGACATGTACGTAATTGAGATGTTTAGTTACATATTCTTCAATTGTCCACGCGCCTTTCTTGATCACCTCATGCATTACTTTATGTATGCTCCATAGATCAAATGCAAATGCAAAAAAAAAAAAAAAAAAAAAAAAAAAAAAAAAAAAAAAAAAAAAAACCAATAATGTCTAAAATAATATCGTTACGTGGTATGTTTTTATACTAATGACGTTAGACTAATCATCGATTACAGGATGTGTTTGATTTACGGCATTTTATAAAGTGATGACCAACCTTGAAAATTGAATATGGGTAGACTTCAATACATATGCATCTGATTGTGCTTCAGCAATTGACCTAAATAAAAGGACTTGGAATCGTGCTCATGTAGACCTAAACTTCGGAATGTCAAGGAAAATTAACAGTTCTTGGTAAGTTTCAGAGCTGAAAATGCACAACAATGTAAAAAATAAAAAGACTTGGAAGATATCATGTCACCTTTTGATGAAATTGGACTATAGCACTACAATGACAAACCAACATCAATCAATCACTCTTGATTCATTCAATCAAAGACTCTTGTATAAACCCACGAATCAAAATCTAATTAGAAATAGTTATCCACAATCACCGATGAATGAAAGATGACCGACAAACTTAAATTAGAACATATCTGGGTTTGATTGGAAGTGTTTTTTTATGGGGCCAGCATGAGAAAAAAGGAACATACAAATGTATTCCAGGAATTGTTGGTTTCTAACATATGGATTAACTAACACTAATCCCATGAATGAAATTAAGAACACTATCATTAATGCTTGGAATCATTGATTCGGATCTATAACCATATGATGGCTTCTTAAAGAATTTAAATAGTCGCGTCTCTGTTGGGAGAGTGGATGCATGAAGCACATGTTCTGCATTTAGCTTTAAGACTTGTTTTATTGGCAAATCATAGAGATAAACATAGGAGATATATTTTTATAGAGATATATATATACACATAGATATAGATTATTATTATTATTATTATTATTATTATTATTATTATTACTAGTAGGAATGCCCGCGCGTTGCGGCGGGTGCATCTGTTTTGCCCCTTGTGCATTGTGTTTGTTGGTTATTCGTTATGTTAAAGTAGAAAACAACGATGTGTAAAATATATGTTATCAAAAACTGAAACTCATAAGTATATCTTCTGAACATTTTAAATGGGTACATCACAATAGGTCGTACTATTCCTTACAACACCCTTAGATTGGCCCACGTCCTTCGGTGGGACCCTTTTATGTATCTCGAAGGCAGATAAGTATGCCATCGTAGAGCGGTACTTAGCGTAGTTGTATCTCTTAATGACCATAAGATTGTAGTGGAAGTGATGTAATTACTAAAATGCAGTTTGTAGTGTGCAACATATTTCTATTATTTTAGGGCACCCGCGAGATGCAGCGGAGTCAATGATTTACATAGATACTCTCGTTTTATGTTAGTTTGACAAGCGTGGTAACAAATATATTGGACCAAACAAATTAGTAATCAATATAGTTAAAACTACCAAATCGACTGATAAGAACTTGTCTTCTTTTGGATATGTAAACAATTCGTGACTTCGTGAGATCAGAAACTTAAATTCTATTTCTAGAAGCTTATAGTAGCGGAGAAAACAAAAAACCATCGAGGAAGATGATGACGTTGCTCATGAAGTATCTTTACCATATTTGCTTGTACAAAAGTCAAGCCTACATATATCGCTCACTTTAATGGGTTGAAACGTGTCATGGGTTGGGTGTGTTGGCAAACTTCAAGCCTACATATTCATTTGTGTGCAGAAGTGTCACATCATACCATCCTGCAGCCACATAAATTTAAAAAGAAGATATAAATACATAATTTATGATGTAATTTATTTATTATAAACATTGAAAGATATGTAAGTTAACTATGTGAAGAGTCACCACATTATTTATGTACTAAATACATGATAACTATTTATAAGACTTTAACATTGATACAAACATAATAAAGACATGGAGGTTATGAATGTAAAGAGTCACCACATTATTGTTAATTTCCTCATCAATTTTATAATTATGTTTATATTAATTTCTTCAACAATTTAATATTTAGGTAGAAAGACAATTTTACGCTCTAAATGACTTCAATAAGCATTGTATTATAAGCAATAAAGGTTATATTTACTTAAATTTTGCGGGTATCCTTCACTGATGCTTTATAATATATAGTATAGAAGATAAAGATTCGGGTTGATTCATTAGCGTGAGTGTGAATTTATGGCGTTTTGATTTCTTATTTCTTAACACAAATAACATAAGTAACTAACACATAGTTAAGTTTTTGTTTTCTTTTTATGCTAGTGTTTAATTTATTTTATTAATTAGAATTAAAACTTAAATAATATACAATTGCCGAAAGCAAAATAATATTGTTAACCACACTTCATACAACGTTTAACAAGAACATTAAGTGCTCGGAAAACAATATAATCACACTTCCCGATGTGCTCCCGTCTGTAAATATTTTGTGATATGAAAACAATATTAAAAAAATTGATCAAGTTGTGGAGAGACAACTACATGGGTAGATATATGAGGGATCATACCTGTTGTTCATGTTCTCTTGAGATATAAGCTTATCTATTACCAATGTTAATGGCCAATCATCTGTAAGCCTAGGAAAGCTGGGGCGAAGGTTTTTGAGGGCCAGGGGGTGCCCCGGCCCCCGCCTTTTTTTGGTGCAGTGGTGGGATTTTGCGATTTTCGTAGGTAATTTTTATATAAATTGAGTCTGGCCCCACTGATTTGATCTTTCGGTCCCTACCGATCGGAAAGAAATGAGTCCGGCCCCCGCCAATTCGACCTCCAAGCTTCGCCACTGTGGGAGAGAGAGAGAGCGCATTAACAATGGGCACTAAGGGCATTATAAACTATGAGCACTTTGCGAAGGCTAACGCTAGACACTTACGACTCAGCAAACGATGAACTCCTATAAGCCTGGCTTAAAAACACAAGGCTTGAATTCAGTTTTTGAATTTTAATATTTATAGAATGAATCCATATTGTGAGTCGTAACATGAAAAAAAAAAAAAAAAAACAAGCGTGTAGTATAAATATAATGACTTGAAACATACTTCTAATTTGGTGATCATGACAATCTGGCTTCATCGCTTACCACCTAATTCTCCCTGTGCATCAAGTAGACTATTAAATTATTTCAACAAACTAAAAAAATGTAGTAATATAAACACAAAAAATATGGAATTTGCAAATATTGTTTTTCTCAAGATTCAGGTAAACAACTAAGATAACCCACATGGGTTTTATGAGATGCCAGTAACTATCAACAATAGTAACAGATCTATATATATAGTTATATAATACCCATTGATCTGTTGTAATATTTTGTTTATTTGGTATATAGATTATGCTCACAAGAGTTCATACATAATTTAAATGGTAATAGCTTTCTCTAGATATTTTCTTAACTTCAAGTGTCAATGGAGAAACATACACATTACAGGTTAATAAAGTCACATAATCTTCAAAAGACTAATAACTTGAATTCTAGCGAAAACCAGCAGCTTGAATTTCATTAAGAGATTATGACATCTACATTTCAAATCCAAAGTTGCAACTTCACATACCTCCCATATTTTTATATATCTTGACACCAACAGCAACATATATATTTATATCTACGCCTAACATACTACATACAAATGTAGAATAATGAAAATGGGTCAATATCTAAAGGAAGAGGATGCTAGGGAAGGCTACAGAACATCTTTTGTGTTTTCTTTTATAGACCCATGGGTTAGAAACAACTTGTTAGTCCCTTGAGTTCCTTCCCCTTAAATGAAAATTACACCAACAATAAAGGGCCAATAAAGTAACAACCAATAATATAAATGTGAGGGTAGGGATGTAATATGTTTTGAGGATGTGAGGTAGGAGAGGATAGTAAAATTACATTGATATCCTTACAAGTGTCTTAATGTTCCACAAAGTTCCAGTTATACCCTTATGATATAAGCTTAATTTACTTGTACATGTTGCTATAATAGTTGGATGATGTACAAAATTACTATGTTGTACATCACTCTTCCTTTATAATGTATTATAGATTATTATTATTATAGATTTTTTAGTAAAGTGGTAGCATAAATATTAAAGAAAGTACAAAATTGACTTATAGTTTTAAGTAATACTTGTGAAATTTAATAACAATGCTTTTTGATGTCATCTTATATTATGAATTCTCTAAGATCTTCTATGCCATGATGTTAAACTTTTCAAATGCTTCAATGGTTTTAATACCATTATTAATTACTTTTAATAGGTTAAACAAGTTGATTTAATAGTTATGTTAAATTTGTCTTGACAACTAAATGAAATTACATTTTTACCCATTTAAATGAATATGAAATGACAATCTTACCCATCCAGAACCCATTATATAGTAGTATAGTATAGATACTAAGACTCTTGATATGCCATCTTAAAAAAGATGTAAATTTACCTTCTTAGCCATCAAACACCCATTATATAGTAGTATAGATAACCATATTATCAATCTGCTTAAAAAAAATATTGAATTTTTTTTTTTAGAAATTACCAACCCTTCCCCCACTTTCGGTCACCACCCTAAGCACCCTTTTTGAAAATTTCAAACCCCCCTCTCAAGATTGAAATTTTACCGGTGAATTAAAAAACCCACCAAATATTTCGTCTGATTCAAAGAGACGTGACTACACCAAACCTCAGTACCATCAGAGTAATATCGTCATCGGTGGTAGAAGTAGTGAAAGTCGGGTAGGGTTCGCGGGTAAATAGCAACAGATAGGGGCTTGGTGGTTAATAATTCAATTTCAATCCCCCACCCTTGCAACAATAACTTTGTTAAAATAAAATAAAAATCCTCATTAAAATAGAAATTAAATTATTTATCCTAGCAAAATACATTATTAAACAAGAAAACACACAATTAAACTAGAAAACAAATTAACTTAATCTTGGCCTTAACATCTGCATGTCGAAATGTGGTCTAAACTCTAGTCGAACCTATCCGTATGCTTGACTTCAGTCACTTCGATTGCCACGTCTTCGTTAATCACCGTCCTCATCCATGGTTCTTTCGAAAAGGATCTCAAATCGTTCACACTTATTATGGAGATCCGTCCAGTTTCGGTTAAAGTGAATCAAACAGTGCAGTTAGATTCACTGATTAGCTATCAAAATTTTGCTAAAACATTATTCCAATACGAAGACCTGCCTGATTTCCTCGATTCTTGGATGTTAATCCAAGCCGTTGTCAATGCTACTTCTTCTTCTTCGGCCCAACGTGTCACTATAGAGATGATTTAGTTTAAGAAAAATTTAAAATGATAGGACTTTTTGAGAGATGAATTATCATAAGAATTGGTAAAAATGGTAGGATTTTTTATGAGTGTGTTTAGAAAAGTTGGTTGGAATTTATATGGTGAAAATAAAAACAATATTTTTTTATTACATGCTTTTAACAGTGATATGACTGTTTTTTGTTAACTGTATTTCTTTTACAATTGGAATAAAATAACAAAACTATATTAAACCTAAATAAAACTAAAATAAAAAATAAAAAATTTTAGGATGGGATAATAGTTCAGGGATATATGTTGTCTTCAAATTAAACTATATTAAACTAAAATAAAAAATTTTGTTAAATGTATTTCTTTTACAATTGGAATAAAACTAGATGGCCACCCGCGCGTTGCGACGGGGCAACCTGGTAATCATGTTTTTGTTAGTGAGTAGTTGGATATTATATAAAATTTGATTACGTTGGTGTCGCAACAATTTCAGGACTAACAACTCAAGACCAATGAATCATATGTATAACATATTCTCCAACAATCAACCACAAAGTATATCAGTCTCTAAATAATGAAAACTTATTTCAATATAAGCTTAAATTATTAAGTAAAGGAAAAAAAGGAGTCTAAACACACTTGCGTATAGGATTTGATAAATCAATTTAGTAGTCCAGCCGCAACATCTCTAGCGAATCCACACTCAGTTTCTTTGCCAATTAAAGCACAAGTCAATGTTCCTAACATAGTGGCCACTGTAAATTCAAAACACCAATTATTAACTTCAATCAAGAACTCAAAGTTTGACATAAACCTATGAACGATCTACTAATTTCAAGTTACATTTAACACTTGAGCAACCAGCCTAATGGCATTGGTAACATCTTGAGTAATCACCGCAAAAGTCACAAAAATAAAATAAAATTAAAAAGACTCAAACTATACATTAGTGCCCAAATCAAATAAAGTATTACCTGTTTTGCTCTCCCGTCACAACGGAGTAACATGTACATTTCGTGCTCACATATAGTTTTTATTACACTTTGAATTGATTTAACAACTATTAAAATAGAAAATTGCTTAATCTTGGCATTACATCATCCATATCAATTGACTCTGACACCATCACTCACTTATTGCCCTGCAAACGTAAAAGAAAACTAATATGTATTGCAACAATAATGTTGAACACCTTGTTTACCAACAATTAGTGCACCAAAACCTTCAAGACAACTTTTAGACTTTTGGGAAAAGGCCCAAATTTCTACTTTAGTAAATTTTGAACATTTAGTATTACCCAAGTCAACTAACATGGCCTTTCTCTAAAACTACCAGAATAGTGTATTAAGAATGTAATCACAACTCAAATGCCTTATAAAAATCACATTAGAGAATTATCGAACCATTACTCAAAGTGTGATAGCTCAAAACCCGGAACCATTACCCAGTAAAAACTTAACCGAAGTAGAATACTTTGACACCACTCACGGGTGACAAGCTCTTAACCGAACTCACAACTCATCTACATGTTCCAGTAATCATACAAATATAAAACACACTTGTTTTGTGTTGAGCATCATGTTTTTAGTAATCCCGTCATGCGAGAAACAAATCTCTTATATATTTAGCATTTTTAAGTTTTACAATGGTTTTAGTCACATTCTTCTATGACTGTCGCTCCGTTTTGCTAATTATTATATCACCATTTTAGGGTGATTTTCTCATTCTTCATATGAGCATGAGCTCCCTCATGTGTCAATAGTACTAAAACAAATAATGAACTCATGATGAATACTTATTTCTCATATATGGTGTTCACTATTTAAGTTGTTTGTTTCTAATCAAACAACCCTCTATTAGTTCCTTTCTAAAACATCTCTGAGCATATGATGGAATAGAAATTTATTACATCAGTATTTAGAATATATCTATATATACAAACTTTTTGTAGATCATGAATTACCCACCTTTGCTGGAAGATCCTCCAATTGTGTGACATCCGTCATTTCTCTGTATTTTTGTTATTTATTTCGATGTACGTTAAACCACAATTAATGAAGCGTTACATTTTCATCATTTTCGAATGTTTAAAAATTATTCTATTACATATTCGGGTACATATATTCATACTATAAGGCTAGAACAACTCCAAACGCGTCGATTAAATGCCAAAAAAAATAAATGCTTGGGACGGGGTTCGAACCCGCGTCCCAAGCCAATTCAACACATTTACAAACCACTAGGCTACACCATGATATTTGTTTAGAGAACTATCTTTATAATTATATACCATTCATAAAACTGAACAGTTGACTATAAAAAGTCAACTGTCGCGTGGAATCATCATCAATCAAGCTCCCTATACGCGCTAATTGATCCAGAAAAGGAATGGAAGTGAATTGTTTGACCAATTCGCATCATCTACGCGTATATAATCCAGTCAAAACTTTCCAATTTTGATCCATTGCCGCGTCACCTTCAAAACCGAGTTAAATACTTGCCAAATCCACAATCCAATCTTCATACTATAAATTGAACCTCCCTACACCATCCTTAATCGCCGAAAAACTCTTATCCATCTCCAATTTCTGTAAACAACTTGTTATTGAAGCATTTTAATCGTTTTTCTTTGCGTCTTCTTGTTCGTACTCGCAGACCCGATTACAAGCTTTTTGTAAGTCTTTTTTTTTTGTGGGTTATAACCTTCGGCACACTGTGATCATTAGCCCCAAAGATTCAGGGGCTAATGATCACCAATTGTGGTGATTGGAAATTAGGGCACGAATTGGTTAGGATTTGGGGAAGAACACTTGAACCAGTTTATGTATATAATTATTTTCAAACCATAAACATACGACCAGCTGGTATAGACCAGCTGGTATATACACGTGATGAAGGGAAACGAACCGGCCAGAGGCCAGGGTTCGAATCCCACGCACATCAATCTTTTTTCTTCCATTTTAACCATTAACCTAATAAACCTATATAATTAATTTAAATCCAATATAATTCGTTCTCAGGGTGTGGCTCAGTTGGTGGCCACGCTTGTGATAAAACCCGAACCGGCCAGAGGCCCGGGTTCGATTCCCATAACCAACATATATTTTTTTTTGCCATTTTATATATATACTTAACATATTTAATCTTTTAAAATCAGTTTTAAATACTAAAAGTGTTTTATAAATTCTACAAAAATTATCATATGATCTTCAAATGATAAAGTTCATCACCCAAATTTTAGTTTTTCAAAAATAATTTATTTAATATATATTATTAATAATACAAGTTTATTCATTTATATTTATTAAATTCTATAAAAATATCTAAACGATTTTATTAAATCTCACAAAAATTATCCTAAACTTGTATATTCTTAAACATTCCAGAAAATATTTTTATTTCAGAAAAATCGTTTATTTTATATTTTTAATTAATTTTTGTTAGTTCTAATCATAAATAAATCATAATAAATTCATCTTTCAATATTTTTGCACCAAAATTTTATATAAATTATTTCTAACTATCTAGAACTGAAATACAATTTTTAATTCAGAAATTCTTTAATTTTAATATTTTTAGATATTAAAGTCATATTTTGACAATTTGAAATAATTAAATTAAATATTCTATTTTCAAGAAAATAATTTTATAAAAATTATTTTCATAATCAAAATCTTATGTTGTGACTATATTTAACTTAAAATTTTACAAAAAGACTTTTATTTACTTATTTATTAAATTTCTTATATTTTAATAAACAATTTGTTTATTAATCAAATAAACGTTTATCCCCAATTCGAAACCCTAGAATTTCATATATCCTAGAGTTATTCCCTTACACATTATCAAATTCTTTAGGTTGATTCTTTGGGATAATTCCAACTCATATTTCGTTGTCCAAGTTCAATTTCAAGCTATTACGTAAACAGTGAGTATTCCTACCCCTTTTTGCTTTTATACATTTTTGGGGTGTTACATGTACACTATTACAATTTCAAATACAAGTTTACATTTTTACAATACAATTCTAGTACTATGTGCATTGCTTACAACGTGCTTTATGCTTAGACAATACATGTGGATTACATTTGTACTTAGTGAAATCATTAACATGGTACAAGCCGACCTTAACATTGGATAGCGCTATTTGGATTGACAACCCGCCTAGATTGATTCTCCCCCTTTTTCATCGGAGAATCCGTGGCCATTGTTAAGTTATCACCCATTTATTGGATGAGTACACCATCGTTCATACAGTACATTTGTGACATCCGTCACTTTTTCATTATATATATATATATTTTTTTTAATAATAATAATAATAATAATAATAATAATGATAATAATAATAGTAAGTCTAGCCCAACCACTCTTAAACCCAACACCACACAAACCATCCATTTTAACACACTAACCCAACCCAACTAAACCCACCTTTTCCTTGGTCCAGCCCAGAAACGAGCCCACAAGTCAGATCTGGCCCACTGTCCAGGCCCATCTCTAGCTCCCCTTTTAGTTAAAAAAAATATATATATATAGACACTGACCACGGGACTCGAACCCGGGTCTGTGTCTTGACCACAACACGCGACAACCAACTGAGCTATAGCCTATTTCCTGATCTAAACCGAACCCGTTAAGTATTTAAGCCCTGCCCCGTCTGTTCTTCCTTCTTCCTTCTTCCCTGGTTCGCTACTGTCAGCGACCTCTTTCTTTCTTTCTTTTTTTTTTTTTTCTTTTCTTTTGACTTTTGATTTAACTTATATATTGAAACAATTGACTAATTAAATCCATGGCATGTAATCACACATATTACACAGTCAACCATTCCATTTTAAGCTTAATCACGCGTGTTCAAGGTGTTGAATTGCGAGTCAACACCATTAATAAGCTTCCAAATAAATTCGTTGAAACCTGTATAAATACCGATAATAATTCGATTAAACTCACACACAACCTCTGGAAAGAGCGACTAACAAACCTCACTCTCAATTCCTCTAAAAATTTCGTGTTTATCAAGCATTCCTTGCGTTTGACTTTTCGTTTGACTCACGATTGGAAGCAAATTGTGTCTGGTATGATCTTGTCTATTGTTGTTTATACATTAATCGGCCGTATACATCTTAAACCCCTATGATTAATTGGATTAACAGAACCTTGAACGGGTTCAATTGAAATCGAATAGAAAGCTAGGGTTTCTAAGGTTGAATTGGGGAAGAACACCACAGTTAGCTACGTATATAATTATTTCAAAACAAAAATATCAACCAACTGATCCACAGATCAGTTGGTTATGCTTGTCGTTTAAAAGGATTGAACCGGCCTATGGCCAAGGTTCGAATCCCACAAACAGTTTTATTTTTTTTCTTGTTTAAACCAATTATCAAAAACTAACATATTAAACCTATATAATCAATTACAATCATGTTTAACTCGTTCTTAGGGTGTGGCTCAGTTGGTGGCCACACTTGTGATAAAACCCGAACCGGCCAGAGGCCCGGGTTCGACTCCCATAACCAACAACATTTTTTACCTTCTTTATATATATATTTAACATATAAATCTTTTAAAATAGTTTTTAAATACTAAAAGTGATTTATAAATTCTATAAAAATTATTATATGATCTCCTAATGATAAAGTTCATCACCCAATTTTTAGTTCTTCAAAAATAATTTATTTAATATATATTACAAATATTACAAGTTTATTCATTTAAAATTATAAAATTCAATAAAAATATCTAAACGATTTTATAAAATTCCACAAAATTATACTAAACTTTTATGACAATAAACATTTCAGAAATTATTTTTAATTCTGAAAAACCGGTCTTTTTATATTTTTAATTAATTTTTATTGGTTTTAATCATAAATAAATCATAATAAATTCATTTTTCAATATTTTTGCACCAAAATTTTACATAAATTATTTCTATTCATTTAGAACTGAAATACAATTTTTAATTCAGAAATTCTTTGATTTTAATATTTTTAGATATTAAAGTCATATTTTGACAGTTTGAAATAATTAGATTAAATATTCTATTTTCAAGAAAATAATTTTATAAAAATTATTTTCATACTCAAAACCTTATGTTATGATTATATTCAACTTAAGATTTTACAAAGAGACTTTTATTTATTTATTTGCTAAATTTCTTATATTTAATGAACAATTTGTTTATTAAACAAATAAACGTTTATCCCCAATTCGAAGCCCTAGAAATACATGTATCCTAGAGTTATTTTCCCTTACACGTTATCAAATACTTTAGGTTGATCATTTGGGAGTAACCTCAATTCATATCTCGTTGTCCAGTTAAATCTCAACTACTACGTGAACAGTGAGTATTCCTACCCCTTTTTGCTTTTATACATTTTTGGGGTGTTACATGTACACTATTACAATTTCAAATACAAGTTTACATTTTTACAATACAATTCTAGTACTATGTGCATTGCTTACAACGTGCTTTATGCTTAGACATTACATGTGGATTACATTTGTACTTAGTGAAATCATTAACATGGTACAAGCCGACCTTAACATTGGATAGCGCTATTTGGATTGACAACCCGCCTAGATTGATTCTCCCCCTTTTTCATCGGAGAATCCGTGGCCAGTGTTAAGCCTTTTATCCATTTATTGGATAAGTACACTACAGTTCATACAGTACATTATACAGTCACAGGGTTGATTTCGCTCACTTGTATGATACATAGTTTACATATTTGCACTGTAGCTTGCACTTGAATTGTATAACTTTTTAACCTACTATATATATCAAAACTAGGAATGCTCACCAACATTTCATATGTTGACCAAATCTATTTTGTACATGTTTCAGGTGCAGTTCGATCTAGTGCTTTAACAAGAGACATTTAGTGCTTTATTTTAATTCAGTTATTTCAACATTTATATTTCATTTAGACAATGTATTTCCACTTCCATGTAAAACAAATTTTGGTTTAATCAATAATATTTACATTTTAGTACCATGAGCTTTTGAACAATCGTCACTACGTGGCACCTCGATGATTCCGCCATCGGTTGGGGTGTTACAACATTATATAGTCACAGGGTTGATTTCGCTCATTTGTATGATACATAGTTTACATATTTGCACTGTAACATGCACTTGAATTGTATACCTTTTTAACTTACTATATATATCAAAACTAGGAATGCTCACCAACATTTCTTATGTTGACCAAACCTATTTTTGTACATGTTTCAGGTGCAGTTTGATCTAGTGCTTTAGCAAGAGACAATTAGTGCTTTATTTAAATTCAGTATTTCAATAATTACATTTCATTTAGACAATGTATTTTCCATTTCCATGTAAGACAATTTTGGTTTATTCAATAATATTTACATTTTAATACCACGTGTTATTGAACAATCGTCACTACGTGACACCTCGATGATTCCACCATCGGTTGGGGTGTTACAGATTGCAAGGCTCTCTCCTTGATATTGACCCCTATAGTCAACACTTAAGCATATAAAATGCAAGATCAATACAAAATGAAAATTTTACATTTTTAGCATCTTATCATAATTCTCAGAATTCTTGAATGACTATGACAACTTTTTCATGTTTATTTTCTCATTATATCTTCACACATAACATGGGTAACATCCCATTACTAAACTCTTGTTTTATTTGACCCGTTTAAAAGATATTACTATACATTAATTTGCAAACTACTTTGAATAGTAGTTTGCAAATGAATAGTAAAAATATTATTATTTATTTATATTATTATTTTATTTCAAAACTTTATTATATTATATACTATTAATATATTATATTATATACTATTAATATATTATACCGATCTCGACAATACCGATACCGAACAGTTCGGTATCGGTACAGTACCGGTATGGTAAAATATCGATACCCTACCGATCCCGTACTGATACCGATAATACCGAAACCATGGTTCGGTATCGGTACGGTAACAGTATGGTATCGGTATTTTACCTTAAAATACCGATACCATACCGATCCCATGCCGATACCGATAATACCAAAACCGAAAATCCATAAATATGGGTACCGATACCGATCCCAAAACCACTCGGTTCGGTATCGGTTCGGTACGGGATCGGGACGGGACGGGACGGGATTGGTATTCGGCCTTGTATGCTCATCCCTAATTAATATATTATATACTATTATTTTATTCATATTATTTTATTAAAAAAATTTATTATATTATATACTATTAATATAAATAACATAATCTTATGTAATTTCGTTTACAACCAAAATGGAATCTCGATTGTATAATCAATTGATTGATTAACACCTATCTAAATCTCGATTGTAAAACGCGCAACGCGCGTGATTTTATACAACTAGTTTTCTTTAAAATAAAACCCCAATCCATTCATTCTTTTGATCAATTAGCGGTTAATACTATACACGTATAAACATAAGATCATATCTCATATGTTTATGACATCCAGTATAATCCATGTCTCATATTCTTAAAGGGAAAATGAACGCTTTCTGTTCCAGTGCGCCTTAGGTGACGTTAAGTGCTGACGCCTACGCCTCGCGCGTATGTGCGCTTCTTAAAAGTGTCTTATTATAATCTAAATGAAGTTGAAAGGCAACCACTGTTACAAAAAATTGAATACCTAACTTCTAAAGTCACTGATCATCACCAAGCATAATTACCAAAAGTAACCTGCAATGCCAAAAGCCAGTCAACTTTCTAATACAAATTAATTACATAAAGATATGCACGTAATAGATAATGTATATTAGTCAACTATTAATTTGAATTGATTTGTATTTATCCCTTACTAAAATTAAGGGATCTTGATGTATTATTTATAGTGGTTAATTCAATGGAGAAATCAAGGGTTCTATCTCTAATATGGTATCATTGACCAGGCCCTTAATTCTCTCTAACCACCTCTCATAATCCCTTCTCTTCTGCCTTTCTGCCGCCACATCTCAGCCCTCCACCACCACTAATTCTGCCGTAACACATCATCCTTCTGCCATATTTTTTTCCTGCTACACATACATTACCTTTAGCCTTTCCTACTCCATTCTGCTTCTACTCCATCGCCTTTCTGCTCATATTCACCATGTCTACCACTTCCCAATCCTCCTCCACTATTATCCCCGCCCTCACCATTGAGTCCAAACTTCACCCCGCCACCACCGTTTCCAATATTAAAACCTTCATCCCCATCACACTTGAAATCGAATCCTCCCAATACTCTTCCTGGGCCACCCTATTCAAAATACACTGTAAAGCTTATATGGTCGATGACCATCTCAAACCGCGCCCAACATCCACTGAACCCGACACACCCGACTCCTCCGCCTCCCAAGATAATCGTTTCAACTTGTCCATTAACAATTCATCATATTCAAAGACAAATATATATACAACTTGACCCTAGCAGTTTGATTCTTTAGCGGTAGACCGATAAAGTCATAAAACCGCAGTTTGTTTTCATAGTACCCGAGACAATCATTTTATGAATTATAATTAGTGAAATTAATTCTATTTCTACCATTAATACCCAAAAAACAACCTCTATAGCAAAGTAAAACATCTCATATAGGCATTAAAGCTAATGTTGAAAATTGAAGCGGTTCCAAATTCTACTTTGTTATATAGCTTACCTAGACAAAATAAGGAAAAAAACTCTTTGCTACGTACACTCCCTTTCTGGGTTTCCATGCTGTGTGACAACATCAACAAAATAACCATGAATAACTAATTTCAACCTTGTAGATCAAGACTATATAATGAGAATACAACCGCGAAAATAAATAAATAGTTAGGGTCTGAATCGGTGAGGATACAACCCATTATCATGTAACAACAACTCTATACCAAACCTATTTCCCCCAAATCAAGAAATCTACCAAATTGAAATTTAACAAACTACAAATCAAGACAATTCTAACCAAAATCATAAATTCCACACTATATACGCAAAACCATAACAAATATGTTGTGAAGCCTAATGCCAAAAAAAAAAAAAAAAAAACCATTCGCTTATGGTTAAAAATATACAAACAGCGAGCACAGGCCTTTTAAATCCTCTATTAGACCAAACAACAATTCAGTTGAGTTGCCGCCATCACATTTACAACCACGAAAGTATACCGTTGTATGACGATGGTGAGGATGTTATATGACAAAGAGCTAAAAGAATATGGAAAGTAATAGGGTCTAGAAGATCAGAAACCACCTGTTGTTATTGATACTGAATTCAGTGGAGGAAAAGGCCTGACGGATGCAAGAGAGGAATATACGGTCTGTTGCTGTAAAGATCAGAAACCACGTAGTTGTCGCCGTCTAGTTTCCAACAGGAGTCGAGGCATGTGACGGAGGCTTCAAAGCAGCCGCAGATTGAATAGAAGAAAGAAGAGAGAAGAGGTGAGTCGATGTGGTGTCTGGTTGTTGGTGGGTGTATTGAGCAGAAAGAGAGAGAAAATACATGTGTAAATGATACACACAAACCAGGACACATTCACAAAACCAGCACGTGGTTTGTGGAATACCACCAGTACAACCCCTAAAACATAACATACAACACAGGACTGCACAAAACTATATTAAACCTAAATAAAACTAAAATAAAAATTTTTAGGATGGGATAATAGTTCAGGGTTATATGTTGTCTTCAAATTATAGCTTTAGAATAGTTAAGGGCAATGTTTTGAAAACCGGTTTATATCAACAGGTGATGGTACTACGCGGTAAACCGTCTGTTAAACTCAGCTAAGGTAAACTCAGTTAAACCATCTGATACGACCGATTGACCCGTTTTTTTAGCCTAACCCGATACAATATAAAAACCAGATTTTAAAGCATCGGTTATTGGGATAATTGATTATTTCCAGCTTGAAATTGAAGATTTTGCAAGCAATGGGCTTCGTTTTTTTAAGGTAACACTCGTTTATAAAAGATTTGACTTGTTTGTTATCAGTTTCAGATGCTAAAACATCATTTGGAATGCTCACTTAATAATGTTATTATTGTGTCCCTTTGTTTAATTATCTAGGTTTCAGTTAATTCTTTGAAACTGCATGCATAAGTATACTCTTAATTGGTTAAAACTCTTGTTAGAACTATAAAATTTGCAATATGTTATAAAATTACAAATGGGTCTGTAATGGTTAAGGCAGGTGTTAACAAATCCACTCTATGATCTTTAATCATGAGTTTTTGAAGACGATTTGGTTTCGTTCGGTGGCGGACCAGAAATAATTTTCTAGGGGGCGATCGGGATTTTTGCCTACTAATTACACTAAAATTTTATTTTGAAGGGGGGCGCCAGCCCTCCTTGGCATGTATGTAGGTCTGCCACTGGTACTCTAAACGGCTCATTTATATGATAGTGACTAAAGAATCAGTGATCACCATTTATCTTGTTGGTATAGCAGTGAACCGTCTCACTAATTGTATGTGAGTTATCACAATATGAATGAGTTTATAATAACTTTTGAGAGTGCCTACCCAATTTGCAGTCTTGCAGAATGATTTAGGATATCCTCTTGCTATGAAAGATGCTACCACTTAGTCTTGATTGACAAAAATGTTTATAAAGTGACAATTTTTATATATAAGTTGTCCCGTTTGTAAAAGTTCAATTAATTTTGATATAAGTTTTTATCGCATTGCAGATAGATGTTTGCACAAGATGGACAAAGTTGTTTTTGTCGACGGCTCATGCCTTATGGCTCACAGCAGACGATCATATATCGCACAGGGTAAAACATAAGACGAGCAATAATAATTTCAGCCTTACACTAGCTTCATTCAGGTATTCAGTTTTATCCCCTATTTCTTAACATTAAAAAAGCCGTAGCTGTTGATGATGACGGCATGGGACCGTTATATGAACAATTTATGGACGACATAAAAGATCTATATTTACATTGCCACGTCTAAAATCCCTTCGATCTAGCTGAAATTTGAAGCAATGAATCCAGTACTTCCTTCATATCTGGTCGGGATTGAGGTGTATCGTTCGTGCACCTCACTCCAAGCCGTAACAACTCACGCATTTCTGTCGCTCCCTCAGCTAGTCCAGACACCACAAGCGACACAGGGATGATGGAGCGTCGCCTCGTCACCCTTTTAGACCACTCCACCAAATACTCTTTTCCTCCATCCACCGCCCGCCTACCTGTGGCAAGCTCCATCACCAACACACCATAGCTATACACATCACCTTTTGTGGTGGCTTTACATGTTTGGCCATACTCTGGCGCCACATACCCAATCGTCCCAGCCACCATCGTGCTGACATGACTCCCACCAGCTTCAACAATCCGTGCCAATCCGAAATCTGTGACACGGGCCGTCCCCTTTTTGTCTAGTAACACGTTGCTAGCTTTTACGTCACGGTGCACAATTGGAGGGTGACACTCGTGGTGTAAGAACACCAATGCTTGAGCTACATCAATGGCGACGTTAATTCTTCTCCTCCATTGGAACCTAATACGGTCGTGAATTAGATCTTCTAAAGTGCCACCCTCCATGTACTCATAAACCAAAAGCTTTTCTGACCCATCTAAGCACCAACCGTAAAGGGTAACCAGGTTCGGATGAGGCCATCCGAACCCGTTTCCAGTTAGTACTTCCATTTCGGCTTTAAACTCTTTTTCCCCATCTATGCCCTCTCTTAGCTTCTTTTTCACCGCAACTACTCTCCCATCCGGCAACACCCCTCTATAAACCGTCCCATAACCACCCCGTCCTATTATTCTGTCGTTTGAAAAGTTCCCAGTAGCAGTCAAAATATCAGCATGCGTAAAGGCGGTTTTGTCCAAACGGATTACCTTCACTGTGTCTGATAACCATGGTGAAGAGTCTCCGTAGCTTCGTGACTTAATCTCTGGCAGCAGAAAGTGTGGTTGATTCTCTGTGGCCTTGGTTGATAGGCAGACGATGATCGTCATTATTCCGCACACCATGAATGCAAATGTTAGAAAGATGAAAACGAAAAGCGCGCCCCATTTTGGTTGCGTTGTTCTGCCGCTACTGGTTGTAGATGAACTATTTGTTGAGTTCTTTATGAAAGAAGGCAGACGTAACAATGGGTCACCGAGGAATGACCATATCTCAAAAGTGGCTAGTTGTCCGGAATCAGGAATGTATCCGGAGATATACGGATTGTAGGAGACATTGAAGCTGCTCAAATCTGTCAAGTTGTTCAAGTTGGTCGGGAACGCACCAGAGAAGTTGTTGTATGATAAATCAAGATTCCGCAAACACTTGAGATTCCCGAGCTGCATCGGAACTAGACCTGAGAATTTGTTCTGAGAAACATTTAGCACAACAAGCGCCATCTGTCCGATATTATCAGGAAGTGTACCTGAAAGTTCGTTTCCACCCAAGTGCAGCATGCTGTAGTCATCCATATTCCCGATACCCGGTGGTATCTGCCCCGATAATCGATTCTCACTGAGTTGAATATATCCTGATATCTTCTGTACTCGGACGTTGGATTCCGGGAGGCAAATTGAGAAAATCCCATATCCTTTAAGTAATTTATCCCATAAGCTTCTACATTTCTTCATGTTGAGAAGTGTATACACGAAAGTAAACGGTTGATAATCAGCCGGTATCCATCTTCTCAGGGTCGAGCACTCTCCAGAATCTGCAATTAGATCATCTTCTCTGTTTAATATGAAAGACGGTGTTGCATTCTTTCCTATGTTCGCCAACTCGGGCGGAATTGGACCAGAAAGTTGATTGTTTTGAAAATTCAGCCACAGCAAACTGCTGCAATTCCCTAATTCCGATGGTATTCCACCGGTTAATGAATTGTTTCCGAGCATTAACCATAAGAGATTCGTCAGTTGTCCTAAACTTGGAGGGATGAGTCCGGTTAGTTGATTGTTAGAGACATCAAGAGCTTGGAGTCCTTGCATATTACCGTATTCCGAAGGTATGCTGCCAAAGAATTGATTGCTTGCAAGAAACAAGAACTTCAAACTAGCCATCTGAGAGATTTCGACAGGCAATAAACCCGACAGATTGTTGTAACTCAAGTCTAGAGTTGAAACATTCTGCAACCGGAGTATCCCCGATGACATCAACCCGCCAGTGTATTCATTCGAATGCAGAAGTAGAGTTCTGACTTGTGTGAGCCGTCCGAAAATCTCTGGTATATCGCCCCTCATATGGTTCCTGCTTAGATCCAAGAACTTCAAGTTTCTTAAATCAAGTAACGAATTCGGAAGTTCGTTGGTAAGAGAGTTGTTGCCTAAGAAAAGCTTTTGAAGATTCGGAAGCGATCCAAGCTCGCCGGGTACTTTGCCAGTAAAAAAGTTTCCCCACAGGTTCAAGTTGGTTAAGTTCTTGCAATTCGAAATCTCCTTCGGGATTTCTCCGGTGAGTCCGTTTTCCGACAAGTCTAGTGACTCTAAGCTGCAGTTTTCAGGAAAAATCCACCCTGGGAGCTTATCGTTTAGCCGGTTTTCGCAGACTGTGAACTCCTTGAACATATGGAATCCAAACCACAGGTTTCCAGTCAAGAAATTCGCGCTTAAGTCCATGTACTCCAGCTTCATACACCCGTCAATCGATCGTCCAATTTCTCCAGTAAAGTTATTCGCCGAGAGATTAGCCGCCTTGAGACTATTGCAAATCATTGGAAAACCAACAGAAATCTCGCCAGAGAGCCGATTAACAGATAAGTCAAGAACTTCCAGACTGTCGAGTCCGGTCAAGTTAAGCTCACCATCAATCATATTATGTGATAGATTCAACACTTTAAGCTTTTGACAGTTACCCAAGTCCGCCGAAAGGCTGCCTGAGATACTATTTGCTGATAAGTCAAGATAGGCAAGCTCCGTCAAGGCCGAGAAGTTTCCAAATATGTTTCCAGCGATATTGTTGTTAGGGAGGCTCACCCCGACAACTCGGTTACCAGAGCAGGATATTCCCTGCCAGTTGCAGAGCGAAGGCGCTTGTCGGTCCCATTGGTTATAGTCTCCTTGGTTCACTTTATTCCCATGTTCCAGAAATGATCTAAAACTGAGCAGCACCTCCTTGTCTGTATCAACCAAGTCTCCAACAGCTCCTCTTCCTGAAATCATAACCCATTACGTTACAAAACTTCATTAAACAAAACGACGCGCGTAAAACATATTGATCAATCAAAAACTCGAATGTTTCGGATCTAGAAATTAATTTCAATACTAACGTTTTTTATTTTTTTCATTTTAGTAGTAACGTTTTCCAAATATCGTAAAAAAAAAAAACAAAATTTCCACTAATTTTCCACTACGCGCGCGTAGTTGAGTAGCTTCAAGCTAGGTCCGCCCCTGGTTTCGGAGGTTACGTACCTGTGACTAACACGAAAAACACGACGAATACTAGGTTTTGTGCAGGCATGGCTCTGTTGTTACATAAATGAGCTCAATTCAATGAAATTTTGAGGTTAAAAAAATGGAAGTTTTGATTAAAAAAAATGTGGAATGATTCAATGGGAATATAGAGAGGGCCTGCAGACAGGTGAAGAAGAAATATTAAGCACACAAGAGTATGCTATTTTGGTTGATTAATAAATGATTATTAAGTTAAATAAATTAATGGTGTTGTCGGCTTTTAAGGGTGTATTTTTCGTTGTTGACCTTATTTTTGTTATTATTACATATGTAATATGTTAATTTAGTGAAATATAATAATATATGTTTTGTGAGGCAAATTGGAAATATTAATCTATGGGTTTTGCAAGTCATGTTTATGACTTGAGGGGGTCCGTACGTGCAAATGCACGCGTGCGGGCTAATTGTATTATTTGTTGTTTGGTTTAATATTTTGGACTTTGCTTTGAATCTTCTGCCATTTGCCACCTTTTCCAAGCTTTTACCCTTTTCAACTATTATGCTTTTCTGTTTGCATTAATAGAGTCAATGATTCACATCACATGTGTATCTCCCTAGCCGGTTTAAGGGGGAAATAAGTTTGTAGCGGGGCAAGTGGTACTGAAAGCAGAGTCAAAGAAGGTGGAAAAGCATGCAAAAGCTTGTGAGGATAATCAGCATGCCGTCGTTCGCTTGCCGTTTGACACGTTCGGCTCCTTGGTGCCAGAGGCGGTTCGGTTCTTGGCTAGAGTTTAGCGTGTGGTACACAGCAACTTTTCGACCACTCAGGGGCGAAGCTTTGTTTTCAGTAGATTAGTGTTTTCTATTTAGAAAGGGATGGCGACACGGTTTGTTGTCCATTTAGAAGGGAATGGCGACACAGTTTGTTGTCCATTTACCTGCTATCCTTATGTAATTTGCCCTTTATTAATATAAGTTGAATCTAAGAACATTTACAATGAAAAAAAAATTTCAGATGGTGAATTTGCTATCCTGTGCGTTGGAGATAATTTACCCAATAGACTGTTTACATGCTTCTCTCCGTTACTTATATTCATGTAACTCTAAAAAGAAATGCAACTTACGCTCGTTTAAGTTGTATTATTTTTTTGCTCCCTTGACTGTCTAATTAGGAGTTTGCAAGCTTTTGAATCAGCTCAGTCTATAACAAAAAGAAAATATTTCAATAAGAGTACCCCCCCCCCCCCCCCCCCCCCCACACACACACACCCCTCCATCTTTCCATATACAACTTGGTGGTGATCAGGGGCGAAGCATAATGGAGGCCCGGGATGCCCTGGCCCTGCTGCTTTTTGGTGCAGTGGTTGAATTTTAAGATTTTTATAGGTTATTTTTATTATATGAATTGATTCCGGCCCAACCGATTTGATCTTCCAGACCCTACCGATCGGGAAAAAATAGTCCGGCCCCCGCCGATTCAATAATATGGAACCGGTGATTCACAATTCCATGAATTTTCTAAATGAACTAACTAGCACTAATTTATATACTAAACTAGCAATACCATCTTTTATATAAAAAAGCTAGTTCAATGACTTTCTAATATGTTACTCATAGAACTGACTCCCATTAAATGGCAACGAAAAGAGTTAAGCTAAGTCTTTCCATTGAGGTTAAAAAAGGTTGTGATTTCTTCTACCAAAGTCCAAACTATTATAATACTAGCTGATTACCCCGGGAAGGTCTCGGGGTTAAAAAATTTATTATGATTAAATGATAAAAGAAGAAAACTCAAATCACGAAAAGAGTAAATAACTTAAACATAATCAATCTTAGTTAAAAAAACATTTATTTAAAAAGTTAAAAAAATAAAAAGCATAAACAATATTAAACATAATACAGTATTAAAAGGATAGCCTTCAATATATAATCATCTTTTGTTAATTTAAAATATGTTACAATTTGACTTTGACTTATATAGATGTAGAATTCATGATCATATTGAAAACAAAAACACTTATTTCAATACAGTGACTTTGTAAAGAAAATCGTATACAAATTTTCTTTGAATACATGAATTTAGATTAATAAATGTTTATTAATCTAAACATAAATCACTTTCAATAATCAACGAAGAAGAAAAAACTTCAAAGTCTTTTAAAAAAATTTAACACTTACTTCTTGATGAACAGAAGGAGAATTCAGAAACTTTTTAAGAATGAATGGTTTGATGTTAATGTAATCATATATTTATAATGACTACTCAATAATTCTATATTAAATTAATTTGTAAATAAAATCTTATATTTTAAATTAGAAGATATGCATATCTTCTTTTATTTATTTTTAAATAAATATTCTATTAAACCTTTCATCTCAACGTGCCATGTGGCACATTTAATGAGAGGTTGAGGCCTCCATTAAATGCCACATCATCATAAGTCAATTCTTTTATTAATAACTGGCTGATTACATCGGGAGTGTCCCGGGGTTGAAAAATCTAATATTACTTAATAAAAAAGGATAAAAGAAGTAAACAGTCTCAACCTCTTTTAATGTTAAAGAAAGTTGTTCTAATGTTTATACTACGAAAAGGGGCTCTCATGCTGCGTTCTCAGCAGATTAAAAAAAATCTCAACCTCTTTTAATGCTAAGAATATCGTTATAGCACATGAACATGGGCAATTCATATATATAATAGTAGGTTTAAAAACATATATACTAACATAACACGATTAGTACTTGTCTATATATGATTAATAAATCACCTAAACACATGTGTTTTTTTCTGCATGAACAAAACTCACTAAAAAAACATTTTTTTTTCGTTTTTTATAGCACTATGGTGCTCGTTGGAAAGATAATACAGCGATCATTAATTTGGTGTAAAAAAAAAATTTTCAAAAAAAATGTCATACATAAAAGTTACTAACGTTTAAAAATTGTGAGTGAAAAATAAGGAAAAAAAGATAAAAATATTAATTAAAATATTTGAAATTTAAAAATAATAATTAACATTTAAAAATGTGAGAGGAAAATAAGGAAAAGATATTAATTAACATATTTGAAATTTTAAGATAATATAGATATAGATTTTATTTAAAAAAAAGAAAATAAAAATTTTAAAAATTTTTTCTTTTATTTAAAATAATAAATTCAATACTATCACCTCAAAATGCCACATGGCACTCTCTCCATTAAATGTCACCTCATAGAAATTCAATTCTTTTATTATATGTTATAAATATAGATTATAGATTATAGATATAGATTCTGAATGTTAACTTGAGTAAATATATATATATATTCATCATTAACGATGTATATTTATATTTTAACAAACAAATTTCTTTAATTGATAATTTTTAATTGTATAAATTTGTGACTAAAGCAAATAAACGTTTTACTTGTGTTATGTATGAGCCGCTAATGATACATGTCCATGTATCATTCAGATATTCAAAGATATACAATTATACATATACTCATCATCATACTCAGTTAATCTCACCTATAGCAAAGCTAAGGTAGGGTCTGAGGAGGGTAAGATTTAGACAGTCTAACCTCTACCCCTAAGAATAGAGAAGATGCTTCCAGTGCGACCCCCGGCTCGATGTGGTTTGGTATCAAGCCTTGGACATAAGGCACAGAACACTTAGCAATCGGGACAAACCCGATCGGTGCATGTACCCGTCTTTTGGCTATCAATGCCACCACATGATGCATGATTAACCGTCCGTCGTTTTTAACGTTATTTTTTCAAAATTAGTAAAATAACGTTAAAACTAGTGCAACTTTACTTTTGCCCCCCGAGATCCACACATTATACATTATATGCGCACACCGTAAGTGGGGCGTCAAAGATATACACATACTATCTTATGATAAAGGTAAAAATAAATTAATATTTAACGAACTTAACCGTTAAATAAAATAAAAAGCGATAGGAAAGGAGGATACAATCACTGTTCAAAGTACAGGCCTATAAATATATAGTTAGAGCCGGCTGGGAGGGTGAGTCGGGTGGTCACCGGCTCCGGGCCCGACCCTTAAATGGGCCCGAACGTTTTTTTAAAATATGCGATATATATATTAAATTCTATATTTAGGATATATATTTGTGTTTTATACATTAAAGTCTTGTTAGTGGAGTTGGAAAAACCATGTTAGTTTAATGTAGAGGTCTCAAGTTCAATCCTTGGCTCTAGCACTATACTCATTTTTTTTTTATAATTCATTCCTCTTTACAAAATTTTGGGCCCAAATTCTTTTTCGCCCAAGGCCCAATTTTTTTTTGACGTTTTCGGAGACGGCCCTGTATATAGTTAATATATACTTACACGAATATATACTTTTAAACAAGAAAGTTTGTTGTTTTGTTTTAAGTTTGGACAACCTAGTTGTCGTGGTATCATATTTGGAACTTATTGTTAAATATTATATTATTTCGTTTGCTTGTATGAAAGTTAATTCTTGTTTTCATACGTTATATTCTACGAAATGATATAGTTATAAAACATTTTAGTTATGAATTCAAATAAAAATAGGTTGAGAAATTAATTTCATCATACCTCATCCAGATACTTGTATTTATAATTTATTCATTCTGTGTCGTGATTCAAGGAACTTACACGATTGGATTGGTACAATACTTATATAAAATTCAAATAAACTATGAAATTATTGGAAAGAGGTTATATGTATGACCTCAACATCGTTGGTTGACTGAAAATTGGTCAAATGAACCAGATATTTGATATTTTCAAAAACCAAATTGAAGTGGGAAAACCACAGACCGCTTAGTGGTGTGAGAAGTGAGAGTTAGAGTTTGGGATCAAAAGGTCTCAGGTTTGAATTTAATCCTGTTCAGGTTTTATCGCTATTAGGGCTGTAAACGAACCAAACGAACACGAACAAGGCCTTGTTCGTGTTCGTTTGTTAAGGAATTAACGTGTTTGCGAACTGTTCACGAACACTTACCGAACGAGATATTTTGTTCGTGTTCGTTTGTTAAGAAAATAACGTGTTTACGAACTGTTCATGAACACTTACTGAACGAGATTTTTGTTCGTGTTCACTTGTATTTATTTGCTAAATTTAGGTGTCGGCCAAAAACGAACACAAACAAACACAAATGAATGTAAACGAACACAAATAGGCATTACTAAACAAAATCGAGCACAGAGTAACACATTAAATTCTGAAAATTCGCATTTTTTCATCGCTGACATTGTCCGCCCAGAATATACTAATCCAATTACCCGAATATACGTGACATAATCTTGATCACATAATGTCTTATAAAAACACAGAGGTATCATATTAAACTTGAATTCCTCGTTTAATCCACCAAAAATAACCGTTAATCAAAATAGTTAAAGTAATATTAACATGTGATACACTAATACATGTTAAATAATCTACCACTAGGAAATTTGAAATACTTAAATTAAATATAAAAAATTAAAAACCCTAATGAACTATCAAACAAAAACAAACATACACGAACAAGTTACCGAACGTTCACGAACATAAACGAACGAACGCGGCCTCTGTTCATGTTCGTTTGTTTAGCTAAACGAACGGAATTTTTTGTTTGTGTTCGTTCATTTATTAAATGAACGAACACAAACGAACTTCTCGCCGAACAATTCACAAACTGTTCGCCGAACGTTTGGTTTGTTTACAGCCCTAATCGCTATGGACCTTTAGGCAGACAGGTTTTCTCCGGAATTGGGGACTTTTTGGTGGGCTCGAACTACCTAACACTTCGTCTGTATGGGCTTATGGGGTGCCTTTGCACATGGGGTAGGTGACCACGGGTAGCCGGGGCGTCATGTTTATTTTGCCGTTCAAAAAAAATGAAATGGAAAATAAAATGATAACTTTGATTTATAACTAGTTTGTTATCTAACTAAAGTTCTTTTTTTAAAGGCAAGTAGTATAGTCGGTGAAGCTCCGCCTAACACCTAGACTAGCCTGTACTAATTACTCATTCCATCTGGATTGGAGATCTCCCCCAAATGGAACCCCCGCATGGACTTCTAACTGAAGTTCTTAACCACCAAAAGTCTAAAACCCCAAAAGGCCTAAACGGTAAAAGCTAAATGATTACTTAAATGGGCTAAGAAATTTTGAATTGGGCTACTGTGTTTATGGGTACCGGCCACCGGCACCGGGTACGTTTCAGTGCCTCGGTAAACCCGGTTTGTTTTGGTATAAAATACAACTAAAACTAGGCATTTTTTTAATGCATTTTTTTAAGAACGAACCCTTCTTCTTTATACGAGTTGACGAATTTAAAACCGTACACTAAATTTATAGGTACATATACTTGGTTTATACTGTTAGTTGTTGTGTTAGATTTTTTTTCTTAATTTAATAATGGGTAAATGGCCAAAATAGCCCCTTGACCGAGCGTTTTGCGTAAATGGCCCCCTCCACCGTCTTTGGAGAGACGGGACACGGTTTCCAAAAGGACTGAACCGTCTTCCGAGATCCTTTGGATTCCAACCAGTAGCAACCCTACACGTGGCGGTTACGATCCCGATGTCTGCCACCCCGGCTCCCGTGGCGGCTTGAGACGTGTTAGCGCCGCAAAGCCGTCTCCGGTGGGGTCCCTGAGACGGTTCACCAACGGCTCAAGTTAAGCCGTCTTCGGCTCGGCTTAGCCGAATCCGTTTTGGCTGAACCGTCTTCAGCCCCATTAATTAATTTATTATTTTTTTTTTCAAATTTTATTTGGGTATAAATATGTGGGTTTGGTTGAAAAAAAAAACACATCTAAATCAAACCAAATCTTCTCAAATGTTTGTTTCAAGGCCGTTTAGATATTTTACCAAGCCAAAATATTTTACCAAATCAAACAAAATCTTCTCAAATGTTTTTTTCAAATTTAGTTTGATTATTCGACGTGTTTTTGAGCTTCAGAATAGCCGAATATTTTTTCGGTAAAAATTATGGCACTTTTTAAACCTAAGCCTTTGGGATTTATCTAATCCCATTCTATGGAAAGCTTCTGATCCGAAGTTTTTCACCCATTTTCTTTGGCCTTAAAAATCCTTTCACCCATTTTCTTTAGCCTTAAGTTGACCTCCAACCACTTGGTAATACATTTGGAGCGAAAGGTTGAAGTGATGGATAGGTTTCGGTCGGAGTTAGTGAGAAGTAAAGCGAAAAAGGCTTCTGTTGGATTGCTGTTACATCTACATAATACTACTTGGATTGTTGTTGCATCTACACGTGGGTTAACCCGTGTAATTTGCATCGACGATGTTGTAGTCTACTTTGTTGGCAAGTTCATCCTTTTCCTAAATCTCTATCATGTTCTTCTGGATCATCCGTCTTTTACATGTACAAGACGGTCGGATGTGATATTTAGGAGAGTTTGTTCTTTGACTTGTCCGGGCCGTTGGTAAGCATCTGTCCGTACATATATTTATGTACGTATTTAGGGTGATGAAGATGAAACTGGACAGTGGGTATAAAGTACACTGCGAAAATATATCTTGGCGTTCCAAGCAACGGAAATGTCTCGGTGTTTGACGTGTTGAACCACTTCGTGAATTATAATTGTTTGTATATTGTAATTGTTTTAATACTTTAGTTGTATTTTTATTGGATTCCTATTATTATTTGTTTATGTTAAGTTTGTTTAAGGTCATGTGTTCTCTACTTTTTGGTGTTAAACAAAACACTCCCTTTAAACAATATAAACTTAAAATAAACATTTTTTTATTATAACTTAAAATAAAAGGAGCATTAAAAGTAAGAAAAAAAAAACTAATCCAAAGCCCCGGCGACATCACGAATCATCTGCCACGCCGACAAATGAGTAAAGGGTGGTCGGCCCGAAAACTCGTGCTCAATCTTGGCATGTTCAAGTTTTTCATGGTCCGCAGTGTCTTGTGGGAGTTCACGGATAGCGGTTTGATAAAACCCCTCGAAGAGACGGCACTTGTTTTGCAAGTCCGTCCACTTCCGGTTGAGAGACTCCGTTGACCTGCTTGAACCTCCAACCAAAACTTTGAACTCGTTGAGAACGAGTGGCCAAATGGACCCTCGACGTGGTGGGTTTTCTTTAACAGTTATCCAAGCAGTGCACAGGGCAATTTCTTCTTCTGTCCACGGTTTCGGTGCCATTGTGATTTTGGGTTTGGGTTTCTTATCTGTGACGGTGTACTGACGGTCTGTAATGTCAAACCGTCTACTGGCTTTATATAGGAAGGACATATGCGGGTGGGTTAAGCATTCAATAGGGAATATCAATAGATTTCATAGTAAAAATTACAACATTTTTTAAAACACTAAATAAATTAAAACACTTTATTAATAATAAAACATACATTAAAAAAAGAACATTACATAACATTATTTTTAATAAAACCTAAATTTAAATATAATCACGTAACAAATGCCACGCGGAAAGGTATTCGAATTCTTCGTCGTAGTCCAAAAAGTAGTCGATTTTCGCCAATTCTATGAGCCCTTCCTCAGACTCGTTTGGCGACTCCTCTTTGTTGGAGTTGAAGAACCCTTCGAATACGGTGCACTCCGCCTTGACGTTGTGAAACTTTTCTATAACATCTTGTGTCGTACGGTTTGTCTGACCGCCGACAAGTGTTCGAAACTCGAAAAATACTCTACTCCAAAATGGAGTTGCACGAATTTCTTGACTGGTGTTTGAAACTCGGGTGTTTTCGGCAACATTTCGCCATGCCAGTGTAACCCCAAGGATCTCCTCGTCGGTCCATGAAGACATTTTACTTGGTTTGATTGATGTTTTGTAAGAAAAATATGTGATGTGGTGAAGAATTTGTTAATTTGGCGGGTATTTATAGTGTGAAATAATTTAATTTAATTAAATATTTAATATGGTAGGTAATAAAAATAAATAAGGACAATTAAAAAAATAAATAAACTTCCAAAATAAGAACATTTTATTAAGAATTGTTTGGACGTGGTAAGCACCTCCAGAAATACATTTTTTCAGCCATGAATCGTCTGTAAGACGAACATGTTTGTTTTAGATCACCGTTCGTAGTAATTGGTTTATCAGTAACCAAATGCTCCATCAGCATACAAAGATATACCGCTTCATTACCAGATAGGGAGTTATGTGGTGCAACATAGTCTTCGTTAAGATTGAAAGTTATACATTTTTCTGGATTACCTGTTTTCTTCCAGAATCTTATGTTCACTAGTAAAGCTCCTAAATAAACTTGTATCTTCGTCAGCTTTGGGTGAACAATGGTTCTGTATTTGTCTCTGATACGAAGGTCTTCGCAAGCATACATAACAAGTTCTTGCGTCACCAACTCTAGTCGCACCAATAACCATTCCCTATTTTCAAGCTGAACGGGGAAAAAAACAAAATCAACGTCGAAAAATGAAGGAAACGGTTTGAATTTGTCATTGCAATAGTTGGCCAAGTTTTTTGGTACAGATTCTAATAACGAATTATAAAATTCTGGTGGAAGAATTGTCCACCGCATATTTAGCGAAGCATTTTTTTGTAGCTTTCTACTCCTCCAGTTCATCAGTCTTCCAACCCATCCTTCAACATGCTGAAAAATAATTGAATCACAATTTCAGTAAAAAAAAATAAAAAAAAACATTAAAATTTAAGTTATTACTGTTGGTGTGAGGTAGCCGTTAGAACGATAGCCCAACAAAATTCCCCAAAAATTTTTGTCAAGCTCAATACTTCTTGAAAAAACAGCAGAATAACAAAACGGTGCGTCGCCTTTATTGTAGAAGTCAACAACATTAGTTGCCCAATTATCATTCTCATCGTCCGGTATAGCCCATTTGCCGATAACGTTTCCGTGTAAGCTTTGTCGATTACTGATAAATTCTCTTTCTTTGGTAATTTCAGGTTCCTTCGGACGCCTCCATTTTTTTAGTATCCAACTCGATGAATGTTTCTCTGGTTGAGAAAAGTATTCTTCTGGAGCTATATTTTTATCACGGCCGTCAGACATTTTCTTGAGCGATACTTCTCCAACAACCTTTTTTAACGACAAAATATTTTACGTTTACAACTACTTATATAAAGATGATTTTAAATATAAATTATTTATTTAAATTTTTAATTTTTTGTTTTTTAAATTTTTAATTGATTAGGGGCCCACAAAATGCACTCTCGGGAACCGTCTGACAGCAATGGGAACCGTCTCCTTGGGAGCTGACTTAGAGTCTTTGGGAACCGTCTCGTCAGACGGGTTAGTATTGGAAACCGTCTCCTCAGACGGGTTAGGCGTTGGGGACCGGACCCGGCTTGTGAGACGGGTTGGGAACCGGAACCGGCTCAGCAGTTCTTTCCATGTACCGTCTCAAAAGACGTGTTGGGAACCGGAACCGGCTCAGCAGATCGTTCCGGGTACCGGCTCAAAAGACGGGTTGGGAACCGGGACCCGGCTTTGTCAGAGGGTTGACTGAGAGGCTTTGGGAACCGAACCCGTCTTGGTCAAACCGTCTCCTGAGACGGCTTGGGAACCGGACCCGGCCCATGCAGCCCGGTCCCACTAGGGTTTACCTTTTGGGGGTAAAAGTAAACTTTCGGTGAAAGTCTCTCCACCGAAAGACGCTACGTTGACGGGAACGCTCTTTTACCGGTTTTCTTGTTTATCATCTATTTTCCGGCGAACGGTTTGCTAGGACTCCGGTCAAATTATCAGACGACGGTCATTTATAATTAAAAAGGTAATATTAACGTTCCTTTTTAAAGTTTTAAAATTTTTTTTTTCATTGAAAACGACACAACACAAACGGGACCACCCGACATATTTTTGGTCATGTGGTCCACCACGAACGTTCTCACCGTCGACCGTCGATTAATTTTTAATTTTATTTGTTTTTTTGTTGTCCGTTAATCGAGGTTGACCAAACCCGTTTGACCATGTTTAATCCGAGTGACTTTGTCGACCCGATGAACCCACATCAAATACTACAAGAGGAACAGTACGAAGAGTTTTTTCGGCACCCACAACAGCCGAATCCTCCTCGGAGCTTACCTCCTGCGGTAAGCGTTTACTACCATTTTTCATTCAAGTATTTTTATCATTTTTCATTTACCTTGTTCGTTACTAAAAATTTTTTTATAACCTTTTTTTTAGTCTGATACCGAAATAAAAGTCCGAAGTGCCTGGAACAAAGTAACAGACATGAATACTAGAATGTCCGAGGCAATGAAGACGCGTTTTAGGGAGACCGTCTTCGGTCACTTTCTGGATGTTATGAGCCATGTTTGCGAAAGTAATTTGTTACTCTCAGTGGCACAACATCAGATTGAGACGGGACTGCCTAGTATCGACGGCCTTTTTTATCAAATCGGTCCTAACAGTCTTCTATTCACTCCACAACAGTTTTGTCTGATAACGGGCCTAAGATTTGGCCGTCACGATGGTTGGGAACTCGCACAATCCCCAACATCGTTTAAAAGACGAATATTCCGTGACGTGAGTAAGGTATCTTATCAAAGTGTGCTTGATATTTTCAACGGTGACTGGAGCGATTATGAGGAGGATGATCTTGTCCGTATTTGTATCCTGGTATTGATTGAATCGGTGTTTAAGGGTACCCAAAATAGCGCTACCGTGGATGATCTAGTCCTCGATCTTGTTGATGACTTTGTAGAGTTGAATGCATTTCCATGGGGAAGTTATTTTTGGGAAGATTTGGTTAAAAATATCAATAATATGCACCTGATTCAAAAGCAGGGTACAAAGGGCTTCAGTTTAAAATCTTGTAATTGGGTTTTCAAGGTATTAGTTTGTATGAATTATTTACTTTTAATTATTAATTTTAACAAATATTGTTGATATTTCTAAATTTTGTTTAAAAACTTGCAGATCTGGATATTTGAGATATTTCCAGAATTTAAAACCGATCCACATTTTTTTGTTGGTGATGCAATCCCCAGAGTTCTTTCCTGGGGTCCGGGAAAAAAAATGAAGAGGAACACCATTGATCGTAAGATCACCGTAAATTCTATGGTAATCTTTTGAAATCATTTTCTACCGAATTTTTTTTTGAAAAGCTAAATATAAGTGATAAAATTTAAAAAAAAATTGTTGTGCTTCAGCTTGAAGGGCTTAAGCCGTTTAGGTTTCTACTTCCGAATGACTTTGAGCTGCGCTGTGCCTGGTACACTGATAGTGCCCATTTTTTACGAGCACAAAGGAACCGGGCTCAAGGGTGCTTTAATAAGCCGGCCGAGTTTCATCCGTCTGCCTATGTAAATTTTGATAATACGGGAGCGGAAGATGTAAATTTCGATGATCTGCATACGGTTTACGGTGATGAGCCTGTTGATTCGACGGCCAAAAAAAGAAAGTCGGAAACTGTTCCGACAACCTACACTATCAACGATGATTTAATAGAGCAATTTAAAGCGTTGATGGATGATAGGTTGGAAAACTTTTATAATAACAAGTTGAAAGGTTTACTGCCTGAGGTAAAGTTGTCGTATGATTATTATTAATCCGTATTAATTTGTTGAAAAGTTTAAAATAATTAACATTTTTAAATCTTAGGTACGTAAATCCCAACCGACTGGTGAAGAAGGCCCGACGAGCTCGCATCACAATGAAAATGTTGATGAATTGTTTAGCTCGGGTGATGTATATAGACCAGACACCGACGGCCTAAAAAAGCCTGTATGTTTTATTTTATTTTTTTCCTTCATAATTTGGCATTTAAATTCAAAATAATTGGTTCACTTTTGTCACTTTAACAGTTGAGACGGTCTCAAAGGTCAACAAAGCCATCCTCGTGTATGCTTTCCCCATTTACAACAATAAAAGGTGCAAAAAAGAAGAAGTTCAAATCAGACGATGAAAACGAAAACATAAAACTAATAAAAAAATGGTATCCAAAACAAAAGGATAAACATAGAACTTGTGCACTATTTGGGGGAAATATATTCCCGGATGGCTTTTGGGAAGATCTTTTCGGCGATGATGATTCACTCGGTTGGTTAGGCAGCGAGGTAATAATTTTTAAATATTTGTTACTTTTATTAACTATGTTTAATTTAATTAATATATTTACCGCAGTTTAATATTGAATATTCAAATTATTTATTATAGCACATATATGGATGGACACACCATCTCTACGAGACTCTTTGGAGCTCAACCTCCCGTTGGAGCATCCTTCCTCCATATTTTGTGGGGGGTTTATTTAGCCGTACTAATAACCAGCCTTTTAAAGATTTGTTTGATGGGTCATTCGAACCGTTTCCAAAAATCGCTGATGTTGACGAGGTTGTTTTTCAAATTTAAATCATGGTTTTGTTTGTTGAACATATTATGATTTGTTTTTAACATTTTGTTTCAAACTATTCGCGTTTTAATAGGTATATGTTGTGTTGAATATAAGCTTACAACATTGGATCCTCGGAGTTTTTAACCTGCGCCAGCGAACGTTTACCATCTACGACAGGTAAATGTTGAACCTATTCATTTTAATGCCGGTTTTCATTAGGTAATAGTGTTAATTTTGATAATGTTTTTTCTATATTTTGCAGTTTACTTGGTTTGAAGGGCGCGGAGAAGGCCAAAGCAGAGGTCATATGCAATGCTAATTATGCATTTGAGCTTTGGCTAAGATCCAATAATTACTACGAATCCGTAAACCCGTACATATACGCCCCTCCTTTCGAGGTCGTAGAGCCTAAAGATGTACCCCAACAGTCCGGAGATCTTGGTGATTGTGGGGTTTGGGTGTGCATATTTATTGAGAGGTTGATTAAAAACGAACCTCTATATAATAAATATGAAAACACCCAAGAAACAGCTTTAAAAATGCGGCACAGGATGGCCTTTGAATTTTATAGGAACGTTTTGCCGGAACCTGATACGGTAGATAATAGACAGACTCCCGATGAAGACGAACTGAAATTGTTAAATTAATATTACTAATGTCATTATTATTACTACTACTCTTGTGTTACATTAGTAGATATGCAAACAAAACCCAACTAACTACCAAAAGTAACTTCAACAATCTGGCCTGCAAACGGTATTTTCTAGCCAAAGCTTGTTGCTCGTCTAACGATTGCCTCAACCCCGGAACGATTTTTTTGCACCTGAAACATTCTAACGCTTCTACCCACCTAATAAATCCACAACCAGCAGTCTGTGGTTTAAAAAAAATAAACAGTTATTTGATGATCATTAAAAGCACACGATAAATATTAAAATTTAATACTTACGCAACACACGAAGTCTCTATCCGGGTTTGCATCAGTTCTCGAGATAAGTATACGTGTAGTTGCACCGCATGAACATATTTCTCTTGACCTGCTAAATCGTCTAGATGAAGACCTTGAAGATGAAGATGATGACTGAGACATGGTGATGGTATATAAACCTCTACACAATTGATGATGAACGGTTGGTGGTAGGTATATTTATAAAAAACGAAAGAGTTATTTGCCAATTTAGTCCTTGACGTTTGGCAAAAATTGCAAATTCCACCCGATATTGGTACACCTATCAACCTAGGTCCTTATATAGAAGCTCATTTCACATGCAGATGAAATAGCATAATGACTAACATTCCTGCTCCCGTAGAGAACACAATTCGGGTTAATCCACATAACCAATCAAGTTTTTGGGCTCCAAATGTTCTTGAGTTTTACTACGATGGTGATAGCACATGTTGCTATACAACCTATATGGGGCGTACACCATTAAACAAAGAGTGGTGGGGTGGTATTTTAGGGTACTGTGGAAGCGGATATCTTCAAAAAACGGTAAATACTATGACTGTTACGTTATACGTTATATGATATGATAATTTTTTTGTGATTTTATTAACATTTATTTACAGCATGTTCGTGCATGGTGCAACAAATTGATGTCGTTAAGGGACATTGAACGACAAAGAAGACCAACAACATGTAGTTATGGTCTTTGGACTGTTCTTCCCCCTAATTTCTATAACCTAATTATTGAACAAGATCACCATGCTTATTGCTACGCAAACGGCTCGAGAAGAATATATCCACCTCTTTGGGAAGTTGATATGGTAGAATACTGTTTTTTTTGTATATTTTATACCTTTTTATCGTGCTGTATAAAATCTACATTTCGTTTTGGACTGTAATTTTCAGGTATATATACCAGCCTCGATAGACGATGAAAACTGGTTTGTTCTACAAGTTGACATGAAATTACTACAAGTAACAGTGTATTTCCCAAATAACTGTAGTCCCATAGATTGCGGCGATACTTTTTGCAGTCATAGAAAAATTCATCAAATTCTTATAGAATTTGAATCTGCTTTCATATGGTTTCTAGGGGCTATAACGTACTGGCAAAAATCTGGTAGAAACGAAGTTGAATCATTACAATTTTCGGGGGATGTTGTCTGGCCTGTCACCAATAGTCGCATTGGTCGACATTCAGGGGTAATCGTTTGTATGTTGCTGAGAAATCTTGTTCAAAACATTACATTGACTTGGAGAGAAGGCAGCCTACATGATGCTTGCATGAGATTCAGACGTTTCATGGCAGATGAAATTTATGCTGGTCGTTTTGCACCGTCAAATATTTAAATATTTATCTACCTAGTTTATGTATTGATGTAAAACTTGATATATCGAAGTTATTTGTAAGTTTTATGTTATAAACATTGTTAAGTAAATAAATTAAAGTAAATAGCACCACTAAAAATCAGCAAGGTTAACAGTCGAACAAGTATTATGAATTACATATTCTGCAAAGTCATCTGCTTCAACGAAAGTGGGGGACGGTGTTTGATGATGATTTTCTTTCTTTGAACCACGCCTAGCAGATTTTGATCGTGAGGCAACAGGAGCTGAACATCGGTCACGATGATGACCGTGAGTTCTACAACGACTGCAATATACAGGCGTAGGTTCCTCGCCTCTCGATAAAATTCGTTTATTTTCACGAGGACGTCCCGACTGTCGTTTTGTGATATGTGGTGGTTGTAGAGGAATCAAATACTCTGGCGTCTCCCATTCAGACCTGTGGGGTAAAGGATAAATGGCCTCTTCATATGTTGTTTTGTATAACTGGTTGCTATACCAAGGTGACGTATAATGACTGCAGTCCTGTTCCTTCAGTAATTTTGATACTGCAATCATGTGGCCACATGGGAAACCAGATATCTGGGGAACACAACAACTGCATGTTTCATTAGACAGATCAACAAAACCATTTTTCCCACCGTCTAGAACTTGAAAAGTGTTAACCCCAACGCCATAAGCCTTCCACGTTCTAGAATATTCAATCTTTTTAATAATTTTTTTTACCGCGAAAGGAGTCAGTACGTGTTTATTTTGAATAGCCTCATTTCGGCGTTCGTAATACCATTGTTGAAGTTTTTGTCTAAAAAATTCAACCAAATGGGTGATTGGAACTTTTCGTTCGTCCTTAGATAAGGCGTTGATTGACTCTGCACTGTTAGATGTCATATAATGATATCGTTTCCCCGAACAGTGTGCTCTTGACCACTTATGTAAACCGATACTCAATAGAGTATTCCTAACCCGTGGTAGGGCTGCACACAGCGCGTTAAAACTTTCTTCAAAATCAGACACCCGGTAAGCTTTACAAGTGCTCCACCACAGTGTCTCTAAATCCTTCTTTTTGCTTTTTGGTATCTTTAAGTTCACCATCAAATGTCGACAGCACAACCCGTGAAATGCATTAGGAAAAACCGTCCGAACTGCCAAATCTATTGAGTTGGCTCTGTCAGATATGATCGCCAAATCCGGGTGCTCCCCGATACACTCTTTAAGTTTCGATAAGAACCACGTCCAACTCTCACCGTCCTCGGATTTGCCGATACCATATCCAACGGATAAAATTTGGTTGTTACCATCCATGCCAACAGCAAGGAATAACGTTCCCTTAAACTCACCTTTTAAGTGTGCCGCGTCTATAATAATGACCGGTCTTAAAGACAGAAGAAAACTCCGAATCTGTTTAATAAAATGAAAAACAGATAAATTTTAGACTTCAGTAAACCAAAACATCAATAATTTATTTAAGTTGGTATGAAAATAGGTAAAAATATTTTACTGACCGTTGCACCAATGGCAATAAAAAGCATTTCAAAACGATTGTCTTCATCAGTTTTAATCTCAGTAACAGTCCCTGGATTTGCATTTCGCAAATTATAGCAGTAGAACGGAAGCTCAGAAAACGATTGTTTGCTACTTCCTTGCAAAAGCTCACGTGCATGACACTTCCCCCGCCAAGCTTGAGTATATGATATATCAACCTTAAATCTTTCTCGAAAATCTTGTACTATTTCGTTTCCACGATAAACACGTCTAGTATCTCGCAATTGGTGCTTCAGTATGCTACCAATTACTTGCGGGTTAGCTTGACGAAGATGGGGATGTGTTTGAGTTTTAGAACATGTGTGGTTGTTGTTAAAAAATGTAACAAAAAACGTGTCTGAAGTTGGGACAGAACGTGACCTAAATTGCCAATCACAATCATCAACTACACATGAAATTTCATACCTCGTTTTAGATGACCTGTCGACTTTATAGGAAAAACGTTCAGACAAACAAAAATTTCCTAACTGCAATTTCAATTCATCTTTGTTACGAAATACGGAACCTTCAGAAAAAACTAAAGAGCTTTTGGTTATATCTGAAAACAATTCAGGACTTGGCTTTCCATAAAATTCTTCTTTTTCAGCTTTCTCATCATCGAAATTTCCAAAACACCCATATGGTGTGTAATGATCAAAATTTTCTATAGACACATTTAGATCAGGGACTTTTGAATCATTTGAAGGTACGTCGTTTAAATGAGCATTACTAGACGAACCCACACCTGGTTCATCTACAACATACAACTTCAATACTTCATGGGGGTTTTGCAAAGCAACTTTAAAAAGAAAAGATACATCACGATCATTAAAAATGTCGATTGCATCATCAAAAGCTGACATTTTATAAGATAACCTTGAAATGTTTGGAATCTCACACACATCAGAAACTACATTTAAAAAATTAAGATACAAGATATTTGAATTAATTTCAAAACCACGTCTTTTACAGCTACTATCAACAACGTATTCCATTCGACCGTTGACAACTTCTCACCTGCCTCCACTATAGATTATAAAACTAACCATTTTTAAAAACCCAATTTTGTTTTAACACTTGGAAAGAAAAATAAGGAATACAAGAAAAAATTCAAACAAAATTGTTACAAAATTTACTAATTTTATAACAAACGGTTCGTCATGGACGTCACATCACCGAAAACGTCTCCGTCGATGTACGACGTTCGGCATCGAGTCGGTTCAGAAACAGTAAAAAGACGGTACTGGAAGCCGTCTTTTTCGTACCCGCTGACGTCTCAGGAGACGGTTGATAAATTTTAAAAGACGTCACCGGAGACGGCTTTTTCGTACCCGAACCGGCTCAGGAGCCGTCTCCGGTGGGATCGGATATATTATTTTATTATAAGCCGAGCCGAAGACGGCTTAACTTGAGCCGTTGGTGAACCGTCTCAGGGACCCCACCGGAGACGGCTTTACGGCGCTAACACGTCTCAAGCCGCCACGGGAGCCGGGTGGCAGACATCGGGATCGTAACCGCCACGTGTTGGGTTGCTACTGGTTGGAATCCAAAGGATCTCGGGAGACGGTTCAGCCCTTTTGGAAACCGTGTACCGTCTCTCCAAAGACGGTGGAGGGGGCCATTTACGCAAAACGCTCGGTCAAGGGGCTATTTTGGCCATTTTCCCTTTAATAATTGTTCATAATATTTTTCAACCAACGTTGTATCTACCGAATCACGTCTTTGATAATTATTAAGATCAGATTAATAACTTTTTAACTTTTTATCATCTTTTGATTAAAAACATTTGTACTCTTTTATAAAGTATCGTGATCTTGTGTATGTTCATATAAAGAACATATTGATGTGCATGAAAATTATGATATTGAGAAAGAGTTTAAAGTGTTTTCAAAACATGTTGATATGTGTAACATCTCAACTCTTATCTAACTCTTAGGCTATAGGCTATGGGGTGTGAAGTGTTGCCTCATGCCATATCAGACTTTGAGGGCTCCAAACATCATTCAACCACTGTGAAAAAAAATGGGGGAGGGGGGATCGATGGATCTCACGAGTGTCTTGGCGGACGTTAAAGCCTGATTTGTGGAGGCCCACTCTTCATTGCTGTTAAAATGGCCACTCTTATTGCCCAAAACGTTTGTGGCGCTTAGAGGCGTTAAAGGATACACGAGATACACACAGGCACTCTCTCTCTCTCTCTATATATATATATATATACAGTGGCAAAGCTTGGTTTCGGAATCGGTGGGGGCTGGACTCAATTTTTTTCGATCGGTAGTGGCAAATTGGTGGGGGCCGAACTCAACCCGGACTCAATTTACCTATGAAAATCGCAAATTTATACCACTGCGCCAGAAAACAGGGGGGTCAGGGCCACCCCTGGCCCTTCTTATCCTTCGTCCCTGTCTATATATATATATATATATAGGGAAAATATAAATTGAAAACCCACTCGAGTTAAGAAAACTCTGAAAACCCGTCAAAAAACCATCTAAAAAAGTTTTTTTTTGGAAAAAAATACACAAGGTAACATACATGTTTTTAAACGTTTTGGGCCAAAAAAATAAAAAAAAGCGCTGAACGAATATTTTTAAAAAAAATAAACAACGCAAACTTTGTAACAGCGATGTTAACATATGTTAAAAAGCAGAAACATATGTTAACAGCGCTGTAACATATGTTAAAAAGCAGAAAACATATGTTAACAGCGCTGTAACAACGCAAACTTTGTAACAGCGTTGTTTATTTTTTTTTAAAATATTCGTTCGGCGCTTTTTTATTTTTTGGCTCAAAGCGCTTAAAAACATGTATGTTACCTTGTGTATTTTTTTCCAAAAAAAAAACCCTTTTTAGATGGTTTTTTGACGGGTTTTCAGAGTTTTCTTAACTCGAGTGGATTTTTAAAATACCCATCCCCTATATATATATATATATATATATATATATACACACACACACCCTAATCGTTAACTACTATCCAATTTGATTACTCGAATAATTATACCCGAAACCCCTATTCTGCCTTACTTTTGTCAAACCCTAGTTAGGTTGGGATTAATATTGGACAATCAATATATTATGCATTTTTTGTCATTCATCATCATCATCATACTCTTTAATCCCACCAATAGCAAAAGCTAAGGTAGGGTCTGAGGAGGGTAAGATGTAGACAGCCTTACCTCTACCCCGTGGGAATAGAGAGGCTGCTTCTAATGAGGCCCCCGGCTCGAAATTACATCAAAATACATCAAAATAGCAGGCAAACGGGCAACAAGTTACGTTGCCACCCCTTTCTATATGGTGAATCATAGTCTAGTGAAAACAAAACCTTGCCCCTGGGAATCGAGACATTACTACTTATAACCCGTTGGACCCTGGTCAAAAAACGGATAGCTTCCGGTGCCAGAGACCCAAAGGTATCAAAAGCTAGGGGGACGAAGGCGTGTTGGTTATCTTCACAGGCCTTAACATGCTTTTCCACTTTCTTCGTCTTTGTCCTTCGAACCGCATGCCCTGCTACAAACCCATTGTCTCTCAAACCAGCTAGAGGGGATACTCTATTAAGTCAACACAAACAGAGGCGAAGGTTAAGAAGGGCTAGGGGTGGCCCTGGCCCCCTGTTTTTCTGATGCAGTGGTAAAAATTTGCGATTTTCATATGTAAATTGAGTCCGGATTGAGTCCGGCCCCCACCGTTTCGCAAACCAAGCTTCGCCACTGAACACAAACGTGTTTTCCCCCAGCCCACCCAAAGACAAGCAAATCTGTTGGTCGCAAGGTGGACCTCCCTTCCGCAGGGTTCAACAGGAAATTCACAGGAACCTCATTCTTGGCTGATATCACCGCTCTTCTTAATATATCCCAAAGAACGTCCCGAATCTAGTCATGTCGGTACTTAAACCCGGACAGAGCCTTACAGATATTGCGCTCTTGATCCTAAGGCTTTAATAATTGCACCGTTGGTATTTGAGTTTAACAAATCTGCACTAGCATGATCCCTGCCTCTAAGGCAATTAAATTACTCGTTTAATTTTCTAGGAGGGTTTGAGCTACGGAGCTAATGTTAGTTGGATCTAGTCAATAACCCAACTAAATTTGCTGGAATAATATGTCGTAAGTAATATATTAGTGCTTGTTTTGGCCTTAATTCTATGTTTCGATGTCTCCAATGTCCAATACGATGTGGTACCGAGACCCCAGGCCACATAATGCGGGTTCGTCCCTGTGCATTCATGTAGCATCACATACGACTGTTATATCCCTTATAAGTATCTTCTTGTCAAACATTTTTTTTCTACTTTGACCTTGGTAAATTTGAAACTGGTTCTTTTGAAAAAAAAAAAAAAAAAAAAAAAAAACTTGTCAGTCAGGAGATGATCTTTAATTTTTGGTTCAAGTGAAAATATTGAACAAAACTGTCTTGATTTATAGTATTACTAGCTCAAACACGAGTTGGTGCTACCATGATTCGTTAACAACCCTAATTAGGAATATGTATAGTTTGAAAATTATTTTGTTTATGCTTTCAAGCTTTTTATTTTGTGTTAAGCATGAAATTTGGTTTGCTTCAAGGGTGTTTTGGTTATCTAGTTTAAGGGTCTGCTTGGCAACCTCTCGTCATTAGCTATTGAGCCAGTAAGAGGTCTGACTGGGTAAAAGATTCTGAATTAGTAAGTGTTGAGCCAGTAAGAGTACACCAATGTGGTGGTGGGTCGAGGAGGTGGTGCTTGAATGGTTGAGTGAGGGTTATGAACACAAACACAGCTAAAAGGACAAATGGAAAAACTTGTCATGCAACATATTTTTAAAACTTAATGGGCAAGAAATTTTTTATCTGATTCAGAGGTGTCATCCTGGTGAAACAAATGCATATCAATGAGAATAACAAATCTTGAAAAAGAAGAAAACAGTATTTAACTCATAGTATATATTAAATATATTATTATCATCAAATAGTTAACTATAAAAAAAACAAGAACTAATGTAAATTAAAATTATTGTTGTCGTAAATAATTGTATAACATGGAGAACGTTAATCAAGAAAAGAATACAATTTTATATGTTTAACTAAGGGGTGGGTGAAAATGAGAGATTAGACGTAAAATAATTTCATTGATTCTCACATCGATTATCAAAACGATTTTTTTCTTATAATATGACCCCATACGAGACATAGAGGACTAGATCATTATTGTCTTAATAAAAATTATATTGATTAAGAGATGTTGAAACTGCATATATTATTTGTAGCGTATCTACCAATTAAGTTGAGAATATAGAATGAGTATGCGGTAATGGTAACATGTTAATCTTCTATACTATTATATAATGGGTGCTTGATGGCTCAGAAGGTAAATTTACATCTTTTTTAAGATGGCATATCAAGAGTCTTAGTATAAATCTATAATTTTTGTCTAATTTCTTCCTTTTATGCCCTCTTGTACAACATTTAATGCCAATTGTATATGTATCTAATACATACTTTATATCCATCTCAAGATGTAACTCACCCTCATAAAATACAATAAATCTTAATTGAATGCTTAATATTAAGACCTTTGAGTGTCCATGAAGTGTATATGTATCCTCACCTTCTCATGCCTCAAAAATTACATGCTTCCCATTCTTCTCATCTCCAACCATAGAGAAATAGAATATGATTCCCATTTATCTGTGAAAAGGGACGACCAAGCATGTGGACATAGGTTAGTGCCTCTTACTAGAAAGCTTTAATGGACGCGCGCAAGCATATTGAGCGTGAAATGGAACGATTTATGATTTGTGAAAAGGAGATAAAGACGAAAGCTTTCTGCCTGGGTCATCAGCCTAAAACGGTATGTATTGCATTATTCTTTCCCAATAAAATATTGAACTTTGGCATACGCTTTTACTTTGTATTGGCTCAGTAACTTCAACTTGTTTTACTTTTCAAGAAACTCATCTTACTAATATCATTACTTGACATGTCTAGGTTACTCATGATGCAAACCACGACAAAGTTCATAGCTTTCGCATACAGAAAGAAACACCATTTAACCAATTCTACGTATTTTTCATTGCTCGATTTGTTTTACTGTCGATTTGTAATTTTTGGTCCTTTTACATTGTTAATAATATACCTTTAGTTGTTGGAAACATACACTTACTTATATTCATCAAATATTTATGGTGTGCAGGATGAGGTTGCTAAAGAATTGGTGTGCCTATTCAATTTCAACACTTCTTGTATGGCCAAAGAGGCAGAACCGCACACATCATCCTAATCGGCCTTTAACAGCTTTGTAGGAAACCTAATCGGAATTGTTTTTCTTTAATTGCTAATATCTTTTTATAAATGTTAATGTGTTTTATCTATAGATTTGAGATCAATATTTATCATATTGCTATTGGTTTTATTATCAAGCTGAACTCAAAACTGTTATTGGAACTGCATGTTGGGTAATTGAGGGAAGTTTCCAATAAGAATCACAAAGCTAAATTGAAATGTTCTTGGAGATCGAGATTGGATCGGTAATATCTTCCCGTCGTTTTATTTCACTGCTGCTTTAATACAGTTTGTTTGGTTGAAACAGGACGAGTCAGGATTTGGTTGCCTTGCATACAATTTGTTTTTTGTCCAAGTTTTACCTTTATATAGTGTCCAATATAGCATATTCGATTATTAGAAAGTTGTATACATTGTAAATAAAATTTGAGTTTCTTTCAAAGAGTTTGATAAATATTATGTCCAAAGATGTACAACATTGTAATTTTGTATTGTGTACAAATATTTAAGCATAATTTACAATACACTTAAAGCCAATTTAGAGGGATTAAAGTTGGACATTCATCAAACTTTTAAGATACTTTAGGGCCATCTTAATCAATTCAATTCATACTAACATTTCATCTTCCTTGGTGGTACATCATAATGAATATAATATTAACTACACAAATGGTGATTAGTTCATATTCCAATCATCATTCACATAACATTGTTATAAAGAACAAATTCACTTTAACAAAAAATTTAATTTGGAAATTCAAAATCGTCTCTTCGAGTTTCATAACCCCATCTTCTTGAAACTATAAGTTCTTCCATACCCATCACCCAGATGTTCGCATCTTGTTGGTTCTTCTATTCGATTGACAATCTGTTGATGCTGCTAAGGTTTGATTTCTATTTTATTGTTTTTATAGTTATATGTTCTTGATTTTTTTTTTTTGGTGTTTCTTTGATTTATAATATAAATTAAGTGCTATTTTTCAGGTATCTATTTAAAAATTAAAATGTGTTAACCCACACGACTCCATAACATTAATATGACCAATACCCATTTATAAGGCCTAAGGAGCATATTTTTAAGGCTCAATCACGGTACATAAATCCTCATGGACGCAATACACTAGAGAATCGATTAAACTAAATATAGAATATCACATTTTATATTATCACTCCCGCGGCAACGCGCGGGCTTCCTACTAGTCTAAATCAATCTATGGTCCCTCATTTAATTAAAATTTCGGCTAGAAGAATACATGTAGTGTGATGTGATTCTATGTGGGTATTGATACATGTAGAATGTTATTTTCATATAGAACGAATATTATTTCAATTGTAAAATCGAAAGTTTAACAACAAAAAAAAAATTGCATATAGAATGTTATTTTCAAAACAAAAAAATACAACCGTTGTTTCAAAATTTAATATTGTTTAACCAGAACCATAAAAAATGTGCAGGAGTTTAACTACAAAGTAATAAAAAAATGATTTAACGTCATGTCATATTGGTTTGGGGCTCTCTCTCACTTTTCCTTCAAAGGTGTGTAAAGATTTCACATATAAATTAAATAAAAATGAAGTGTGTGCGCACGTGATTGGTAAAAAGTTAATGACCCATAGTAATGAAGAAGGGGTTCACGCTCTCCTTGGCGCCTAGTCGCCTACCCGTAATGATTTGGTTAGCGTTAATCACTTTTTAACTCCGTCATTAATAAACTATCTAGCCTCATGCATCCTAAGTCTTGGTTAAAAAAACAACAATATATAGCTCATGCTTCCTAAGTCTTGATTAGAAAAAAAAAACACAGAAGGTTCACGACATTATTTGTTTTCTTTTAAATAGATTATAAACTTAAAATTTTATTCTAAGACATTAAATATGTTGGACCGCGGTTGCATGATATGGCAATCATGGATGACTTTAAAGTCTTCTTTCTCATAATTAAGATAAAATAGACCAGTGGGGGATTTAGGCTAAACCTTCAGGGGTAACATTTTTTTTTATTTTATACCGTACGAGGTACTTTCATACAATATAAACGAAACAAAAATAAAAACATGATAATAAATAATGTTCAATTTTTTTTTACCATACTTTCATAACCAATATATTTTTTTCTTGATTAGCGCTATATTCTAACAAATTATTTGTCAAAACATTTTACATCACAAGGCTTGAGCTCGATCTTGGCTCGTTGGTAGTGTCTCATGGTCGAGCTCGGCTCGTTTATTATTTATTACTTAATATATTAAATAAAAATAATATAAATAATAGACTCGTTTAGGCTCGCGGGCTCGATAGGTGAAAAACTCGGCTCATTGGTAGTTTCTCAAGCTTGAGCTCGACTCGTTTAATATTTATTAGTTAATATATTAAATAAAAATAATATAACTAATAGACGCGTTTAGGCTAGCAAGCTTGATAAGTGAAAAGCTCAGCTCGACTCGTTTACTAAACAACTTTAAATTTAAATTAAGGGTAAATAATATAAATTATTAATAAAACTAATATTATGAGCCTGACGAGCTTCACATGTCAGGCTCGTGCTCGGGCTCGGGCTCAAAAAATAATCAAGTTTTGTTTTATTAAGCCTATCTCGACTAGCTTACGAGTTGTTCGGCTCGTTTGCACTTCTATTCAATACTTTAACCATGGTCAATGAGCTTGTATATTTAATTAATAAATTTCGAATGGAATAGGTTATGGCCTATAAGTTTCTATCTATTTTTATGTTAACCTTATATAAAAAACTTTAAGGGTGTGTTGGTTTTTAAAAAAATCGAGAGGTAACGTTACATAATTTTCAGGGGTAACGTAATACAAAAAACATAAAAATACGAAAAAATTTACACCACATAGTAAAAGTTGAGGGGTAACGAATGCCACCCCTCGTTATATGATATGTACGCCCCTGAAATAGACTACTTTTCTTAAGCCTCAAAATCAATTGCAATCCATGTTTTCTGTCTTTTGATAAATTAGTAGGTACATCGATAATTGAAGTGTATGATTGATTATCTTGGCAAAATGTGTGGAAAAAAAAATATATTTTTTTTATAGAAAGAATGGAACCAATACCCATGAATGGTAAATGGAATGAGCAAAGCAATTTCATCGAATTGTTTGTCTTGGTTGAACCCTAACCTAAAGCCAATGGCGAAGCTTGGTGCTCCAATCGGTGGAGGCCGGAATCAATTTTTTTCAATCGGTAGTGACCGGAAGATCAAATCGGTGGTGGCCAGACTCAACCCGGACTCAATTTACCTAAAAAAATCGTAAAATTTCACCACTGCGCAAAAAAAAAATCGATGGGGCCGGGGCCCCTTGGACCCTAAAGAAGCTGCTGCCCTGCCTAAATGTAACACCCCGAGGTGTTACCGGTCGTACCCGACCACCCGATTACGTAATAAAATACTCAAGTTCGAATCTTGCGACCAACCGTTTCAACCGAATATATAGATAATAATTATTAAATTTTTATTATCTCGGTTAAACGCTCCTTATCTGCTATTAAATCGCTGCCAAACGTTTCTAATTTAGCTTTTATACCTGTTACCAAACACCCGAGTCCCAGCTATTATCCCCATTGCCAAACACCCTCTATTTAAATTCTATTATAAAACAACCCCTCTCTCTTATCTCTCGCTGCTCTCTCTCTCTGTACATTATATACACACACAAAGTGTGTGTTGTGATAATCCTTTGATCAAGAAGCCTTTCACCGGAGATTAATGGCCGGCTTCTGCCGCCTCCTCCTCCGGTCACCCTCTCCGGCGCCGCCGACTGCCGCAGCTTCCTTTCCTCCGGTAAGCACCACACATCTTCCTCCTCCTTCTGTCTCTGTGTATCCCACGAAAACACACTGATGTGTGTAAAAGAAAACAGCAGCAGTGACCGGTCACCATCTCCGGTGACCGGATAATTCATCCTCTCCGGTAAGCCACGTTACCCTTCTCTTCTGTATCTGTTAACAAGCAACCACCGGGTCTTCGTCTTCAACATAGAATCACCAAATCAAGAACCCTTCTATGATTCCCATTATAAATCTGACAACCACCCGATAATCTTTCTGTTTGGACCCGTCTTACTATTCGTATAATCGGACAGTCACCTAACTATGGTGACTGTCATCGAGCATCAAAACCAGAACCACACCTCTATTACCAACCGGACAGTCACCGGGTTGTGGTGACTGTCATCAGTAATCCCTCGTCCCTCTCTGTTCGATTGAATCGGTGGATTACCAGTTGATTATAATCAGTCCGACGAAGGTCCGGTCAACAGCTCGTATCTCCAATAATAATCCGGCCAAAGTCCGGTTATAGTTCAATCCATATAAAAGTCGTATATTTAATGGAATAAAGTGTACAATTATCAATGGATTATTCGGTTATTAATCAATCTTTATGATTGTGCGAGGTACCGATAATCAAGTTGGTGAATGCTAGTACGATACCGAGTCAACTCAGTGACTCGGTCAACACCCGGAATAGAACCCGGTCCAATAGCTAGACGAGGAATATTATTAGAATTATACGAATATATATATATATATAATACGAATAACGTACGGACTTGATAATAATAATAAGAGAATAATAAACATATATAAAATATATATGTTTATATATATAAGGTTCGATATATAAAACGATATACTAGACTCGGGTTAATAATAATAATATGCTCCGCCGAGCCATCATCCGGGTAAGTTCGTGTCTAGAGTTCGTTAGGTTCGTGTGCCAAGCTGTAATGGCCAGCTTTATTTCTTTTGCATGCCAAGCTGTAATGGCCAGCTAGATTTAGGATGTCCGTGTCGTGTCAATAATAAACCCCGAGTTTAGGACTATCTAATATATACCGAATTCTATATGTGTAAATTGTATATATGATATATATCCTAAGTATTACAATCTAACAAGTCCCACGCGTAAAACGTATCCATATATATATGACATATAATTGTAATAGGAGAGACTATAGAAGATTATAAGCAAACCTGTGAGTATCGTGAACTCCCCACTTTTACTGTTTTATTAAGTGTTTTCGGGGGAATACATGTCATTTATTAAACCTAGAAATGCTTTACATAATAAAAGATTATCAATAGAAATAAAAGAAGTATAATAGAAAAGGGGACATAGAAACGATAAGGACAGTACTGGACGGTATCCGCCATTTCCTTTCTTGTACCGACTAGAGGGCAAGAACCAGTCTTACCCAAGTAGAGGGTAGGAATGTCCAAGTAGAGGACAGGAACAGGTATTTTACCACAATCAGAGTGGTACCATCGATAGGAATGGCACGAAATATAATCGATATGATAGAATGGATTTATAAGGGAATTGATATATGATAGAGTTGGTATAATAGAAATATATTTTCCCCTTCAGAATTATAACTGTAAAGCATGTTTTATAAAAGAATGTTTATAAACGAATGTTTATATAAAAGAATTATCGATAAACGAACTGGATATTCACTTTATAAAATACACGACCTCACCAACTTTATGTTGACAGAAACTATTTTTGGCATGTGTTCAGGTAACCCAACAGATATGATGACGTGGATCCTGGAAGACTAAAGACTGTTATTATTTGAATTCCGCTGCGTAGCTCCGATAACCCGACCCGGCTCCGACAGCCAGGGTCGTTACAGGTGGTATCAGAGCGGCGCTTAATAACAGTTTTGAAGTCTTTATTAATCCAGGATCTACCAGAAATGTCTTTTAAAAAGAAGTTTTGATTTGAAATATATATAAAGTGAAAGAATATTAGACGATAAAATATTTGGGTACCTAAATGCCAAACCATTATAAAATTGGTGAGAACTATAACAGTATACTAGAAATTAAAACGAATCCATTACAGGATATTACTAGAATGATTTTGTGGGGTAAATTGACAATTATGTACACAGTTGTGAATTTATATGCACATTTAATTTCTGGGAAATCTTACAGGATATTAAGACTATAAGAAATGAGAAATAATACAGAACAGAAACCAGAGATATTAAAAGAAATCAGAAAATAAATTCCGATATAAATAAGAAATGACGAAAGTTATAAAAAGTATATATGTTTATATAGAAAAATATATAGATCATAAAACATAAATCATCCATCTTGATTCAAGAAACTTCATATAAGTTTATTGAATTATTCCGGTCATAGTGACTATTTATATCCGATTTCAGATCATTAACCTTGTGATTGTTTTAATATATATAAATAAAATACGAATATTACGCTCCAACTTGAACATTCCTATGATCGAGTCTTCAGAAATAATCTTTTTACACCATAAATTCCGAAATTTTATAAAATCTGATATGCTAGAGACATATAAATATTGTGTTTCTAAAGAATTTCCTTCGATTATTTAATCAGAAATCGGACAGATTCCTCGATAACTCAAGTCGTTTTAAATCTTTTCGGTATAATTCTTTAGTTTATTGAATTTATTCCCAGACATTTTTATTTTATACTGAATCAAGTATTTTAATTTGGAGTAAAAATATATATATCCCTCTGCTTTAAATTTTAAATAAACGATTTATTCAAATTTATAAGATTGAGAAAATCCGTTAATACCATAATTTTCTTTTTATCAAATCTATTATTAATACTCCTTATATTATTAAAACATCCCCAGAATCTGTTTTAATTTGACTATCACGTTTTCAGATAATTCAGTATAATTCGTTTAATATTAAAAATTTGACCACAATATTTTGAGATTTCTATTTTGTTTTATCAATCCGAAATAAGAAACTTGTTTATTAAAAATTTAAGAATTTCGACTCTATGAAAAATTTCTACCATGATTCTTTTGAATCGTTAATTTCATTTTCGAAAACGGATACTATTACGAAACTTGAACCAGTATTGTTATTAAAAATCCTCCCTAAAAGTTTTATTTTGAAATATGAAAATCGTATTGAACCATGACCATATTATTTTACTGAAACATATTTCATATCACATTTAATGATTATTTTCATGAAGATTTATTAATCGAATCTGTATTCGTATATATACACCAAAAGTCTTTTCAGTATAATTTCATATCTATGTTCGATTGTAAAATTCCTCAATATTATTCCGTTTTATAATCTAAACCCATCTTTGTACTTATCTAAAAATCTCAGTTGTATGCCATCATCGATCCTTTCCAAAATTAAATAATATTTTGGACAAAAATATTATTCTTGAAATTCGTTGACAGAAATACTTTGGAATCTATCGAAAGAAATCGAATTCTTACTCACTCAATTATACGAAAATATAACTACATCTTAATCGTATGACTCGAACAAGTCGGGGATATTAAAAAGATTGGATTGTTATATTGAATATCTATTGACACGAACAGATTCTTGAACGATTGACAGTCTATTTCGTTAGACTCGGATCAACAAGTTTTATTCCAGAATAATATAATTACGAATTCAAGAGAAAACAAAGAAAAGAATATCAGAATAATATGTGAAGGACACATACCAATTGTGATTAAGATAAACAAATACTGGAATGTTAAGTGAGGTGAAATAGTAATTATGATCGCGACATAATTATGAATGTCACAGGCACAGGAACATTCGAGTAAGAATTTGTCAAGATCACAGTTTGTTTGTGTAATGAGCATATTAAAAGAAATAATAACAAGAAGAAATATGATCCGAACTATCAGCGTATCGTATCTGGAGAATACGACTAAATCCTTGGCAATCTAGTTGAAATTCCTTCGTGAGAACGACTAAGAATATATTCGCAGAATAAAAACCATCGATTGGTTAAATTCTATGAATCAAAGAAATCAGTTTACTGATTTTTGATTGCCAACCAAAGATAGTGCATGCCCCCTGTGCAATCTCCGGGGCAAATGCTATCCGGACCCTTACAGAAGGTATATCCGGACATTTGCCACTAAGTCACAGGATTCTTTATAAGAATATATGATACCATGAAAGAATCTTCGCATTCACTTCTGTATAGAACTCGCGAGAGTTATAATACGATCAAATTGGTAAAACGTTCAAGTGTTACCAAGTTGAAAATCACGAATAAGAAGTGATGAAAGAATTGTTAAATCCTTAAAATATAACAGATATAAATTTATATGGATTCAGAAACCGGAAACGGTAGAATCCAACGAATTATCAAAAGAAAATAATTGATATCAAATATATCAAGAAATGGTTAAATACCAATTGGAATCACGTAGAGATTCGAAAGGTATAATCGAAATGAAAACGAAAAATGAATAGAATTATGCTCACTTTTCCAGTGAAACTCTCCGGCCAAGGAATGACGAATTTCCTGTTCCGAATTAAAGGCTGTGAGAGATAATTTAAGAAATCACTGTTCTGGCAAGAACTATCTACATGAATATTCTGATGAAATAAGCTTCGCTTATAATAAGTTGGATTAAGAATATATATGATATATTGCCTATATATATAAGTCCATCAGAATGTGTTTTCAGACACCAATAGTATAGACTTTGATCGAATATATAAATAAGAAAGAATTATCCCAAGCAAATGTATATTATAGAAATGACATATTTATAGTGTCTACTATAAACGATTATCAGTATTCGCTTGGATATAAAAGAATATAAATCGATAAATAAAAGAATACAAATCGAGAAATGAAAAGAATTATAATTTGAAAAGACATCCGATATGTCTGGATAATAAAAAGGGCATTGGAAATGCCAGATATCATGAGAAGGCAAATGAAGTGCCAAATATTATCAGAAGGCATCCGATATGCCAAAAGAAATTAATAAAAATATATATTAAAAGAAATTATCCGATAAGAATATAAGTCGTAAGAAGAACGACTAGAATTTTATAAAGAATATTTTACGAAAAGTAATTATAGAATATTTTTACCGAGAGTGCCAACGAATCCCGAAATAGTATTAAGAAAGAATTTTATAGAAATACTTAATGCAATAAGTATTTAAATCCCGAATGATAATCATGATTTTGAGATAGAATAAGTGATGCATTATCATAAGAAGCTTAAGTCAAAGAATGGTTAGCGATAAATAATGCAGTTAATCATCAATGAAATCGTCAGTAAGATTATTATAGATAATTTAAGAAAAATCTCAATGACCAAATTCGGTAGGTCAAGATGATAAAAAGGAATTGTTGAAACCGTGTAATTCAACAAGTTCAATTAGTCTTTTCCGGTACCTTTAGACTCCGAATAAGATACGTCTAATGATCTGAGAAACCTCCTAAGTATATCCACGAATAGAGATAACCCAGAGGTCAACCATATTATACCGATATAGATAGAACTTAAAAGATAGAATTTGTAAGAAATAATCCGATAGTTACCAGAAATTATTCCTACTCTTTAAAAATCGGAATTACAATGATGGTAAATTCTAAAGTTCGCATAAAAGAGGTAGTAGCTCGGATCCCATTCAAGTCATGATAATGAAGGGACTTCCGTATCTATCTCCTAAGAACTATATAGAATCCATCATTGTAATTGAATCCGAATATTAAACGAGGGGAATATCGTATCGATTTGAGATTCTAGAAAAGTTTGCTGGAAGTTTGTAAATCTTTCAGAAGAAAAACGATTAGAATCTCAAAGTATTGATATAGAAATAATATTCGGTCTACTTCTCATTCTAATGAGGAAAAGATAAAAGAATATTAATATTTTATAAAAAAATATCAATCCATATAGAAGACCTTTAATAGTCATACCAGAAAAATACAGATAATCCATGTATCTGAATTAATATGACTATAGCAAGAAGGGTTAAAACGTAGATTTGAATTGATATAAAGATCGATTTCCTCGCAAACCATGAGTACTGATCATGACTCGTGACAAGTATTTTGGTTCTAATTGTAACATCCTTATAGATTAAGGGTGTAAAGGATAAGATCTCTAAAATTTCGGGGACGAAATTTCCTAGGGGGGGGGGGGGGGGAGATTGTAACACCCCGAGGTGTTACGGGTCTCTTAAACGGGTCGGGTCGTACCCGACCACCCGATTACGTAATAAAATATTCAAGTTCGAATCTTGCGACCAACCGTTTCAACCGAATATATAGATAATAATTATTAAATTTTTATTATCTCGGTTAAACGCTCCTTATCTGCTATTAAATCGCTGCCAAACGTTTCTAATTTAGCTTTTATATCCGTTACCAAACACCCGAGTCCCAGCTATTATCCCCATTGCCAAACACCCTCTATTTAAATTCTATTATAAAACAACCCCTCTCTCTTATCTCTCGCTGCTCTCTCTCTCTCTGTACATTATATACACACACAAAGTGTGTGTTGTGATAATCCTTTGATCAAGAAGCCTTTCACCGGAGATTAATGGCCGGCTTCTGCCGTCTCCTCCTCCTCCGGTCACCCTCTCCGGCGCCGCCGACTGCCGCAGCCTCCTTTCCTCCGGTAAGCACCACACATCTTCCTCCTCCTTCTGTCTCTGTGTATCCCACGAAAACACACTGATGTGTGTAAAAGAAAACAGCAGCAGTGACCGGTCACCATCTCCGGTGACCGGATAATTCATCCTCTCCGGTAAGCCACGTTACCCTTCTCTTCTGTATCTGTTAACAAGCAACCACCGGGTCTTCGTCTTCAACATAGAATCACCAAATCAAGAACCCTTCTATAATTCCCATTATAAATCTGACAACCACCTGATAATCTTTCTGTTTGGACCCGTCTTACTGTTCGTATAATCGGGCAGTCACCTAACTATGGTGACTGTCATCGAGCATCAAAACCAGAACCACACCTCTATTACCAACCAGACAGTCACCGGGTTGTGGTGACTGTCATCAGTAATCCCTCGTCCCTCTCTGTTCGGTTGAATCGGTGGATTACCAGTTGATTATAATCAGTCCGACGAAGGTCCGGTCAACAGCTCGTATCTCCAATAATAATCCGGCCAAAGTCCGGTTATAGTTCAATCCATATAAAAGTCGTATATTTAATGGAATAAAGTGTACAATTATCAATGGATTATTCGGTTATTAATCAATCTTTATGATTGTGCGAGGTACCGATAATCAAGTTGGTGAATGCTAGTACGATACCGAGTCAACTCAGTGACTCGGTCAACACCCGGAATAGAACCCGGTCCAATAGCTAGACGAGGAATATTATTAGAATTATACGAATATATATATATATATAATACGAATAACGTACGGACTTGATAATAATAATAAGAGAATAATAAACATATATAAAATATATATGTTTATATATATAAGGTTCGATATATAAAACGATATACTAGACTCGGGTTAATAATAATAATATGCTCCGCCGAGCCATCATCCGGGTAAGTTCGTGTCTAGAGTTCGTTAGGTTCGTGTGCCAAGCTGTAATGGCCAGCTTTATTTCTTTTGCATGCCAAGCTGTAATGGCCAGCTAGATTTAGGATGTCCGTGTCGTGTCAATAATAAACCCCGAGTTTAGGACTATCTAATATATACCGAATTCTATATGTGTAAATTGTATATATGATATATATCCTAAGTATTACAATCTAACAAGTCCCACGCGTAAAACGTATCCATATATATATGACATATAATTGTAATAGGAGAGACTATAGAAGATTATAAGCAAACCTGTGAGTATCGTGAACTCCCCACTTTTACTGTTTTATTAAGTGTTTTCGGGGGAATACATGTCATTTATTAAACCTAGAAATGCTTTACATAATAAAAGATTATCAATAGAAATAAAAGAAGTATAATAGAAAAGGGGACATAGAAACGACAAGGACAGTACTGGACGGTATCCGCCATTTCCTTTCTTGTACCGACTAGAGGGCAAGAACCAGTCTTACCCAAGTAGAGGGTAGGAATGTCCAAGTAGAGGACCAAAACCATTCTTGTCCAAGTAGAGGACAGGAACAGGTATTTTACCACAATCAGAGTGGTACCATCGATAGGAATTGCACGAAATATAATCGATATGATAGAATGGATTTATAAGAGAATTGATATATGATAGAGTTGGTATAATAGAAATATATTTTCCCCTTCAGAATTATAACTGTAAAGCATGTTTTATAAAAGAATGTTTATAAAAGAATGTTTATATAAAAGAATTATCGATAAACAAACTGGATATTCACTTTATAAAATACACGACCTCACCAACTTTATGTTGATAGAAACTATTTTTGGCATGTGTTCAAGTAACCCAACAGATATGATGACGTGGATCCTGGAAGACTAAAGACTGTTATTATTTGAATTCCGCTGCGTAGCTCCGATAACCCGACCCGGCTCCGACAGCCAGGGTCGTTACACTAAAGCCATGGGAAAAAGATAAGCAAAACTCACGAGCCACATTTCTTTGAATCATAACATCTAAAGTGAGCATAAACCGAATTAACCGAAGCATAATCAAAGCCCAAAATAACCAAACCAAAAATTGAATTAACCGACAATATGGTTTTTTTTTTGCATTTTTGAGAACCGGTTTTCGGTTCGGTTTTGGTTTTTCTTGTGTTCGTAACTGAAAATAACCGAACAAAACCGGATTGTTATAACATGGCTCACTCCATATGTTTTTAAGTATAACCCAAAATGGTAGCACACTACACTATTCAAAAATTGAATGCCAAAGGTAGGGCAGTTACCAATAAAACAATTGAGTGTTAAGGGCCAGTTACCATCTAACTTTCCTCTCAAAATGAACGGTTTCAAACATATGAACGGTTTCAAACATGAAGTAATCAAATACAAATATAAGGTTTTATCATTTCTAGATCTATCCTTCTACTTAACATAAAATCTTTAATTTCTATTCCGTTCTATTGATCTTTCAAACCTCAAATTACTTATTTTTCTCTTCCTCTTTCTCTCCTTAACTCAAATTCCTTAATTTTTTTTTCTTTCGTTTAATAAACTTGAGAACACAATGTCAAAGAAAAAAATAATAAAAAAAAGCTAGCATGAAGACAAGTGTTAATGGTAACCCCTACCTTCGAAAGACATGTTTCATGATTTATGGTACCGAAATCACTTTATGTAGGGTTTTCTCAAGTCAACTTTTTGTATAGAATGCGAGAGATTTGGAGGTATATTGATAGAAATGCAACTTTACTAGCCTCGAGTGATTTTTCTTTAAAAAAATTTTCGTATAATTGGAAAGATTTGTACAAATATCTATCCTAAAGTAATATAAAACACTTAAAAAAAGTTACTATACAAGTGGAAACAAAAGGTACAATGTTGTAGAGCATTAATGAAACAAAAAAACTTTATGATAAGAATTCGTGTTCAACGTAAGCTCCTTAAAACGAATTGTGTCTCCATTTTCTCATCTTTGAACGAATTCATATTATCTTATCTTTGCTGTGGACATGGCAAGTGAAAGTACCCAATTTCACCTAATTTCTTGATACGTTCTAAATTGACGCATTTCAAAATGAACTCAATTTGAACCATTTGCTGAATTAACATGACCAATCTAGTTAATCACACATGGATAATAGGTTGAACATTCATTGTTTGTGAAGGACACATCGGATTCTTGTAAGAGTTAAGGGGTTGTTTGGTTGATTAAGTGCTAAATCATTAAGATGGTCTGAATGGTTAAGAAGCTCTGAATGGTTAAGAGCTGAATCATTCAGCATCCCTTATTAGTTTAATGGTTCAGCACTTAATCATTTCATTCAGATGCTGAAACAAACAGTCTGAATGCTGAATGATTCAGGCCTGAATGGTTAAGAGGCTGATTAAGAGGCTACCAAACAAACCCCTTAGAGAACTCTCACATAGCTTAAAAATCTATATTTCTTTCTTTGTTTCTTTCTCTTTTTATTTTTTATTTTTTTATTTAAAGAGGTAGGGATAGAAGGTGGTAGAGTATCCAAACAGCCAGGATGGAAGTGAAGTTAGTTGGGGCATGTGAAATCCAAGATCCACCAATACTAATCGTAGAATGGGGTCCAATTCAGCCAATTGTCTATCTCTTTGCACCCAACACATTTGTGACATGGTCCCTTTTTTTCTAATTTTATAGGAAATGCATATAAATATCATACCATGTGACACTTTGATGATATTCTATATAACAACATTTACAAATTGTGAACAGTTATAATTATTAATTGGTCCAAATGTCTTCAATTTATTAGTGATAACAATGCATTGTTTTTATTTTCTTTAATTAAGTTTGCGTCACTTTGCGGCTTTTTTTTTTTACTTAGATTTTTTTCTTTAGTTAAGTTTGCCTATTTTCTATTTTTTTTTGTAAGTTTGCATATTGCTTTTAATGGAGGTATTATACGACGCCTAAAGTCTAAAAATTTTATTTGTTATAAACGATTCAAGTTTATACCCTTAAAGGCGAAGGATATATAGGGCCAGGGGTGGCCCCGTCCCCTATTTTTTGGCGTATTAGTGGAAATTTACGATTTTCGTAGATAAATTGAGTCCGGGTTGAGTCTGGCACCCGTCGATTTGCCACTACTGATTGAAAAAACTAAGTCTCCCCCCCCCCCCCCCCCCGATTCGAGAAGCAAGGTTCGCCCCGGCATACCCCTAAACTTTAATAGATTCATGTTTATGCTCTTGAAGTTTAATAGATTTATAAGTTTAATTCTTTTTACCTATTATTTATTTAAGTTATTAAAATCAAAGCTAACTTTTAACTCTATACATGTTTACTTAATCATGGTGCTTAATATTTTTATTGCCGCTTAGATTAAAGCCTAGGAACATGGTCTATATTAACCATTCAATATACTAGGTAACAAACCTAATTGTTTATTATTTACCTTCTTATAATTAAAACTAACTTTTAACTTTAAACATGCTTATTTAGCCATGTTGATTGCCTACTTTTACCGTCGTTTAGATTAACACCTGCATAGTCTATAATAAGTTAATAACTCACCGATATATCATGTAATTACAAATACGTCTTTGCAACATCCTTCTACGATCCCGTAGCGAAGCACGGGCTCTGATACTAGTTTCAAACATATAACAATGTAAGATATAGCCTAAATCAGGTTATTTCACGGCGTTCACGGATAGTCCTTCGTAGAGGAGTCGAATACAAAAATTATAATACTTTTTTTTTCTTAAATAAAAAAGTTGATTTTTAAGGAGGTTGTTATGAAAATTGAAAAATCACAAATATATAACATGATATTTAGAAAGACTTGACTTTTTTTTTTTTTTTTCTTTTTATTGTTAGCTGAAAAGTTTTTTTTTTTTTGAATAAGGTTAGCTGAAAAGTTGAGCACGGTGTCTCATTTGGACTTATGTTTGCCCCTTTTTCATGGAGTACAAGTTTTATTTTAAGGTGCATGATAAGTTAGCATTGTTGGTATGGAAAAGGCCAACATGTCTTGATAAAGTTTAATATCTAAAATTAACCTTATTCAAAAGTTTCAATTTATGTGTATTTAGAGAAGTTTAAACATATCAATTTTATGAGTACTTATATATTATTAAGAAAATAAAAAAAATTCATGTGTCTATAATATGTCTAAATCGAAGATTAAAACATATGTCAAAATCAAAATAGAAAAAAAAAGATGAAATATCTAAGTAATTTTCAAACATTAAATATCACACATATTCAAAAACTTAGTTTTTAAATTATGACTATTTAAATATTTAAATATAAATTATAAGTAATCATCATTAAAAACTAACTTTATAGCTCTTCTTTTGTTTCTTCAATAAGCTCAACTAGATATTTACTTTTATAATTGTTGTGTGTACGACATATCTAAATTCTAAAAAAAGTAACGAGCTATTAAATGCACATTCTCACATGTTAATGTATTTAGGGGCTGTTTGGTTGATTAAGTGCTGAATTATTAAGATGGTCTGAATGGTTAAGAGGCTCTGAATGGGTAAGAGCTGAATCATTCAGCATCTCTTATTAGCTTAATGGTTCAGCACTTAATCATTCCATTCAGATGCTAAAACAAACAGTCTGAATGCTGAATGATTCAAACCTGAATGGTTAAGAGGCTACCAAACAGCCCCTTAGACTATTCGGAGTGGTGAGGGGAAAGAGGGGATTGAAGCGCCATGTGGCAATTGTAGGACCCTTATGGGGGGGGGGGGGGGGGGGGGAGAAATTGTGGGGAGTGAAAGGGGGGAAGAGGGGGAAAAGAAATAATATTATATTATGTCAAAGTTAAAAAAAAAAAAAAAAAAAAAAAAACCTGACCAATCATGAAGTGCCACGTGTCCCAAGCCTTGTGCCCCACGCCGGTGACCTCCCCCCCCCCCCCCCATCTCCCGCCCCCACTCCGGATAGCCTTAATACAAAGTTAAGTTTATAATAAATATTACTTTTATCATCTTATTTATCTTCATGAATTCTTTTATGTTTTTTTTAGGCGTAGATTAGTGAAAACTCATTAATTTGAAACCCCTTTTTTCCCAAGTTTGAATCCCTCTCCATATGTCGGCCCCTTTCAAACCTAGAGTAAAGATCAAATACAAATAGTTTTTTTGGTGAGAATCAAAGGGGGTAAAAAAATTTATTTTTTTTTCCATGTGCTTAAACATTCTTTCTAGATGAATAATACAAAAAAAATTAAATTTTTTTTAGTGTAATAACGTCATTAAGGTAAATACATTAGTTTACACTAGAGTAATTATGTAATTACTTTACACGTAATTACTCTACACAAATTTTTTTTTTTTTTAGTTTTCAATACTATAATACATGTTTAACAATATGGGGAAAAAAATTTGAAAAAAAAAATAAATAAATACCCTCCTTTGATTCTCACAGTTCTTACCAAAAAAACTATTTGTACCGGATCTTTCCCCTTCAAACCTATTGGGTATATTTTTTTCGATGGACGGCGGGACTCGAACCAGATACCTTTTAGACAGGAACTTCATTGTGACATCCGTCACTTTTCGTATTTATTTTAACATTTCGTATTATTCTATGTACGTTTGAGACTCCAAATTAATAAAATGTTGCATTTTTATCATTTCCGTATCTTCTAAAAAATATTTTGTGACACATTTAGACCCATATAATCATACTATAAACATACATTAATATAAAACCTTTGAAATAATTGCCCAAAAAATAAATGTTTGGGACGGGGTTCGAACCCGCGTCCCAAACCGCCCAAACATCCCAAAGCCTTAATCAGCTGAGCTACACATCTATTGTGTAAACATCCTGCTCGTTTAAAATATAAACCTTCCTTACATACGCACAGTTGACTTCTCAAAAGTCAACTGCGAGCACATCTCTTTCCAATCATGATCAATCCGCGTTTTTATTAAGCAATTCATGGAATGTGTTGACTGACCTTCTCTGCTTCTTTCCCACGCCAATTAATCATTAAAACATTCTTAATCTAGCTTAGTCACGCGTATTATAATTAAGATGGGTCAAAAATTACCAAACTTAGGAGGAGGAGGAGTTATTAGTATAAATTGAGGCCTTCCTTGCAAGCTCTAATCGCCGAGCATCAAACCCTCATACTCAATTCTTCCTAAAACTCTTTCAAACCTTCAAATTTTGCTTTGGTTGACTTCTCGTTTGACCCGGCAAATCGTGTTTTAAATCCATTGTAAGTTCAATCTTTTCTATGGGTTATGTTAATCGGCCCTTTTACTTCAAAAACCCTATGGTTAATTTAGTTATTATCGCGTTTTTTGATTTATTAGAAATCTAGGGTTCTTCATAAACAATTTGGGGATAAACTAACCTGCAGACAAGTAGTTAAATATAAAACGGGTGAAACTTTATCACCAACTGATCAGTAGATCAGTTGGTGTTCCCCTGTTGATCAGAACACGAACCGGCCGAAGGCCAAGGTTCGATCCCCACAAGCGAATTTTTTTTGTTTTCTTTTAATTCATTTATAAGATCAAATCAGATAACCTATTTATTAAATTAAATTCGAAATAAACTCGTTCTCAGGGTCAGACCAGTTGGTCTGGCTTGTGATTGTAAGAGCATTGAACCGGCCAGGACTCGGGTTCGAGTCCTAGCACATGCAAACTTTTTTTTAAAACTCTTTTATACTTATATAATCAATATTATTTTTAAAAATAGTTTTTAAATACTAAACATGGTTTATAAACTCTACAAAAATTATTTTGAGTTATTCTTATGATAAAGTTTAATATCCAACTTTTAGTTTTTCAAAAATTATTTATTTATTATATATAATAAATATTACAAGTTTATTCAATTATAATTATAAAATTCTATAAAAATATCAAAACGACTTTATAAAATTCCACAAAAATTATTCTAAGCTTATAAACCAATAAACATTTCTGAAATAAATTTTTATTTCAGAAAAATCATTTATTTAATATTTTTAATCGCATTTTGTTATTTTAAAGTATAAATAAATCATAATAAATTCATTTTTCAATATTTTTATCCCAAAATTTTACATAAATTATTTCTGTTCATTATAGAACAGAAATATAAATTTTAATTTGAAATTTCTTTAATTTTAATATTTTTAGATATTAAAATCATATCTTTGACAAATAAGAATAAATATACTAAATATTTAATTCTTGAGGAAATAATTTTATAAAAATTATTTTTATACTTAAAACTCTATAATATGATCATTCTAAATCAAAAATCTACAATAGTCTTTTATTTAAATTATTTACCGAATTTATCTCACTTATTAACAATTTACTTAATTAATAATTAAACAATTACATATCCCCAAATTAGGAACCCTAGAAATACATGTATCCTAGAATTATTTCCCTTACACATTATCAAATTCTTTAGGTTAATCCTTTGGGATAATCTCAATTCAAATCACGTTGTTCGGTAGAGTTCAAGTTATTTACGCGAACTGTGAGTATTTCCTATCCCCTTTTTGCTTTTATTCACTTTTTGGGTGTTACATGTACACTTATACAAATTACAAATACAATTCTAGTACTATGTGCATTTGCTTACAAACGTGCTTTATGCTTAGACATTTCATGTAGAATACATTTGTACTTAGTGAAATCATTAACATTGTACAAGCCGACCTTAACATTGGATAGCGCTATTGGATTGACAACCCGCCTAGGTTGATTCTCCCCCTTTTTCATCGGAGAATCCGTGGTCATTGTTAAGTTTTTATCCATTTATTGGATAAGTACACCGCCGTTCATTTAGTACATTATACAGTCACAGGATTGATTTCGCTCATTTGTATGATACATAGTTTACATATTTGCACTGTAGCTTGCACTTGAATTGTATACCTTTTTTCATCTTACTATATGTATTAAAACTAGGAATGCTCACCAACATTTCTTATGTTGACCAAACCTATTTTGTACATGTATCAGGTGCAGTTTGATCTAGTACTATAGCATGGGACTTTTAGTGCTTGATTTTAATAAGTTATTTCAATATTTATGTTTCATTCAGACATTGTATTTTTTTTTTGTTTCCATGTAAGACAATTTGGATTATTCAATAATATATTTACATTTTAGTACCATGTGCTTATGAACAATCGTCATTACGTGACACCTCGATGATTCCGCCATCGGTTGGGGTGTTACATTCATAGGGAAAAACCTTTCCACCTCCGTTGTAGCCACTGGGCTACAACATCATTGGCATGAATTCTGGTGCCAAACATATAATTCTACTATATAAATATACAAACGTTTTGAACAGTGTTTTTGATAACCGGTTTTATTGTATAAGTATTAATAGTTATTGAATCTGATCAGATATTATGGCGTTGGGTTGGTGGTTAAACGGGTTTATTGATATTGAGATGTCGCAGGTTCGAGTCCGGTTGATGCGGGTTTTTAGTGGAAAATTTTTTAAACATATATCTGCCACTGCCACGTGGCAGGTCAAGAGGTTATACATATGTTTTCCACTAAGTTATTTATAAACTGAGTTTATATTTATATATTAACAGCTTTATAAACTAATAATTACAAGTTATAATCACCTGCGTTCCTTCTTCTTGCTCCGGCGATTTTAAGGTGGGTGGTCACGTTTTTTAGCTTGGCATTATATCATGTTTGTATGTCAGTTTTTAGGCAAATCTTTCATGCGTAAGATGTGCGGTTGGTTGGTTGAGTCTTTCAGTCTTGGGAATTTTTTTTGTTTTACCTTTGTTTGTGTTTTGGTTGTTGCATAATCTGTGTTTGTTTCAGTGGGTTGTGTGCGTGTCTTTGCATGTTAGCTTGTGGTTAAATCAGTTTTTTTATGGATGGTTGATGTATGTTGTTAAGGGATGTCTATGTTGTTTGTAAGTGAAATGATGATGTGATGCATGTTGTTGAGTCTTTCAGTCTTGGGAAATTTTTTTGTTTTACCTTTGTTTGTGTTTTGGTTGTTGCATAATCTGTGTTTGTTTCAGTGGGTTGTGTATGTTGTGCTGATTGAGTCGCTAGAAAAACGATATGTTTTTGTTTTGTGAGTGTTCGTCATCTTTTTTTTTTTTAACTTATTTTTTTGGTGTTCTACAGGTTTGGTTGTTGGTTCGTCGTTTGTGTTTCGGTGTGCTTTATGCGGGTATGTTATCTGTCTTTGTTTATGTTTGACAAAGAAAAAGTGGCCTGCTGTATTGTTTTAGCCGTTTCGCATAAACCAGTAAAGTAGGGATGAGCTCGGGACGGTATCGGTACCGAACCGATACCGATCCCGACAATACCGATACCGAAAAGTCCAAAAAACCAATACCGATTATACCGGTATGGTATCGATATCGGTTCGGTATCGGTACGGTACCGGTGTGGTATCGGTATTTTACCTTAAAATGCCGATACCATACCGACCCCGTACCGATACCGATAATACCGAAACCGAAAACCTCTAAATGTGGGTACCGATACCGATACCGAACACCCTCGGTTCGGTATCGGTTCGGTACGGGATCGGTATTTTTTCGGTTCGGGATCGGTTTTCGGGACCATATGCTCATCCCTACAGTAAAGTAATGTCTTTGTGTGGGTTTTGTTGTGGTGTTTAAAGTGTTAAATTTTGTTGTTTGAAAAACAAAGACCGAACGTGTATGTGTTTGCGCTGCTGGGCGCCTAAGTAAATAAAGTGCGTCACTGCTTAGACGATTTGACAGTTAAGGAAATTATACATTTTTGCGGCTAAACGTGTGGGTCAATATAAAAAACAGATTGTTTCAACTCTACCATTGACTAAAATATGTGTATAATATAACGCCTCAGCCACACCAACACCTATTCATTTAGACGCTTAGTCGCAAAAGTGCATAATTTGCTGAGACAAGTAGGCGTTCAGATGCCTTAGCGCGTAAGCGAATAGTGTCTATGCGCCAAGGCGAATAGTCTATGCGCCTAAGCGAATCAAACGCTTAAGTGCCTATTTTCCTTGGCACTTATTCGCCTAGGCACCTACGCGTCTAAGCGAATCAAATGCGTCGCCCCTAAGCGAATCAAACGCCTTAGCGCCTAAGCGAATAAACGCCTATGCGCCTAGGCAAAAATATTATAGAAGATGGAAAAGTGTTGCTATTTTTTTTTGGTGATTGGCGCCTATTCGTCTAGGCGCCTACGCGAATAAGCGTCTATGCGCCTAGGCGAATAGTCTATGCGCCCAAGTGAATCAAATGCCTTAGCGCATAAGCGAATAAGCGTCTATGCGCCTAGGCGAATATGAAGGAAATTGCAAAGCAAAAGGCTAATGAAGAGAAAAGGAGATTAGAACCTGAGATGCTTTTCAGAACAGAAGTTGTTGACAAAACAGGCGTAGGATTAATTTGTTACACAGGAGTACACCACAATACCCTAATCATGTAAATTATTGTGTGTGGCAATAGATTGTTGTTTGTGTCTAATTTTGTTTCTTCCAAACCCTCTGTTCAATGGAGTCCCTGCACATATCTTGTGAACACTCAAATATATTTGTTCATCACAATTGATCCTATTAAATCGATCTAAATGGGCGTGTGAAAATTATGTACCTTTTCTTTCTGAAGTTCTTGAAGACGATTTTGAAATTCTTCTAACTTTTTTGACGAAAGAGTTGGATAGCAACAACTTTTCATTAAGTTTTTAGTGATCTTATGGCTAATACTAATGCTTTGTTTACTTGCAGAACACCAAAGCAAATTTGAATAAAAGATTTTATGATCATGTTTTAAGGTAGAATTTTGCTAACTAGGGCTTTAATAGACATATCAAATGAACATATACACAAAAGGATAAGGATTAAAACTTAAAACTTTAACTTCTTATATCCCTTATTCTTTTTTGAAGATTGATCATTATAGTCGATTTGTCAAAAAAATGTTTGGTCAACATAGTGAGCCAAGAATATGTATTTTTCAGATTGAAGTGAACATTGCTTATTGACTTGATGGGAAAGCAAGTGAATAAGAGATTGATGGGTGGTTTGACCCTAAACATTATGTTTGTCTCGGACTCTCGGTGACGAATTTGTAAGACTGATCTTGGATGTAAGTATGCGCGAAAATGTGTCTACGGTTTAAGGGTTTAAGGGCGAGCAAGTCACAAGGCGCGCAACGCGCGCCCGTGAAACCCACTAGTTAAAATACGTATGCTAACTTTGGATTATTAATAAATTAATAATTTGTTATTATATATTTATATTGCACATTATACTTTTAGCGAAAAAATTATAATACCTAAACACAAGATAAATTGAAACGTAAAAACAGGCTAAAACAAGTGGTCCATAATGTGAAACTTAATGGGACCATCAGGACAATATCACCTCTTGTGTTTTCCTCTTAAAATATGTATAACTATTTGTTTATCTTCAAAGCAAAGCTTTTCAACTAAGTCTGTTAAACTGCCATTTCTTTTATTAAAACATTACCAAATTTAGTAATTCTTTCAAAACAAACCTTGAATAATTAATCATTTTTTTTCTAATTCATATATTAGAAATTTATTAAAAGCTATAATTTTTAAGCAATACTTTAAAAAAATATAAGAGTTTTAAAAGATTGCAAAATATAATTTCAAAGACACTGCACATGTTTAAAAAGATTAGTTTTATAATATAAAACACAAGGGCAAAATTACTAAACCTACACACAATTGTTCAAAAGCGAAGACAAAAATAAATAATGCAAGCAAATTTGTATACATTGGTATTCTACGGTAAGACTCTCATCTATAGTACTATAGACTCCAACAACAAGATTCAAATTTCAAATCATTTTTTTTTCTAAAAAAACACATATTTTATATGTTAAAATTACGGTGTTTCTTTTACAAATGTGAGATTTTGGTTCAACTTTTTATAACCACAAAGTAAAAGTAAAATTAAGGTGTTAAAATTGCACTTAAAAAAATCTAAAGCCTAGCCTTCTTGAGGTGTCAAGTTCAATTCCTGACTATCGGGTTTTACTGATTTTCTACTGTCATGTCTTCGGATGAGTGGGGGCCAGGTTTTCCCCGGAACTGATGGCTTGTTAGGTTCTGGCTACACATCGCTACTTGTGGGTAGTGCTGTTCACGAGCCGAGCCGATCCGAACGGAGCTTTGCTCATGCTTGGCTCGTTTACAAACCGAACCGAGCGGAGCGGCTCGTTTACAATCGAGCCGAAAACCGAACGAGCATTCTTCAAGCGCAAATTTTCTGAGCGAGCGCCGAGCAAGAATCGAGCGGAGAGTAATTTGGACGATCATAAAGTTATGATGCTTCCTTCGATGTTTTCATTGTCGGGTGACAACTAAGTCGAACTGTCCGATAATAACACTAATATTGAAATCCCAGTGTCCGAGGATGAGGCTTAGATTGAGGTTGGTGAGGCGATGAGCATATGTTAGAGAACAGTTGTTGCATTGTGACGTAGTGTGATATCAAACAACAATTAGCGATGGACAACTAATAACATAAAGAAGTCAAGACTGTCACCTAATGACTTATTGTTTTACTATTAAATCTAGTGTTAAATTTTTTATTAAGTTAAGTGGGCTAGTTATATTTTGTTTGCATATACTAAGTTAAATCTAATAGAACGTTATATATAAAGCCATAAATTTATTTGTAAATTGTGTGTATATTTATAATTAAATATATAATATATAAATAAAAATTTATTCGAGCCGAACCAAGCCGAACATACCTTTGCTCGTGCTTGGCTCATTTACAAACCGAACCGAGCCGATCGGCTCATTTACAACCGAGCGGAAGATCGAGCGAGCATTTTCCGAGCGAGCGACGAGCGATCCACAAGCAGCGAGCGATTTGAACAGCCCTACTTGTGGGTGGGTATTTAAGACGTGTTTTCATCTAGAAACATAGTGAGTGTTTCTGTAACAAATTGATGGTTAACCGGGTAGTCAGAAGATTAAAAAAAAAAAAAAAACTAATGCAATTAACGTCCGGAAAAAAAGTGAATAGAAGACAAAACAAAACATACTCCTAACTGTCATCTTTGTCTTCTACTCGTCTTCAAGAAACCCATAGAAAAAAATCTCTCCATATCCCTTTCATAATCTCCATTATTACTATTATTATTAACATTCTTCTTCTTCTTCTTCTTCTAACTCCACGTGTATATCCTAATCCTAATAACAAATTCGCATCTCACTTCTTCCTTCACACAATTGTTTTTTTTTTTTAAAAAAAAAAAGGTTAAACACAGTCGCACATGTGAGAACCAAATCATTTCAAATGTGCAGATAAACCACATGCTCTTTCATCATCTTTTCATCTCCCTTTACTTCTTCACATATTATTATTATTATAACTTCTTTCTAACCCTATCTCCACTCTCTCTCTCTCTCTCTCTGTATAATCAGTTAGTTACATTCGTCAATTGAAGTGTTTGGATTGAAATTGTTTGGATTCAAGTTCAACAGTTGTTGTGGAATATTATCGATCTGAGGTTTATACCGTCAGTAATTCAACACGACCTGTTTAACGCTCTAAGACCTGTTTTGACAGTCCTAGTCAGCATTTTCTGCTAGGAGTGTAACAGACAGCGCCATTAATTAATTAATGGCGCTGTTTAAGCGGTTTTTTTACAAGAAGCCGCCGGATCGGCTTCTTGAGATATCTGAAAGGGTTTACGGTATGTGATTATTTACTAATAATGTTTAGCCTGTACATAATAATTTTAAAATTTTTAGTTGTACAGTTGTATTTTCCGGTTTTCATGGATTGAAGTTGTGATTTGGACTTTGAATATTACTGAAATTTGACTAAGTAGTCAACTGTTGTTAGTTAAGTTGTGTTTTAGGTATGCGAAAGCGTTGACTATATTTTTACTTGAAATTTGGGGAAAACTTGCTCTATTAGGTTTAAAGTTAAAAATATTAGGAAATAAGTGATGCATTTGACTACATATACTAAGAAATTGTAGCATCAGATTTTTTGCTCTTCAATAGCATAATAGCACAGTGTCAGACTCACCTAAACTTGAAGTGTATTTGGTAATTAGTGACATTCTAGTTCCACAATGATATTTGGAACAATATTATGGAAAGAAATCGAAACATTGCTGTATTAGGTTGAAGAATTTGTTATCTCTTGATTACCTCCTGATGCTAGATTATTTGTTTCGAAATAGGAAATGCTTGAAATTTTAGGGATTATTTAGCCTGTTTTCGAAGGAATTTGGAACTGATATAAAATAGTATCAAAATTCTACTTGTACAGTTGTAGTTTGTATCCCCCGGTTTTTGTGGGTTGAACTGGTACTATTACTGAATGGTTGATTATATTATTTAGACTTGAATTTTGGGGAAAACTTGCTCAGTTAGGTTAGTTAATCATTAGAAAGAGGTTATGCATTTGGCTAATATACTAAGAAACTGTAGCATCAGATTTTTGGCTCTTCAATAGCACAGTGTCAGGCTCACCTGAACTTGAAATATTTTTTGTAATTAGTGAAATTGTAGTTCCCCGTGATATTTGGAACAATAATGTGAAAAAAAAAAAAAAAAAAACCGAAACTTAGGTATATTAGGTTTAAAGGATTTGTTACCTCCTAGAATTGCTTGAAATTTCAGGGTGTATTTCTCCATTGCATTTGCTGCTAGTTTGTTGATCTCTATATAAAGTTAATGATTTTGCTGTAAATCGTTTGCAGTTTTCGATTGTTGTTTCTCAACTGATGTACTTAAAGAAGATGCGTACAAGGTTTACATGGGTGGCATTGTGGCTGAGCTTCAAGACTACTATCCTGATGCATCTTTCATGGTTTTTAACTTTAGAGAAGGTGACAGAAGGACTCAAATATCAGATATATTATCGCAATACGATATGACGGTTATGGAATACCCTAGACAATATGAAGGGTGCCCGATGTTACCGCTAGAAATGATCCATCACTTTTTGAAATCTAGTGAGAGCTGGCTCTCGCTAGCAGGTCAACAAAACGTGCTTCTAATGCACTGTGAAAGGGGCGGGTGGCCTGTGCTTGCGTTTATGCTTGCGGCTCTTCTTTTGTTTAGAAAACAGTATAATGGTGAACAAAAGACTCTTGAAATGGTGTATAAACAAGCTCCTAGAGAGGTTCTTCGTCTTTTAACACCTTTAAATCCACAGCCTTCTCAACTGAGGTATCTTCAGTACATATCCAGGAGAAATTTAGGTTCTGATTGGTCGCCCTCAGACACACCATTAGCTTTGGATCATATCAAACTTAAATTCCTTCCTTTGTTTGGTGATAAGGGTTGTAGACCTGTCATTCGAATCTATGGTCAGGATTCATCTTCAACAACCGCCAATAGGAGCTCTAAGCTTTTGTTTGCATCCTCCAAAACCAAGAAACAAGCCCGCTACTATCAACCGGTAAGTTTTTCTATCATTCAGTTCAGATATATTGCTTCCTTTATAAGGAGGCGTTTTCATGTGTGTTTGGAAACTATGTGATTCTAGATTATAAGAATAAGATAGTCAGCTGTAGTAAAACGGGCTGTAGAAGATAGTGTTTGAATGTGCTTTGGCTATTTGAAGTTGTAATAATCAGATAATCAGGTTGAGAATGTTATATACTTATATTGACCAAAAATGACATTCTCGTGAAAAAGGAGATACGTTTTTTGAGTCTTTGAAATCAGGTAGAACTTAGAAGACAGGGTAATTAGGTAAATTCTAATTTACCACTTTGATAATCAGTTGTAGACTTGTAGCTGGTGTAAAACTAATTATTAGAATTTGATTATTTGACCCTTAAATAATTAGGTGCAGAATATGTTTATCCAAAGTTCCAAACATTGAAAATTGATTGTTGTAACTGCCAGTCAAAATAATCAGATAAATAGTTTCAAAACACAAATCCAAACACTCCCTATTATAATCTTATAACTTTGTGATTGCAGGAAGAGTGTGAACTGGTGAAAATTGATATCCGTCACCGTGTTCAAGGAGACGTGGTTCTTGAATGCGTGCATTTGGATCGTGTTAGGGAAGAAATGATATTTAGAGTAATGTTTCACACAACATTTGTGCGAAGCAGTGTACTTAATTTGAGTCGTGATGAAGTTGATGTTATGTGGGATGCAAGAGATCAGATGCCAAAGAATTTTAAAGCAGAGGTAGGCCTTTTGTTTTTTTTTTCCACGCTGAATATACCCTTATTTTGAAAACACTAGAAGCTGAATGCATATTTATATATGTATCAGGTATGTTTTTTGGATCCTGATGCTCTACCATCTATGATCACCACAGAAAGAGAGTTTGAAGACAAGAATGGGGCAGAAAGCCCTACACATGAAGAGTTTTATGAGGTAGAAGAGATTTTTGATAGCACGGTTGATGGGCAAGATGGTCTTTCACCTAAAGACATTAAGGTGGATGCTGAAAATGGTGATATAGTCTTGCAGGAAAAATCCGTACCAGAAGTTGATGCATTTGAAGACTATGAATCAGATGATGTGAACAAAAAACCTGTAAATAGGATTTACCAAAATGAGTTGGGCCGTGTGAATGGTGGTTTGAAGCTTACAGTGGCGGTTGCTAATGAAGATGATAAGACAGATGGGATTGTGAAGGAAATAAAGACGGAAGGGGTAAAAACTAAACAAGAGAAAGAAGAGGGAGCAGGGAAGAAGTTGAGTAGAAAAAATTCTGTTAATTTGAAAGTTGGTTTGGATGTTGTTGGAAAGCAAAAGGGTAAGCCGGAAATAGGGGCAAATGCAAGAGTTGCAAAGCCAAATGTGGTGTCTAGGTGGATCCCACCTAATAAAGGGCCCTATACTAACTCGGTACATGTAGCGTATCCGCCTACTAGATATAATAGCGCACCTCCTCTGCTAGCTGCTCTATTAGAGGAAGACAAAAAGTCACTCGAAGTTGGTGTAAATAAAGCAGAGAGTAAAAGTAGGAAACAAGTTGTTGACTCTTGTGTTGATAATTTGGAAGAAAAATCAACCAAGGTTATATCACCGCTTCCTCCATTACCATCACCTCTTCCAACTGCAAGGGTTACTCTGGTACAAGCTACAAGCAGGGCCCCTCTTCCACCACCTCCACCTCCGCCAACCTCATCCAACATCTACGACACCAATGCCATTGTGCCTTCAACCCCACCTCCGCCTCCAAGATATGGTGCCCCACCTCCACCTCCACCTCCATCGCCGCCTCCACCTCTACCTCCTCCAACATATGGATCGCCATATCTGCCACCCCAACCTCCACCTCCAACGTATGGCGCCTCACCTCCACCTCCTTCACGAAGTGCTCTAGTTTCACATTCGCCTCCGCCTCCACCTCCGCCTCCAACGCTTGGATCTCCCACTCTACCTCCTTCAATACGTGGACCCCCACTACCCCCACCACCACCTCCACTGAGCAGAGGGCCACCTCTACCTCCGACACGTGGATTCGCACCACCATCCCCACCACCACCTCCACCTCCGCCACCTCCAATCCGCGGAGCACCTCCACCTCCATCACTACCAGGTGGTAGTCCACCGCCACCATCTCCACCGATGTGGGGACCACCGCCTCCATCTGGTGCTCGTGCACCTGGGCCTCCTCCACCACCTCCACCTGGTGCACATGCACCTGGACCACCTCCACCGCCTCCACCTGGTGCTCGTGCGCCTGGACCGCCACCTCCGCCTCCACCTGGTGCTCGTGCGCCTGGACCACCACCTCCGCCTGGGCCGCCAAGACCTCCAGGTGTTGGACCCCCACCACCTCCGCTCGGACCTCGTGCTCCTGGACCTCCAAGTAACGGTCCTATCCCCCTTAGAGGTCGGGGACTCATGCGTCCAGCTGGAATGGCTATAGCAGCACGTAGATCTAATCTAAAGCCACTGCATTGGAGCAAGGTTACCCGTGCCTTGCAAGGAAGCTTGTGGGAAGAGTTGCAAAGACCTGGACAACCCCAAAGGTATTCCACTTTCTGCACCCTCAATTTGGTTTTCATCTTAATAACCAATGTATCTCTTTATTATTTATGAGAAAATAAATTACTCTCATTAAAATCATATGGTGAGCTTTAAAGGGCGTATGGGTTACATGCATTTGGACCTTACTTTTGCAGATGCTTTAGAGTGAGGGGAGTGGTGGCGTGGGAATGGCGTGAAAAGCCAACCTGCGCCGGGAACACCACCCCCTCCTGGCATGGTGAGCAGCGTTGTGTTGATTGTTTTTTTTTTTTTTTTTTTTTTTTTTTAAATAACCTTTATAATGATTGAAACCCAAGCCCCTCCACTCCCCACCATTTTGAGGGCTTGAGTTTTGGACCCCACTTATGCCACATGGGGACATGGCAACTCATGCCCCCAACCCAAGCCCCCACTCCCCATAGGTTTTTAGATAGTTGACAATGACATATGTTTTCTGATGCTAAGTATTTAATTTACTGGATTGCAGTGCACCAGATTTCGATGTGTCAGAACTTGAGACATTATTCTCTGCTATAGTCCCGAAGAAAGATACTTCTAGAGGGCGGCGCAAGTCTACTGGTTCAAAACCTGAAAAAGTCCACTTGGTAATGCAATGTGTATCAATTAATTATCTTATCTATGAACTTACTTTTAATTCTTTTTTTTTTTTTTCTAAAGATGACCCTACTTCTCTGAAGTAGAAGAATATCCTAATGTGAAGAGGATAATTACGGGTGGCATATTCATATTGACCTTCCCATTTTGTGATATTTTTTTCAGGTTGATTTGAGGAGGGCTAATAACACAGAAATCATGCTCACGAAGGTTAAGATGCCGCTTCCTGACATGATGGTAAGTGTGGATTTCATATACTAACATGAGTACATGACATCTTAATATATAAATGGCTTCTTGGTTTTGATTCTATCTTTGTTCCTTCCACTTGTCGAAAGGAAGGAATGAAGGATCCCAAAGAATCAATTTTTTTAGTTGTTGAATTTCTCTTTGCTCAAATGTTTTCTTTGATTAGTGGCATGAATAAATAGAGTTTTTTCTACATGCATGATGTGTAAGAATATCTGAATAGAACACCATTGTTCTAGTTATCAGGCAAATTGCATATGTCAACAGGGTGATGACAAAAGAATACGTATCAATTGGTTTGTTTTGAATTACATTCTTAAAAAGGACTTTACGCTGTTTTGGGGATGTTGCATATCCTCACTTAGTTGTCCCCAGTAGCCTAAATGACTAAACGTTTGTAAAGCATCCACAGCAAGTTGACATGTCCATGGGTCGGATTTTTTTATCTTTATTTGACCTGATCCAATATGTTTACAACTTAGAATGATCCAGTAGATCAAAAGCTTGTTCCAACAGTAAAATAGTTCAACCTATTTAGGCAGATCAATGCGTGGGTCGACCCATTGATTAATTATCTTCCTCACTTTAATCATCCCTTTCCCTACACCTGAAAACATGGTACTGTTTTTATTATTATGACAACATGATATTTATTGTAACGGTAACCTTTTAAAAGTATGACTATTGCACTCTGTTTGGGTGGCTTGGTACATTCGTCTGATTTCTTCCATTTAACCTACTTTGACTCATATTCTTTCCAGCTCATAATAATGTCTTGTGTGCTCATCTTAAAAATGCCTTTTTTTTTTCTTAAGGATGATGTTAAAATAGTTCTTTGACCAATGATGGAAGATGGGCAGTTGGGCAACGAATGAATTTATTTTAGGTCAAAACAAGTGGTAGTGTGGGCCGATGCGCCAACACATTTTGTACATTTATTATTATATAAATAATTTCTGTGCTAAAATGATTAAAAACAACTATAGTATTGTGTAAATATTTTTATGTTTTTCAATAAAGTGAGAAGGTTCTTGTGCATTTAAATGCACTTCATAATTCTGATGACTTCCAACCTTTACTATTTTTAATTAAATTTTTAAGCTTAGTCCATTTGACCTGTTAAACATAATCGACCCTTTGTTTAAATAATTGGGTAAATTTGCCTCTATTTCTATTTATAGCCAAATCATTTAAAAATGTCTCCATAAAATGAAATAATCATGGATCCTTTTTCTCAACATCATCATAACTAGTCTCAAACCTTGAGCCTTTCTTTTGTCCAATGGATTTTATATGCATTTTGAAAAAAACTTTCTTTTTAATCAACTTCTTCACTTCATACAAAGTATCTATGTTTGGTTTTTTTCTCACATCGTTATGCTGTTTTCAAAATTTGTTTTTATCATAGCTCCGAGATAAGTTGTTTGTACTGGTTATATGTGAGTGTTTTTACACTCTTAATTGCATGCTAATGAGTCGAATAATATCAATTCTATTTGGCATCTACAGGCTGCAGCTTTAGCTATGGATGAATCAATCTTAGATGCGGATCAAATAGAGAATCTTATCAAGTTCTGTCCTACTAAAGAAGAGATGGAGCTACTCAAGGTACTAATGTATTATACATAATGTTATTTTATTTGAATGTGGCATTATTAGAGGTCGCAATATGCACAGGTATGTAGATTAGGTAATGGGTCAAAGCATGTATGTGTTGCAGATGAAGCAAATTAGTCTAGGCTGAGTTGACCTAAGACACTTTTTTGTCCATTTTTCGTCTTTTATAATGAATAATTACCATATGAAATATTATTACTCAATCCATATTATTTCAATATTAATTTAATCTTAAATTAAAATGATTAAGGATGTATTATGCAATAAAATTACACTTTGGACGATGTTCAACGCATTTGTCCTCGTTTTCTTTAAAGCTAGTTTATTTGATTTCGCCCATTTGACCCATTAGAGGTCAAAGATAACCCAAATTGAACAATTCATAAGTAAATGGATTGAAATTGCTACTTCTAGGTGTTGTTGATGGGACATTTTTATTGGGTGAGAAAGTTGCAGTCTATAGTATACCTTTTGGCTTTTGATTTTCTATTAATGATTATGCATTGCTACTGCTCAGAATTATACAGGTGACCAGGAGACGCTGGGCAAGTGTGAACAGGTTGGTAGCCAAATAATGGATTATTTTATCTTTTTATGATAACTTGCATGCCACCTCTTACTTATTTTTGGTTCTTTTCCAAATAAATTATCACTTAGTTCTTCCTGGAGCTCATGAAGGTGCCACGTGTGGAATCGAAGTTACGTGTTTTTCTGTTCAAAATTCAATTTAACACTCAGGTAAATTTTATGGTATAGTCTGGTTGTTCTAATCACATATTATAATTATTATAATCTCATCTTGGCCTTTTTTTCAGCTCTCTGAGTTTAAGAAGAGTTTGAACATTGTGAACAACGCATGTGATGAGGTACTATGATATAATAGATGACACTCTTTGTAATCCTTACATATGTATGGTCACTTATCTCATATAATACTCTTTTTGGTATTAGGTCCGCAATTCCGCTAAATTGAAGGAAATCATGAAGAGAATACTGTATTTGGGGAATACATTAAATCAAGGAACTGCTAGAGGTAAGAGCATCAATATTGAATACTACATATATCTTACCTATGTTAATCATTAATAAATGAATCGTAAAAACGAATATTTCACCTCTGGTTCTATACGACATTTGCAGGTTCTGCAGTTGGTTTCAAGTTGGACAGCCTTTTGAAACTCACTGATACACGTGCTTCTAACAGCAAGATGACTTTAATGCATTATCTCTGCAGGGTACAAGTTACTTATGCATAAGTATTGCTATTCATACATCTTTTGTTTCTAATAAATATACATCACCATTTTGCAGGTTCTTGCCTCTAAGTCACCGGCCCTTTTAGATTTTCATGTGGATCTTGTTAGTCTCGAGTCTGCAACTAAGGTTCACATTCACACATTTTTTCAAATTCTAATCATCTTTTATTGTTGTTAAAGAAAAAGGTTAACAACAAAAGGCTCAAATTGCAGATACAATTGAAGTCTTTAGCAGAAGAAATGCAAGCAATCATTAAGGGACTGGAAAAGGTTAAACAAGAACTAATTGCATCCGCAGATGATGGCCCTGTATCTGAAGTTTTCCATAAGGTAAGTAAATATCTCTCACAACTTTTCGAAGGAAAAAAAAGAAATCCATTTTCAATTTTCATTATATTTTTCAGACTACAAACGTTGTCAAAAATTATATTTTCAATTGTACATTCTGCCAAGTGATTCTTATTCTTGAACTGATAGACACTAAACAAGTTCATCGGCTTTGCTGAGTCAGAAGTGGCGGCTGTAACAAATTTGTATTCCGTGGTGGTAAGAATCAAGAACCCTTTTACAGTGGTATCATCTTTTTTTTTTTTTTTGCTTCACAAAGTTCACTTCCGGGCTCTTTAATTTTTTTTTTGTTTAATTACAGGGTAGAAATGCTGATGCATTAGCCCTATATTTTGGTGAGGACCCTGCTCGTTGCCCTTTTGAACAAGGTAACATATGAACTATAAAGGGATTGACTTTTTAAATTACAAATCTGTGTTGGATAAATAACTGAAGGATATGACACATGGATATTACTTTATGGTTTGCAGTTACTCAGACCCTTTTGAATTTTGTGAGGCTATTTCGAAAAGCTCACGAAGAGAACTATAAACAGGCTGAACTAGAAAAAAAGAAAGCGCAAAAAGAAGCTGAAATGGAAAAAACAAAGGGTATTGACTTAACAAAGAAAGCCGTAAAATAAGCTGAATGGGATTTATTCTTCATATTATCCGGCAAAGTGTCAAGTGGGTCAATGCAAGCCCGATGCTAGACACAGCCACATGTGAAATGAACCGTACTGTATAGCTCGTGGCTGCATGCACAAAACCCTAAATTGCAAACACGTGAAGTGAACCAAATGGTAAATACATACACATAGCAAGATGCACGTGCTATCGGGGAGATATGAAGCTGATGTGACCTCAAATCCTATTTTGAGTTGACCACATCAGACTGGGATTGACCTTTGAAATAAAGGGCTCAGGCATAGGGACTGTGAAAATGTACAGTGATGAACCAAGTATATGTATATAGTTGTAACCCATATACTAACACTGATATATGATTATTTGGTTTGTATTATTAGAATGAGAGTTTTAGAACCGAAACTGGTCATGAAATTTGGTGTACATAGATCCAGGTAGGTGATAGCAAGTTGGGATAATAGGCTATTGTAGGAATGTTGGTGCAACAAAAGTGCAGATTTATATACATTTTGTAATTAACTGTAGTAAAAGAAATTTATTTTGTATTATTTGTGTTTTCTGGTATTCTGATAAGGTTGTTTTACCTGTTTTTGCTTTGGGATGCAAAGTGTGTATTATGTGATGTTTTCTTAAAGCTGTACTTCAAACAAAGAATTATGTGATAATTGATATGCTGAACGATATTAATAAGAAAGATTTAGAATGTTCGTATAGAGGGACATTCGTTTCTAAACAAACAATGTCGATAACTATGAGAACCGCAAAATACATTTGTACATTTTGCTTTGAATGTGCTACACAAGATGCTTATATAAAAACATCTCTCACACAAAAAGATTCACACATAACTTTAATTATATTTTATATACTACGTAAGTGCATTATGCAATTTTTACATGCTTCTAAAATTAATGTATGCCCGGTGCCCACATATGTGTGTATTATGTATGGTGTTTAAGTTCATCAAGAATACCATGTTCATGAACATCAGATTTCTTGTATATTAAATTTTGTTTCAGTATTATAAATTAAGAACGGATTTTTATAAGAATTAATATAGAATAAACTTAACCAACACTAAACGGTCAAACATAGTTTTTGGAGGGTGGCCAAATTAAATTACTAGTGCTTGTTTGCTCAAGCACCAAACCAAATTTTACCAACTTGATTAGTCAACTGTCGAGCTAACCGTACCCAATTTTGATTTTTTATTTTAGGTAAGCACTAGTGCAATCGTATTTGGAAACTTATAAAAAAATTTTTTGGTTTGATTTAGGCTTTAAAAGAATATCTTATAGTAATTGGTAGAATATTTTACACTAATTGGTTCTCACAATAAAGATATAAATCAAAAGTCTAGTTACCATTACCCGGGGTGTAAATAAGTTGAGCTCGTTAAAATCTCAAACTGAGTTGAGCCTATACTAAAGCTCGTTAAATAACCAAACTCAAGCTTCATATATTGTGTTTGATTAGGCTCGTGAGCATAACCAAGCCTATTGTTATATAAAACCTTTATTATTTAATGGCATAAAATAGTAAAATCGTTATTAAATAATAAATTAGTCAAAATCAAACTGAGCTTAAGTTTAAAAAATTACGCACAAGTTAGAGTTTGAGCGTACAGAAACTCAATGAAAAAATAATCAAAATTTAAATTGAGAACTCTTTATTTATATTCAATTTGGTTTTGCTATTAGTAAATAGTAATCCAAACCATACTATACTATACACGTTCTTATGACAAATTTGTTAACTCCGTATGCTTTAGAAAAAAATAAATAAGGATAAGAATAAATATAAATTATCAAAATAAGAATAGTTGAGAATTTTATTTTTAAAATAGACAATGACTGCTAGCTAAGGCTTAGTTGATGTTTTTATTAAAGGCTAAGTAGACTTTTTCCTACAAATTTGCCCAGATTAACCAGCGTTTGCCTATTTTGATAATCTTTACTGGTCAAACGTTTATTTTAGTAATTTGGCTAATCAATTTAGTTTATTTAGTTAGATTGATGGTTTTGGTTCGGTTGCTTAGTTTTGATTAATAGCCAAAACCGAAATTTGGCTATAACTTTTGCTTAGAAATCCATTAAATATGTCCCGCACAAATGGTTAATATATTGTTATTGTACGGCCATCTATACACCTTTAGTTTGTAAACGTTATTGGGATGTGCTTGATCATTCTACCTTTTTAAAATGTTGCATGTTTGGCGTTTCTTATTTAGAAACAAATTTCTCAATGTTGCTATATTAATTAGGTGATTTATAAGATGTGTTTTAAAAAACTTTGCTTCTTTTCTACATTCTAAAGGGTGTGTAAAGTCGTATTAAAATTACTTGTTACCAAATGAGACAAAAATTAGGAAAAAAAGTAATTAATCATAATTCATAATAATACTTAATCTAATAATCATGTAATATCAATTTGTATTTCATACAAATAAAGTTGTACATTCTTCTATATTCAGTTTTTTGTAACTATCATACTACATAAATTTAATCCAGAGGAGAGTTTTATCAACTCATCTCAACCTGTGATTTCAATCCAATAAAAAAAAATCCCCCAAAAAAAAAAAAAAAAAAAAAAAGTAAAACTTTTGCCTAACACTTTACCAATGCAACATCTTCTTCTTCTTTAATCCTGCATGCTTCTTGATCAATAATATTCTGATCATAAGCAATTTTGCAGCTTTTAAAGAACACACACCCAATTATGACATCAATTATGATGACAATGGAGTACAAATAAGAAATAAATAATCCTTCTAATACCATAATTGTGGTAGATTTATTCATCCCGGAATTGGAATAAGCCTTAATTATCCGGAACTGGAAAAGGAATTCGATTCCGGCCAACGCCATGTTAACAAGCAGCGATAAAGATAGCGCAATTGCGGTTCTTCCTCTGATCAACACACAAGCTTTGAGAATCGATATGAACCCACCACACAATTCCATTCCAGAGAGGATTAGAGCCAAATTGCATATGATCAATGCATTTGCTACCATGATGGAATACGCGATTCCACCCAAGATAGTAAAGATAAGTGAGGGGATATGGAGCTTTTCTAAGGAGCTGAAAGCAATAAAAAGAGCCCAAAAGCATGTGGCGTTTGTGGAGATGATTATCAAAGTGTTCCAAATTTGTGTTTGGAGAATGGAATTGAAGATTCCGGCGAACGAAGGAATTAGTTTAACACGCGTGTTAAACGATTGTATTACGAATGATTTCGCTATGAGGAGGAAGGAGAGGGAAAAGGGTAGGGCTAGAATAGAACAAGAGATGGTTTGGGAGAGTTTGAGGCTAAGAATGGAATAGAATTCCGATTCCCGAGGGAATCCAGCCGCGTCGAAAAGTGACCGGAGACGGGAATGGAATGAGAAGAAGTCAGGAATAAGAGAGGAGGAAATGAGGATTGAAGCAGAAAATGGGATGGCTAAAATGGCTATAGAAGTGAAGAAAGTGTATTGTTTTAGGAAAATATGAATTGATGTTCTAATGATTTTAATGGTGGATTCCATTGGAATTGGAAAGGTGAGAGGTCACCGGCGTTGGTGATTCCGGTGAAGATGGGTGTGAGGAAGATTGGGGTTGATATGGAGGGGAGGGAGTTTGGTGTAGTTGATGAGTGCATGGGCCACCAACTACAAGCTAACTAATCCTATGCAAGTTTGAATGGTAAATAAACACTCCATTAATAAATTAATTGACTTTATCTAATGACAAAGCATGGATGTAGTACTACTTAACAACATCACTACACACTTGTAATTTGTTTAGGTTATGTATTTAGTAATAAGAATTAAGTTCGGTTTTCATCCCTTCGGTTTGATTAAATTCTTGTTTTGTCCTCGTGCTTTGTTTTTGTTTTCTATGACACAAAGCAATTTATTTTACGCATGACTTTAGTCGCGTAAACTAACGCTATTAAAGTTATGTATTTAACCTTCTAAAATTGGCCAAAATACCATTGTTTACAAGTTGAAATGACAAGAAAATGAAACTAGAAAGTGTCTTGGGCGAAAAATAATGTACAAGGGCGAAAAGCGTAAATTTGGTAGATCCAAATGGATGAAAATTGTAATTAATCAAGTCTAATAATAAAGAATAAATATACGATAAGTTGAAGTGTAGGTTGCTTGGTGATGCAAAGAGGTTGATGTGTCATAGGTTTGGTTGGCGTAGAATAGACTCATAACAGGAGTTCATCATTATGAAAATCTCAAGGTTCCTTCGTGTGGAAAATACATAAAGATAAAGGGAAAGTAGCATTTATGTAATTAAATGGGACTTCATTCAAAAAGCTATGATAATCTAACCGACAATTGTATTACTTAAGTTTGTTATTCTTTTTTTTATTTATCTAAATTCAATATTACTCTAATATTAAATTTATATATCAATAAATCATACTCAGTATATCCTACGAATAGTAAAAACTATCGATAGAGTCAGGGGAGTGTGCCTACATCTCACCCTCTTCTGACCCTACCGATAGTTTTTACTATTCGTGGGATATACTGGGTATGATTGATTGATTGATTGATATATAAATTCAATATTAGAGTAATGACTCGCGACTCGCAGGTTGACTCGTAGCTCGCGTGAAAAAAGCTCAAACAAATCTAACTACAAACACTTGATTCGAAACAAAATGAGCCAACCTGACTCATTTTGTAACCAAGCCCAGACTCTACTCGGTTCGCGGCTCAGCTTGTAGGCTCTTTCTTTCTTAGGCTTGTTTTCACTTCAATATCGTGATCAAGCCGAGACAAGCTGCCTCATTTAATTTTGAACTCAAGCTTGAAACCACCCTGGCTCGACTCGGCTCGGCTCATTTACAACCCTATGCAATGTTAAGGCATCTTGAATCGGACCCAAACCAACAATCGAGAAAACTCCATAAGGACGAACCAATACAAGGTTAGAGTGTGAGGTTGCAAATTTTTGTTAGGCCAAATCTAGTTTCAGCTATTAACTGATTTAAATGTTGGGTTGGCAATATTTATGATTTCAATAGTCAAAATTCTAATTTTGGGTTTGATAATTTATTTATACTTTTAAATTTGGTTTAAAATTCATATAACCAACGATTGTTAAAAGATTAAATAATTTCAATATTCGTTCAAAAGACTATCATTCCATAAAAAAACTAATTTCAATACGTTTAAAAGACTAACAACCGATAAAAAAGGCTAAGCAATTTTAAAAGGCTAAAACTCTACAAAAAAAAAAAAAAAACACTAAACAATTCCAATATTCGTTTAAGGCACTAACAAACCATTAAAAATATGTCACCCTTCATTATTGAGAATTTGACTCACATCCATCATCGAAAGCTTTATCAAAATCTATCTTTATCAATTTATCTTAAGTGTTTCAGAAAGATATAGCAATAAGATAAAGGTTAAAAAATAATAATGTTGTAATGATAGGAGGGATTAAACAAATTTTGTACGAGTCTAAGCTTTGTTTACTCATACTAAAAGCTGACTTTTAACGATAGAAAGTAAAATTACTGAAATATCTATCTATACATATAATAAACCAAAGCCATTTTAATGACATGACACTCAAATAGAGTATTCTCTTCACTGAGTGTGTCATGTGTCATCCCATCCCATGTGACAAGGGCTTTATTTTAGGAAAATAATAATTTAAAATTTAAAAACAAAATTAGATTTTTATCTCTAATGTTTTCTCTCATAATTTTTAAACGTTAATAACTTTTATATATGAGATTTTTTAAAGAAAAAAATTACACCAAATTAACAAGCGTTTTATTATCTTTCCAATGGGTACCATAGTGCTATATAAAAAACGGAGAAAAAAACGACTATTTTTTTGTGTGGTTTTGTTAATACAAAAAAAAACAAAAAAAACACAAAGTGTTCAGGTTATTCATTAATCATGTATAGGCAAGTCATTAGTTATGTTCAAACCAGTAAATATGATTTTTATTTACAACATGTGTGACTATTTTTTTGTGTGATTTTGTTCATACAGGAAAAAACACAAAGTGTTCAGGTTATTCATTAATCATATATAGGCAAGTCATTAGTTATGTTCAAACCAGTAAATATGATTTTTATTTACAACATGTGTTAGCATTGGAGTTTTACATTGTTTTAGGTTAGGTTTTAATATTAGAGTTATACAGTGTTTAAGGATATGCACTAACATTGAAGATACATTGTTAATTGTTTTAGATTAAATGCTACCCGAAGCTTTCCTGCATGTAACTGTAAAACGCATCAGTCTATTTCAGGTGTAAAATTGATATTTCAAATTAGATTTCTCAACCCGGGACGCTCCCGGGATATATTAGTTTAAAAAAAATTGTGGGTTTGGGTCGGGCCTGGGATTAGGTGATACCCGACCCAATTACCCTTTTTTTATATTAGAATATGATAACTTATGGCAGAGATTTGTTTAATAATAATAATAATAATAATAATAATAATAATAATAATAATAATAATAATAATAATAATCATCATCATTAATCATATATTGGTAAGTCATTAATTATGTTGTCATATTAGATATTTTATTATGTCATATTAGATATTTCAACCCGGGACGCTCTCCAACAGGTAATTGCTATGTTTTCTTTTTCTACCATATTCTGAAATAGCTCAAATCTTATTGTATGCAGTTAAAGACCTTTGACTGAATGTATTGGTGCTAAACAATCTTTGTCCCCTTGAAGTGCTTGGGATCTTAATATTCTGTTTTAGATGTTGATGTTGTAAGGTGAAATGGATATTTTGGTATATGTTTTTTTAAAAGTATCTAATGTAAGTTGATACATAGATGTCATTTTTATAGTTTAGATACTTCTAATTTTATTCACTTTACTTAGATTTCTCAACCCGGGACGCTCCCGGGGTATAAGCTAGTCTAACATATATGTAAAAAAAAAAGGAATAAGTAGCTATTAAATAGCTAAAATAAAATACTTACAATAAAGTATTATATTGAATAAACAATAAGTATCTCAGAGATTATCACTAATCACCGAGTGGTATATACTTACGTTACTACAAGTACATTCCTTTACCCAAACCTTAGGTTCAACCCGAGAGAGTGAATGTGAGTGAGTGTGTGTGTAGCAAAAGTAAGAACACAAAGATGTAAGTGGTTCGGTCAAGCACGACCTACGTCCACTGTGAAGAGCCGGTGATATTATTACTTTGGGGAGTACAAAGTATACAAGTAAACCTAGCTCTATGTTACAAGTGAGTATTTTTCGGATCCCCTTGAAAGGAGTTCATGTCTTCTATTTATAGTGGAGGTCATGGGCTTGACGAGAAGCCCACGAAGAGTCTTGTAATCTTTGGGCCTTGGCTCGGCCCAATTGCCTTTAGTCTTTGGAAAAGGCGGGAAAAGGACGTTCACTGTAGATGACGATAGCGGTGACTTGCCAGGCGGACACGTGGCAGCGTGTGACTGGCCACTGACGGTATGTCGCTCTGAACCAGCATGGTTGACTTACCTGCCGGCGTCTGACGTGACCCCTGACAGCAGGTAAGCATGCCTGGTCACTACAGTAGAGGCAGCATGGTGGAAGCATGGAACTAGTCACTTCACTGTTGAACGTCAGTGGTTGTTGGGCAACCGCGGACACGCGTCACTACCCTGTTGGTGGTGTCAGTGATCCCTTGCAGGTGGATCTTCCTGACCCTTGATCTTCCGTACATCGTACCTGGGAATGTTATGATGTGAACTAGACCGCGCGTTGGTAGACGCGCGTATGCTTTTCCTTAGTGAGTGAGGTCTTGTGGTTCAAGTCTTCTCCGTGAAACTCGTCCTGCGGGAGCATTTATGCGGATCTTCATGTGGCGGAGATAGGGATGCCGCGTCCACCTGGATTAGGCTCCCTATCCCTTCAAGTCCCCCTAGTCTAGGGCTTCTCCTATTCTCAATTCGAGAATAGGTGGAACGCTAGACTGAATAAAAAACAAGTCGCGGATGATAGCTCGTCTGCTTGTGTTGAGTTTTCTCTGAATGGATTGAGAAGGATAGTGCGGAGAGCGTTTTCTCTCGCTTTTACGCCGAAGCTCCGCGAATTATGACGTGTCATGCCTTGTCTTGACAGAGAGAAGGTGGAGAACGTCTTTATCCGCTTTCACGTCCGAGTTCCGCGAACCCTGACGTGTCATGCCTTGTCTTGACAGAGAGAAGGCGGGGAACGTCTTTACCCGCTTTTACGTCAAAGTTCCGCGAACCATGACATGTCATGCCTTGTCTCGATAGAGACAAGGCGGAGAACGTCTTTATCCGCTTTTACGTCAAAGTTCCGCGAACCATGACGTGTCATGCCTTGTCTTGACAGAGACAAGGCGGGGAACGTCTTTACCTGCTTTTACGTCAAAGTTCCGCGAACCATGACGTGTCATACTCTGTTTTTGTGATAAATGCGTTCCCATAGTTGTAGTAAATGCAAGGTAACGTATTTAATTTGTCGTCAATCATTTGAATTTATGGCGCCTAGAATTCTAATATGGATAACGTCATGGAGAAGTTTAGCAAACGTGTCACGTTGTCTGCTTTATGTCTCCCCAGACGTTTGCAGGAGGCTTTTCGTCTGGTGTTAGGCGCGTGAGCGCCACTCGCGTCTGTTGGTTTAACGAGTGACCAGGGTGTTGCCACGTGTCGTTTCACGTGTCTTGTGTCAGGCGCGTGAGGAGGCACGCGTCTGAATGTGTGAGATGGTGAGATCTGTTGACACGTGTCAGGGGATTGAACGGTTGCCAGCTGTGGAGCTTTGCACACGCGCTGTTGTGAGCCGTCCGATGGGGTTAGGTTTTTTGGGGTTGTTGGTGAATAAACTTAAAAAACCCTCTATATAAAACTATAAAACAAGATAATTGTACTACATGCACATGTGCATTTCACTATTATAGTTAAGTCTTTTAATGGGTTTAGCTTTAGGGTTTAGTTTTTGGGTATGGTGGAAGAGGGGGTATCTTTTTTTTGGGGGGGGGGGGGGGGGATGGGATGAAGCGTTTTGGTTTTTGGGGGGTGTGGGGTTAGCTGCACATGTGCATTTCACAATGGGGGGGGGGGGGGGGTTGGGGCGGTGTGGGGGATGGGGGGTTTAGGTTTTTAGGGAGTGAGGTGGGTGGGTTTAGGTTTTTAGGGGGTGGAGGTGGGGTTTTTAGGTTTTTTTTGTTTGTGTTGACAATGGTTCTCTGGTTCTCTCCCTAAAGCTGGTTCTCGTATGATCCCTACCCTATATATATATATATATATGTATATATATATATATCTCGGAGGGCTTTGAAAATTGGTTACGTTTTTGACTTCTTCTCACAAATTCTCCCAATTCTTCGACCAATCTTCATCTTTTTCGTCCATCCCTTGAATTTTCCGAGCAATCTTCAAGTTTCCCGACGTATTTTTCCATTGACAACTGGAGATTTCCTTGAAACTTCCAATGGAGTTGTTTGTTTTTCCTTCTTATTAAAGCCTTCTTCTTCCTTTAATCATGTCTGATCTTTCCACCGGTGTTTCTCTGACCGACGAGATTCACACTGACGATTCTGATGCAAGTAGTCAGGAAATAGAGCCGTCGGTTCCGGAGATAAAGGTGAAGGAAAGGAAGCTGATGACCAACACTCCATGTAAATGGACTGCTGCTGCCTTTTCTTTATTCTGTGACGACCATGGTATATTGCCGGAGTTACCTGGGCCAGGCCAGACGGTCTTGACCCCACCGGAGGGCAAGCTCTCCTTCTATGAAGCCCACTTCTCCAAGTGTGGCTTCCGGCTGCCCTGTACCCGCTTTCAACTGGACACGCTAATAGAATATGGGGTGGCGGTGTCGCAGGTGAGCGGATTTGGGATGCTCCGGTTGGGGCATTTTGAGAACCAGTACTGGGCATTGGACATTGAGCCGACCATTGATCGGTTCAATGTATTCTACTTCATGGCTCAGGATGAGTCGTAGTTTACTTTCAAGCCGCGACCTAAGGTTCCGGTGATAGTGACTGAAGTTCCCAAATCCCTCCATGGATGGAAGGATAAATATTTTTACTTGAAGAAGGGAGTGATCCCTGTGGCGATGCCTTGGAAGGTGGAGGCGTCCAAGGAGCGGGTGAAGGACCGCGAGGTGATGCAGAACTATAAAGAGGAAGCTTGGTTCGTCGCCCTTACAACTCACAAAACCAAGCTGGAGTTGAAGGGATTGTTTGAGGGTACCTACAACATGTTGGGTACCAGCTGTCACACCCTCAAAATCCACTTGCGGAGTTTTACCGCGAGGCGTATGACAAACCAGGATCCAAACCAACGATCACAATAAACAAGTCTAAATAAACATAATGCAATTTCAAAAACAATGTTTAAAATCCCCAATCACAGCGGAAGCTTATTCATAACATAATCCAAAAGTAAACCAAATGTTCAATGTTTGAAAACCATGCAATCCTAACTAGACGCCGTGCAGACGCGTGCGCCCTAGTTCCATTGTGCTACCTTAGCGACCTGAGAAAACATGTAAAAGTTTACGTCAGCACAAAAATGCTGGTGATTTTACAGGTTTTGTAATCCAAGTACCAAGTTCAACCTGTCCATATTATAACAAATCGAAAACCAAAGTACGCTAGCTAGGTGTATGTTTTGTTACTATCACGATTGGAAAACCATTACTAACTCGCAAACCAGATGTCGTGCCCGATGTAGTAACCTGTTGTTCCTGTTTGAGACAATATGCACCCGCCGACCCTCCAAGTCGACGAGCGGGGTTGGTCACTCCCAATAGCGCTATTCACATTTTCCCCGTTGTGCAAACCCGCACATTCATGGTTCCCCCCGGGACTTCCAAAGATCGTATAGTAAACAATAGAAACCCATAGTATGACAGTAGTTACCAAACATAAGTTTTAACACATGTTTTCTCCCCCGAAAAGTGAAACCAGTTAAAAGAGGGGCCGTAAACTCACCTTAACGTGCAAGCAAGGAATCCGAACAGCAAGTAATATATGCTACCGACACCCTAATAACAGTGTCATTAAGTGAGTATAGGCGTAATATCATTACACCATATAACTCGTTTGTCCAAGGTGTTTTAAATGTTCAAAAGCGTGTAAGTGACACCTAGTGATTCTACATGCATAAGTAAATCCTACGGACCCGTTGGTGAATACGTTGGTTACAATTAGTTTCTACATTCCGTATGTGTCTCAGACAAGTGTACTTCAGTTACATGTCAATTCCATACCACCTAAGACCTCAATTAATCACATAAGCACATAATACACAATCTGTGTTTTCAGGACAAATTGTGCGCCATCAAAACGAATTTATTTAAAATAGCAAATCAGTGAGTTAACCTCCCAAATTTTTACTGAATTTTCTTTGGGATTCAATTAACAATACCTATTTTTGTTTTGTCTTAAATCTAAACACAAAAATAATTAAAATTCGTCTAATACATCTATGTTCAGAAAACCTTCCTAACAGGTCAGTTTGGTAGATAAATTCCCAAAAATTGTGTATTCATCCAAACGGGATGAATCCACTTGGAAAACTCATATTACTCTAATATTAACCTTCTGTAAAAATTTCACAACCCAACTCTTTATAAAACTTGATTTATGATGTTTTAAAGTTGACTCAGTTTGATACCCGAAATTCTGACCTGACCTATTTTAAATGAAAATTCCAAAAACATATCAAACGACATCCAAATCAGATGATTTTGCCCATTCTAAAAATCTAAGACTATGTACAATCTATTCATGCAAAGAATCGATCAAACCAATTATTTTCAAGCCACGAAACAGGCCCTACAAGTCGACATTCAGAATCTGTCCAGATTCTAATCATGCAATATTATCAATTATATCAAACCCTAGTTGCATATTATCAATCAATAACACCTAATAATCATCATACAACATTAGTAAGAACCACATCTGATCAAAACCCTAATTATACATCACAAACATCATTATTCACAAACCCTAGAAGTCTAAAACATCAAGAACATGCATAATCATGCAAAACATATAACATTCATTATATAACAATGTGCTTGACCCTTTTAATCTTCGTAATCATCATGTTTTAACTTTTATAAAATACTTTCAGACCTGGACAAACAAGGTTTTGATGTTTTAAAACAATTTAAAGAAGATTAAAACATAAGGGAATGAAGATTATACCACAAACACTCCAAAACAACCAACCGAACGCTCTTCAAGCTTCCCGATTGATGTTCTTGAGCTTTAGCAGGTGGTTTAGGGTTAATAATTCGTGTGGGGCAGAAAGGGGGCGATTAGGGTTGAGTTTAGGGGTTGCATGGGGGTTAAGGATGCTTAAATAAGAGTTTAAGGCGGTTTAAACCCGTCAGACATGAGCGAGCGGCCGCTCGGGCCCTGTGAGCGGCCGCTCACAGGCCCGAGGCCCTCGTTCGTGTCTCGTTTCATCAACCGACGCGTTTTCCTTTGACGTTTTCGTTATTTCGGACCGTAACAAGTGTAACCCCATGCGTTAAGACCCTAATCAACCTCATGCTCCACTTTTAATGATTTTTATTAACGTGTTCGGCTTAGGTTCACATAATCACGTATGGTTTTCACATAAGTTTGTCAGATATCACCGAGACACATAAGTTTATTATTCACCAACGTCCGAGGTTCACTAATCATGTAATCACATATTAACTCACAACAATGCACGTATGTCCTATCTAGCTATCTAGCTAACCCTAGTTAAGTATAATATACGCGTGACTCGCTAAGGTAGACTTTAATCTAGACAGCGTTGTTAACCGGAATTTGCCGGGTGTCACACCAGCTGCGCTGGGATTCGTGACGGGAAGGAGCCCTACATCGCCCAAGAAGGTATTCATTTCCGCTTTGTTTCTTGTGACTTGTGCTTTCGTGATTTTGTACTAACAGTGTTGTTGTATGCGCATGCGTTACCAAGTTTGACGTGTTTGAGTCCCACGAGACGATCAAGTTAAAGTGGAGGTGCATCCCGGAGTGGCAAGCCTTAAACTTGGAGGAGTTCGTGGGTAGATTATACTTCCCTAATGTGGAGAATCCGCCCAACCATCATTACATCACCCGTGAGTCTTTTAACCCTGCTTCCGCGTCTTCAAATGAGTTAACTGAGTCTGAGTCCACTGGCTCCTCTGGGGGAGTGGCGTGCTTGCCGCGGCATTCCCAGGGGCGCAAGAAGCATGCCCCGCGTAGGCATGATTATGTGGCCAAACAAGTGACCTCCCCCTCTGACGCAGGGTCTTCGGATGAAGGCGGGGAGTATGTGAAGAGTCGTCATAAGCGGAAGTACGTGCCGCCCTCCGATGATGATGATGAGGACTCTTCGAAGTTGAAGACTCGAAAGAGGGGCCGCCGTGAGGCGAGCACTCGCGGGGAGGGTGGAGCGAGTGGGGGCGCTGGAGGCTCTAAGGATGTTGGAAGTGGAGGAGACAACGGCAAGTCCCGTGCTAAAGTTACTCAGCCGCAGGAGCCTGACGCTCATGCATTTTCTTTTGATATTGGCGTTCCGCCTGTGCGCCAGCCTCTTCTTCAAAAGATGGTGAAGAAGATTTCTGGTATGTAGCTTACTTTTTCCTTTGTTTTTTATTGTCAAACTGTTTCATTTTTCTGACTATTGTTTGCCTTTCAGTTGTGGCGCCAAAGGTGATGCCAAGTCCTCCTCCTCCGCTTGTTCGTACCGCTGAAGAGATAGCGGAGGCCAAGAGGAAAAGGGAGGAAGAACGTCTCCGCCGGGAGGCAGTCCTAGCGGCTGAGAAGGCCAAGGCCGAAGAGGCCACCCGGGAAGAGACGTTGAAGAAGGCGGCTGTCGAGGATGCCGCGAAGAAGGCTGAAGCGGAGCGGCTTCGTTGAGAAGGCTCGCCTGGCCAAGGAGCAGGCGGAGCAAGAGAAGGAAGCTGAGGCCAAAAAACAGGCCGATGATGCTTCGAGTCTGAAGATGACCACCCCGGCGGGAGGCGCCGGTGGTGACTGGGATTTACGTCGGGCAGGGAGTGCGCCGCCCGGCGCGGGGGGTAGGGAACCAGCTGGAGACTATGATGGCTCCAGCTGGGTTGGGGGTGACACAATTTGGCGCCCCCGTTGGGCGGTCAGGGAGAATACTTTATTCTCCAACTCCCTGGCCGCCGAGGAATTCGTTGGTGGGGCGGTGCCCCCTTATGAGCAGGCTTATCAGGATAGCCTGAGTCGTCCTGACTTGATCGCCAACATGTGCGCCAATCAGGCAAGTCAGCTTGCTATGATGGACTCGTTGCGGCGGTGCGCTGCCGCCATGCAGCGGGATCTGGCCCTCTTGAAGTCCGAGAAAGCCGCCCTTGCTGAAAAGGAGGCGGCTATGAAGTCTAAGGTTGAAGAGTACCGCCGTCATGCTCACAAGGCCAAAGATCAGGTGAAAAAACTTCAGGCTGAGTCGGCAGTGGACCGAGGCTTGTAACCGGACAAACGAGGAGAAGCGGCAGCTGAAGGACCGTATCCAACAGCTGAAGGAAACCAGCCGGGCGGATCTGACTGAGCTCGAGAAGAAATGCAAGGACCTTTTTGAGCATACTGTGAAGTTCGTGGCCATGCGCAAGGAGCTGGAATCTAAGACTGCTGACCTTAACAAGGCCAATTCTCGCCTCAACGCTCTTTAGGAAGAGCGATTCAGCATGTTGAAAGCTATGGAGATGCTTCAGCAGGAGAAAGAGGCGGCACTCAAGGATCGCGAAGCCACTGTGACGGAATCCGAGGCGGCTAAAGCCTTGTTTGATGCTTTGGTGGTGGAGCAGGAACAGATGCGAGAATCCCTCCGCTGGTTGATGAGCAGCGGGATTGAAGGGTAAGTCTCATTGTTGTATACATTCCTTCGCCTTTCTTTTTTTTCCAAAATATTACTAACTCTTTTCCTTGTTTGTTCAGATTTTTAAGCGGTTCTGGCAAGAACCGAAGCTTGGCGATCAAGTTGCCAACATAGCTGCCACCGCCAACGCCTACGGCTATGGCGAAGGGTTTGAAGATGGCTTCCTTCACGCCCAGAATGAAGGTCGTATAGTTGACGCGTTGCATTATGGGAAGCCCTTGAAGGAGGAATATTTGGCGGAACTCGCCAAGTTTGATAAACTTGAGTTCCCCGTTCTTCAGGTTGTGGCGGACTGTAATCGCCACGTTGATCCCGCCGTCGCTCTTCGCTACTTCATAGAGAAGTCAGACAAGCTTGGGGAAGAAGCGAAGGAGCGGGCTGTGGAGGCCGAGCGGGCACGGCTAGAGGAAGAGAAACGGATGGCCTTCGTTGAGGGGTTCTCTGGTTCGCTGCCAGAGAATGAGGAGCAGCTGGTAGATTTCAGCGGCTCGAATAGTTAGGATTTTTGTAATCTCCTTTTTTGTTTTTTGTAAATATCTCTTGGGTTTTTTATCCCCAAAGTTAATGGAAAACTTTTATTTGTTATATCTTGTGCTGTCTCGCATTAAATCCTGTTGTACTTATTTAACCAAGTCGTCACCCGGTGTATAAGTAAGAGTTAGCGCGTGTGTTTAGCTAGGTGGTCCGACGTTTAAGTGTTATTACTTTTGCCTTGAAAACCATTGCATGACACAACTTGTGCCTTAGGTCCGACAAGCGTACCAATGAGGCCTAGTCTTAAAGACTTGTATTCGCGCCGCGGGATAGCATGCGGCTCGTAAAGTCCGACTTGTCCTTTGAACAAGTCTAGAAGACTTAGGCCTGGCATGCGGCGCAAATGTTTCAGTCCAACAAGTAAACTAAGTCTTGAAGACTGCAACACATTTGGTTGGGTGTGTATGCGAGTCCGGGATACGCTAAGCATACCTTGAAGACTCGTTCACGTTTTAACCATAGCACGAGGCTGCTTTAGTCCGACATAGTTTGCAGCGTTGTCTTGAAGACCTGGGTGCGAAAAAAACAAGTAGAACAACAGGTATAGGAAACAAGCTTTCTTATTATTGATAAGTACCGCGACATGTGTAGTCGGGTGTATTAGTAGAGTTACAAATAGCATGGGCGTAATTGGGCGGCGCTCCAAGATCGCGGAACAGGCGTGCCGTCTAATTTTTCTAGTGCGTATGCACCTTTGCCCAAAATTTCTTGGATCTTATACGGCCCTTCCCAAGTTGATGCTAGTTTCCGTGGCTTTTCGGCATTGGAAGCTTCATTGTTGCGGAAGACGTAGTCACCAATCTTGAATGCGCACTTTTTTACGCGTTTGTTGTAGTATCGCTCTAGTTAGGTTTTGTACTTGGCTTTTTTAATGGCAGCTAGATCTCGCCGCTCATCAAGCAACTCAAGGTTCAGGCGGAGTTCTTTGTCATTATTCCTTTGGTCGGCCCTTAGGACTCTTGCGGAGGGGCATCCAATTTCCGCTGGGATTACTGCCTTGGAACCATAAGTCAAGTTGAAAGGTGTTTCACCATTGCTTGTTTCAGTCAGCGTACGATAGGCCCATAGAACATGGGGAAGTTCGTCTACCCACCCTGTGCACCTGGTTCATAGCCGCGCTTTGATCCCCTCCACTATGCTTCAGTTAGCCCTTTCGACATGACCATTTCCTTGTGGGTGTGCAACTGATGTGAATATTTGTTGAACGCCGAGTTGCGCCAATCATGATTGCAACATTTGGTCCGCGAACTGCGTGCCGTTGTCGCTAACAAGTTGCATTGGTAAGCCGAATCTGCAAATGATGAACTCCCAGATGAATTTTTTACGTGGGCCCCATCAATTTTGGCCAAGGGCTTCGCTTCAATCCATTTGGTGAAGTAATCGATGGCCACGATGAGGAATTTGACATTGTCCGGCGCAGCAAGGAACGGACCGACTAGATCAATTGCCCATTTCTGAAAAAGCCATGCCGCTGTGACCGGTATCAGGTCGTTTTTGGGACGCAGTGTGTTTGGTGCGTGCCTCTGGCAGCTGTCACATTTGCGCAGCTCTTTGACTGCGTCAGTGTGCATGCCCGGTCAATAATACCCTGCGTTCATGAGCTTGGCGACCACCATCCGTGGCCCCGCGTGTAGCCCGCACGTGCCTTTATGAATGTCTCTGATAAAGAACGATGCGTCTGCGGCGTCTACGCAGCGTAGGAGTGGTCCCAAGTAAGATCGGCGATAAAGTATGCCGTCCATGAGTTGGTAATGTAGGGCCTTGTGTTGTATTTTTCGGGCCTCTGACTTGTCATCAGGCAGGGTACCGGAAGAAGGTAAGCCTTGATGGGAGTCATCCAGGATGCGTTGCCTGTTTGGATGATGTTGACTTGTCACGGTGGGACATATGGGTTACTGAGGACTTCGACGCGGACTTCTTTTGCCATGTGTTCGAAGACAGTGGAGGCCATTTTGCTCAATGCGTCAGCTGGTTTGTTTTCACTACGCCTTATGTGTTCCACGGTGCAGGAGGCGAATTTGCGGATGAGTTGTTTGGCCTGTTCCAAGTAAAGTGCCATGGTTTCGTCCCTTGCGTCGTAGATCCCGTTTATCTGTCGAGCGATGAGCAGTGAGTCCACGTGTGCCTCCACGTGCCTGGCCCCCATTTTTTCCGCAATACGGAGGCCTGCCAGCAACGCTTCGTACTCCGCCTCATTGTTCGTGCTCTTAAAGTCGAGGCGGATGGCGTATGTGAACTCATGTTTATCTAGGCTGATAAGGCGGAGGCCCGCGCCAGAACCATCATCGTTAGAGGCCCCATCTGTGAAGAGGGACCATTTTTGCGATGGGTTTTGAGTTGGTGCAGGGGATTGTTTGGCTTTGCACTCTTCAACCTTGTCGGCTAGTATTTCTGTGGCAAAATCAGCAAGGACTTGCCCTTTGATTGCGGGTTGGGGCTTATAATATATGGTGTGTTCTCCAAGCTCAATGGCCCATTTTGCCAGACGACCCAAAAGTTCCGGTTTGCGCAAGACATCGCTGATCTTGTAGTCTATGAGGACCTTGATCGGGTGTCCTTGGAAATACCTATGCAGTCTTTGGGATGCGTGTACAAGAGGACTACTCCTACTGCTCGTTCTGTGACAGAGAGGTAGAGTGTGAGTGGCTCCTTTGGTGTGGGTGCGATCAGAGTTGGTAGATTTATGAGGCATTGCTTCATTGCTTGAAAGGCTGTTTCTGCGTCCGCTATCCAGCGGAAGTTGCTCTTTTTTAAACAATTCTTCAGAGTATCCATGAATGGGAATGACTTTGAAGCATAGTTGGATAAGAATCGGTTGAAGACCACTAGGAGACCCATCAACGTCTGGACTTCCTTGATTGAAGCAGGGGAGGGCATTCTTTCAATTGCTTGGACTCTCGGGGTTTGCGCGAAATCCGTCTCGAGTAACGATAACGCCCAAGAATTTGTCCTCCTCTGTTCCGACTTCCGAAGGAACACTTGCTGGGGTTTAGCTTCATGCGCACCTTGCGCAGTTGGTTGAAGGTCTATTGGATGTACCTCAGCATGTTCCCTTCTTCCTTGCTTTTGATGACAAGGTCGTCCACGTATACCTTTAAACGCACGCCTATTTCATCGACGAAAGTTGTGTCCATGAGGCGCTGATACGTGGCGCCGACATTCTTCAATCCAAATGGCATTTTTGTGTAGCAGAATGTACCCATATCAGTGCGGAACACGGTTTTATCCTCGTCCTCATTTGCCATCTGTATTTGGTGGTACCCCTTATACGCGTCGAGGAAACATTTGAAGCTGTAAGGGGCCAGGGAGTCCACCTTTAGATCAATTTCTGGCACAGGCGCCAGCTTCCATTGGATTTCGCGACCATGAGCGGATTTGCGAGCCAATATTGGTACCGGATGGGTCGTAGGATGCCCGCATTGAGCAGCTCGATGACTTGTTCGTTCATGGCCTTTGTTTTCTCCGGCCCCATGCTTCTTTTCTTTTGAACCACTGGCTCGACTGATCGATATACGTTAAGCTTTTGTTCCGCTATTTCTCGCGAAACACCCACCATGTCCGCTGGTTGCCATACAAACACATCCAAGTTGTGGATCAGTAATTGTTTCAGATGGTTGCGGATGGAGTCGGAGATTGCATGGCCTATGACCACCGTTTGCTCCGGAAATTTAGGGTTAAGAACCCATTTTCCCGGCTCTGTGTGGGCGTCTGTTTTGACCATCTTTGGTGGTTTGGCGGCTTCCGCTGAGTGACAGTCTTTGTTTCCCCGGATCTTTGCAACGCCGGTCTTGGTTGGGAAGCCCACCATTGCATGGGCGATGGAGGCGTTGGCGTTGAAACGCGCAATGCCTTCACGACCCAGTAAGATGTCATGGTTGGAATTGGCTGGCAGAACCATGAAGTCGCAAATTTCGGTGCGCTCATGTGTGCCGTCAGACATCGTTACCAGCATAGAAATCATGCCGCGGGGCATGATTGTTTCGTGGATGAAACCGGAGATTGGCTTATTGATCGGTACGAACTTTGCCTTGTCCTCATCATCCAGTTGTTGAAAGCACTGGTCGTACATGATATCGGTGCTGCTACCGCTGTCCATGAACATGTACCTTGTGCGATAATGACCGAAGACGGCGGTGATGACGGTGATGACTACAGGGGCGGTGCAAGATGCTCCGCCGCGGACTTTGGGTAGGAGGACCTCTGCCTCATTCCAAGAGTCGTCAATGATTGGTGACCGGGCTCGTTTTCCGTGCTGGGCTTTCTTTCCCGGCCTTGTCAAGTTGAATTGGTGGCTCGGGATGATTGTGGCGGTGTGTGTATTTAGGTTACGGATTTTTTTCCATGATCCTTCCGCCTGTGTGTCATTGCCAGCTTGCCCTTGGCGGCACGGTGGACGTTTTTAATCAAGTGACCGAGCTGACCAGATTTTAGCGCGGTCTCGATTTCCATTTTTAGGCTGTAATAGTTGTATGTGAGGTGACCAAAGTCGTTGTGGTACTCTTAGAACTTGGATGTGTCCACGTTCCTTCTTCTCCCAAGGAGTTTAGGCTCCTTGAGGGTTACTTGCTCCGTCTTCAGGACTTGCGACGGGCTCTTAACTAGAGGGGTCCAATCGTGGTTTTTCTTGGAGTGACCACGTTGTTCCCTTGATTGTTTGCCGCTGATGATGTGGCGGGCGTCGTTGGCGGGGGAATACTTTCTCTCGTCTGTTGAACCCGAAATGCGGTTCCAAACAGATTTGCCCTTGTTTTTATTATTATTATAGTGGTGTTGTTGCTGGAAGCCGTGCATCTGATTGAAGGACTTTTCAGATGAGGCGTATGTAACATCACACAAATTTTCTTTATATATATATATATATATATATATATATATATATATATAGAACTCCATCGTTTATTCATCCGATTCATGTTTACAGTATCTTTACCATCCATTTTGTTAATTTTTTTTTTGTTTAAATAATGACTTATAATCAATATTAAATTGGATTGTATTAAAAACTCTGATTTAAAAACGTTAAAAAAATGTTTGCCTGTGCCAGGATTCGAACCCGAGTCCCTGGCGGGCTAAACCTTAACCACACCACACAAACCACTACACCATTTGGTGTTTTGTGATGTTAATTAAAACCAATTAAACTTAAACCCTTTCAAGGTCCCTTAGTCAAACCTGAAAATTCAAACGTAGTCTCCTAGTCAAGTCAAGTCAAAGTGCTAGTAAATATGGTCTCCTAGTCAAATCAAAGTGTTAGTAAATATGGTCTTCTAGTCAAGTCAAAGTTGTTCCTAAATTCTAGCCTAGTCAAAGTAGTCCCTAATTACAACTCCAAATTATACACTATAAATACTATAGCCTACCATTCAACTCTTTATACCATTCAATTAAAAAAAAACATTATTATCCCATCTCCCATATACTAAAGTTTTCATCCATCATTATCTCCTCTAGCTAGTTCCGAGTTTTCCAAGGCATTATTACTAAGTGTTTGCACGCTCAATAAAACGCACGAACTCATTATGCACCTAAGGTGAGTTTACATAGCCCCTTTTTTTTGTTTTACATTTTGGGGTGAAACATGTTTAAACATTTTATACACTATCATTTACTCATTCTTACATTGTTGAAACTTGTGATTCAACTACACTATCATTTATTCATTCTATCATTTGACTGTAACAAAAAGACACAGTACAATCATTAACATTGATCAAGCCGCCTGTTTAGATTATAGCGCTATAGGTCTGACAAACCCATCCCCCCGCATAAATTCAGGGATGATCAATAACAGTTACACTTTTACTAACTTGCGAGTTAGGTCTCAGTCGACACAAGGTTTGATTGTACAAAAGACGCATTGTTACATGTCGGACTCATATTCTATCATTACTCATCATTATACTTAACCAATGATTGCTATACAACATATTGTTTTCAACTATATGCAAAACCTATGTATTCTCACCAACTATTTATAGTTGACCCCCCATCTTTCCAACTTAACATGTTTCAGGTTTTGTTTGCTATTGGAAGTGTACAAGTCTTGGAACACGTAGGAGCTTTGGATCTAGTTTATATTAATCAACTTTTGTAATCATTACTTGTAAGACAAATTGTAAATTGTTTAATATTATTCAACTTTCATTTAGTACAATAAGCTATTGAACAATCATCACTACGTGACATCCCGATGTTTCCGCCATCGGTTGGGGTGTTACAGATTGGTATCAGAGCCATGGTTATAGGGAATTAGGTTATTAGAAAAAAAATAATCTAGTCTATAACCATAGGATTTTAACCAGTACTTGCTCCTTTTACTTGCAACCTTACTTGTTTCTATTTTCTATCCTACTTCTTATCCTTACTTTAGTCCCTACAAGAAGAGTGCTCTCCATCACAAGATCTACTCTTAGACTAGTAGGACAAATCCTCAGGTTTAGCCTGAACCGCCTTGAAGATCTCGTCGAAGTTCTAAATTTTAATAACGAACACTGGCATTGCGCATAAATCCCAATCAGACGAGGGACCCGGATGCCTACCTGGGAATTCTCGGGATGAGTGTTCACTTATAGGCTAAAGCATGTCTTCACTATGTTATTAGAATCTAGAAGTTTTTGACAAGTCAACGTTTTCGTTTATTCGTTTTAATTAATGAATAAATGATTACACTCACTTTCCTTAAACTAAGCTCTAAAATCTCAAAATTTTACAGCTTAAATCAATCTCATTTCATAACCATCTATGGATTTCACAATCACACTTCACCTTACCATCTTAGCCACTTTTAAAATATTCAACACCCTACCCAAATCATATTATTTCTTTTCTCCACATGTTACTTATTTTTTAAAACTATAACCTCATACCTTAGCACAAACTAAAGATTTCTAAATCTTGTTGTATTTTCATTACCTAGTAACTTTACAAACTACATATTTTTGTCAAAAGATGTACTCGAACTTAAATTCAATTGTTTATTTATTGACGTAACAAACAATTTTCTATATAATGCTTTAAACTATTAAAAATCACTTAATAGAACCTTGATCTTCAAAACCTAATGTCATGTTTGAAATCTCCAACTAACGGAAATATTTTAATCAAAGCCCACTTAGCTTGTACTATTTAACAACTTTTGCTTTATGTATAAAACCAATTTTAAAAATAAGATATTTTTTATCCGTAGGAATAATATCTAGTCTCTAAATTCTCCATCGACACTCACTCATTTTCAACTTGTTCAAATTTTTACAATATTTGGCATATACCACAATCATGTTTTCTTATACACTTGATTATAACCTTTGATCCAAACCCCAAAATTTACACTGCTACATAATCTCCTTACTATAAAATAAACTCTTTATCAACTATCTTCACATTCACTATCTCTCACAACCTTAATTCTGCTTCAAGATTTTTCATCATCCTCTCAAGAACTAAATTCATATCCTTCACCTTCTCACACATGAGCTAGTTACCCATAATAACCAAACTATTGAAACTTGATTGTGTGTTGCATCAAACATAATCCTTAGTTATACATGAGGATTCGACTATCTACCATATTTGAACATTTGAAACTAGAATTCATGGAATATAAACTATTTGCTATAGACACACCTAGAGTCATTAACCTTGTCTAGGGCAACTCTATTACAACTCGTATGCTATACTTGATACTTGATTGCTTACATGTACATATTATCAATTTGCAATTCATGTGTGTAATAATTGGTACACTTAATCAAACAACTGATAGAGGATGAAGTACTTGCTCAACAGTTAGTAGAGTACCAAATAACCTACTCAACGATTGGTAGAGGTCATCATGCCTGCTCAACATTCGGTAGAGGCCCTACAACCTGCTCAACGACTGGTAGAGGCTATCGCACCTGCTCAACAATCGGTAGAGGTTCTTACTCACTGACTGGTAGAGGCATTATTACTAAGTGTTTGCACGCTCAATAAAACGCACGAACTCATTATGCACCTAAGGTGAGTTTACATAGCCCCTTTTTTTTGTTTTACATTTTGGGGTGAAACATGTTTAAACATTTTATACACTATCATTTACTCATTCTTACATTGTTGAAACTTGTGATTCAACTACACTATCATTTATTCATTCTATCATTTGACTGTAACAAAAAGACATAGTACAATCATTAACATTGATCAAGCCGCCTGTTTAGATTATAGCGCTATAGGTATGACAAACCCATTCCCCCGCATAAATTCAGGGATGATCGATAACAATTACACTTTTACTAACTTGCGAGTTAGGTCTCAGTCGACACAAGGTTTGATTGTACAAAAGACGCATTGTTACATGTCGGACTCATATTCTATCATTACTCATCATTATACTTCAACAATGATTGCTATACAACATATTGTTTTCAACTATATGCAAAACCTATGTATTCTCACCAACTATTTATAGTTGACCCCCCATCTTTCCAACTTAACATGTTTCAGGTTTTGTTTGCTATTGGAAGTGTACAAGTCTTGGAACACGTAGGAGCTTTGGATCTAGTTTATATTAATCAATTTTTGTAATCATTACTTGTAAGACAAATTGTAAATTGTTTAATATTATTCAACTTTCATTTAGTACAATGAGCTATTGAACAATCATCACTACGTGACATCCCGATGTTTCCGCCATCGGTTGGGGTGTTACAGCGTATATTTTGGCGGAGTGGATGACTTCATCCCAGGACTCTAGGATGCCGTCTTTGCCTGTAAGGCACTTCATGAGTTCCGGGCTCAGTACATTGTGAATGAACGCAGCTCGAGTAATTCTTCCCCGCAGCCTATCTAAAGGGCTTCTTTGTTGAAACGAACAATGAAGTCCTCGATAGACTCGTGGTCATATCGGCGGCACAAGAGTATGTGCGCCTTGTCTCGCTTGTGTTTTATGAGATGTGACAATGGCTGCCGAATTTGTCGGTAAGGTCGTCAAAGTCCACAATACTCCCCGCAGGGAGATTGTCGAACCAGACACTTGCCGCGCCAGTTAGCGTTTGGGCAAAGAGATGGCACCAAACCTGGATTGGCCAGTTAACTGAACTTCCCGCACATTCAAAGTCATGAATGTGGTCATCTGGGTCACGCAGGCCATCGTACTTGCCGATGCTGCTGGGAAGTTTAGCCTTTCTGGGGATTACCGCCGTCGCTATGCGAGCAACAAACTTTGATTTTTCGGCAAAAGATTTTGGCAGGAAGGGCTTGATTAATTCGTCGCCACATCCTTGCGGTGTGGATGGCGAGTTCGTGCCTTCCCGTTGTGGTCAGAGTCCGCGCTAGATGACTCGTAACCGTCCGACTCGCCGTGTAAATTGGCGTAGCCCCGAGCTCCAGCGTTTCCGCCGAGCTCCCCGCTACGACCACCACGACGGCTAGTGGTTTCTTTGCTCTTATGGCTCCTTTTTGGTGAGGAACCATAAGTGAGGGTCTTGCCCTTCTTTTTCGCTTGTTTTATGAGCATCCGCTGGTAGATAGCGGCGCTCTTTGAGTTTTGGCGGAGGAGCCATTGTTCTGGGTCCTCCGAGTTGTCACCATTGTCTTCGTCAGTTTCAACGTCACGCCCCTCGAAGACTGGCTTCTGGATGCGTGAGGTGGAGTGTTTGACGACAGTGGCCGGGGGTACCGTCATTTCCAGTGAGCTGGGTATCGACGTCCCCAGTCTGGTTTATGACGGTTGTGTTGGGGTTGGGTTCAGCCATGGGTGGGTTAAAAGATGAAGAGAAAAGATTGTTCTAACCGACGGATGGTGCCAATGAAGAAACAATAAATATCTCGGAGATTATCACTAATCACCGAGTGGTATATACTTACGTTACTACAAGTACGTTCCTTTACCCAAACCTTAGGTTCAACCCGAGAGAGTGAATGTGAATGAGTGTGTGTGTGTGTGTAGCAAAAGTAAGAACACAAAGATATAAGTGGTTCGGTCAAGCACGACCTACGTCCACTGTGAAGAGCCGGTGATATTATTACTTTGGGGAGTACAAAGTATACAAGTAAATCTAGCTCTATGTTACAAGTGAGTATTTTTCGGATCCCCTTGAAAGGAGTTCATGTCTTCTATTTATAGTGGAGGTCATGGGCTTGACGAGAAGCCCACGACGAGTCTTGTAATCTTTGGGCCTTGGCTCGGCCCAATTGCCTTTAGTCTTTGGAAAAGGTGGGAAAAGGACGTTCACAGTAGATGACGTCAGCGGTGACTTTCTAGGCGGTCACGTGGCAGCGTGTGACTGGCCACAGGCGGTATGTCGCTCTGAACCAGCATGGTTGACTTACCTGCCGACGTCTGACGTGACCCCTGACAGCAGGTAAGCATGCCTGGTCAGTACAGTAGAGGCAGCATGGTGGAAGCATGGAACTAGTCACGTCACTGTTGAACGTCAGTGGTTGTTGGGCAACCGCGGACACGCGTCACTACCCTGTTGGTGGTGTCAGTGATCCCTTGCAGGTGGATCTTCCTGACCCTTGATCTTCCGTACCTCGTACCTGGGAATGTTATGATGTGAACTAGTCCGCGCTTTGGTAGACGCGCGTATGCTTTTCCTTAGTGAGTGAGGTCTTGTGGTTCAAGTCTTCTCCGCGGAACTCGTCCTGCGGGAGCATTTCTACGGATCTTCATGTGGCGGGAATAGGGATGCCACGTCCATCTGGATTAGGCTCCCTTTCCCTTCATATACCATTCATCATTTCTTTTTTGAAGCAATTATAAAAGTATTTTATAAAACATCATATCATCAAACAAAAAAATCCTACTCAACTTTACATCAACCATGTGAAACGTGTTTAACATTATCTTTATTCCAGAAAACACCATTTAAATTATTTGTTACAAAACAACATATTCATAGGGAAAAAAAATCCAACTCAACTTTACATCTTTAAGACTTTAACCATCTTCTTTATATATTGTTAGTTAGACACTTTTTCAAGTTAGAAGTTTTCTCGAAGCATACTTGATAATTTTAACATCTACGGGTGCATCTAAGAAACAAAGTACAACATATTTCTTTTCTTTTATATCTCCCAAATGCTTATTAAACTTTTATTTTTTATTTTATTGTATTTCTTATAAGAATAAAGTTAACGTCTTCTTCATCTTGCTATACTTAATGTTGACTTAAGGTAATGAAATTATCAAAACATATACTTCAAACGAACCCTAAATGCTAGTTGCATTTTTAGGCATATGTAAACACTTCAAACATTCATTTTTTTATATCTCATATTATGAATATACGTACCATATACATATTTCATTATTTACTGCAACACTTATTTAGTGGAACATAGTCTACTTTGAATCGGTTTATTTGTTTTTGTGAGTGTAGAGTGATTGTGGGGAATTATCGAGGGATTTGAAAGGATTCATTATGATACAAGAAGCTAAAAACGACCGTGACAATTCAAACTAATATTTATAATTTTATTTGGTTAAAGTTTTACCTATGACATATAAGCTGAAAACAAAAATGAACCAAACAAATTTTATGATGGAGCAGTTCCTTTAAATAATTAAAGTGCAATGGAGGAATGAAATTAAGTGGAGTTGATGACCTATTGAAGGATCAAGATGAAAAAGATATTATAGATCAATTAAACCTACTTGGACTCGGTATAAAGAAACGTGGGCTGCTAAGAAATTAAGAAGTGGGCTTCAAAAGCCACAGTTAATTGGGATGAAAGAGCCCATTATTGGCTATTTATAGACTGTCGTGGATCAAAACAACAAAAAGGAAACCGTCGAACTCAGTGGCGAAGCTTGACACGAAGGTTCGGGGGGTCGGAAGTCGCCGGAGGGTCGGAAGTCACTAGTTTCGGGGGGTCGAAAACCAGTTTCGGGGGGTCGAAACCCTATATTTCCAAAATTTTCTATACGAATACTATATAGTCGGAACTTCTGCACGAAAATTCGGGGGGGTCGGCCGCCCCCGCCTGCCCCAATAAAGCTTCGCCAGTGGTCGAACTAAAATATAAAGACGTGTCATATGACTCATATTTATGCAAAACAGAACACCGTCGGCCTTTTTACATGAAGGTTTTTTTACATGTGACCATCCTCTGGTGGGAATAAGTTTATGTTCATTTGAGAATTAATGAAGCAAGTACGAGTGAGAGTGAGAGTGAGAGTGAGAGTGAGAGTGAGAGTAAGAGTAAGAGTAAGAGTCAGAATTACACCACCCTATGGACCGGCATTTACAATAGATAATTAGGGTTAATGTCACTATCACGTAGGTGTACGACCCACATAAAGGCACAAACATCTTGAATTGTATTGGACAAGGCCATTATTCCTTTTGTCATGATGTACTACTATGTTTGCGCCATAGGCATAACACGATTGCACACTTGTTTAAATTTGGGATGAGTAGGGTTTTATAATAGAATCGCACACTTGTTTAAATTAAGGATGAGTAGGGTTTTCATGGGTATGTGGATTGAATCCAGGTCATACGGCTCTAATCTCTTCAAGTCCACCTAGTCTAAACTTTAAACTCATGCTTGACTTATTTATTATTTATTAAAATATGCATGTGTTTTATTTGCGTATTATTTAGATACGTATATGGTTATTTTATCATATAGTTTTATATATAAGAATAAAAATTATGTAATTATATATTTGTTATATGAAAGGGTAATTATATCGATTAAAAAATAGGCTCACTAGGTTAGGTGAATTTAGTATGTCAACGACGGACTCAAGCTCGTTTAAAATCACCTTGTTTCAAGTTTAACAGGCTGATCTCAAGTAACTCATGAGCACAACACCTTATTTATACCCCTAGTAACCTTTAATGATCTAGAAGAGGTATTCCTTTCAGCAACCTTAGTGTGGTCTATGTAGACATATTTAAAGGGTATGGGATAAGACCATAGTTTGATCTCTCTTGGTACCCAATATGTTGCTTCAGATAATTCTTAGTTGAGTGGTAAATAAATTTAAAAATCAGAATCTTTATGACATTATAAATTAGAATTCATCAACACTGTAAAAAAGAAAAAAAAAACATAAAAACAAAATCAAACAATATTAAACAACAAAAGATTAAATCTGTATTCATCTTCCTTCAATATCTTCCATCTTGGAGAACAAAGGAGACCCCATTACCACACCTGAATCATCATTTATAAGAATACTAACATCACTGTCATTATTATTATTATTCTCATCTTTCTTCATTGTTTTAGAAGCAACCATCTTCATCTTCTTCCCCTTGCAGGTATCATCATCTTCTTCAGGAGGATCAAGCTGCATAGATGCATCTTGCAGTTGCAGAGCAAACTCTAAGTTCCATAACACATCTCCCATTGAAGGTCTATCAACACCATACTCTGCTAAACACTTTTCTGCTGCTTCAACATATTTGATCAGTGATTCTGAGCTTATAGTTTTCACTATTTTAGGATCCACAATGGACTCGATGACACCCTTTCTTTGTTTCTGCATTGCCCATTCGGCTAAATTCACTTGTTCTCTCGGTAATGTTGGATCGAGAGCTGGTCGAGCACATAAGATCTCAAAAAGAACGACTCCGAATGAGTAAACATCGGATTTTTCGGTTAGTTGTTGTCTTCGAAAGTATTCGGGATCAAGGTACCCGAAACTACCCTTTACCGCGGTGCTGACGTGTGTTTGGTCCAATGCGGGCCCGGTTTTTGATAACCCGAAATCGGATACTTTGGCGACAAAGTTCTCGTCAAGGAGGATGTTTGTGGTTTTTACATCCCGGTGGATTATGCCCTGTGATGATCCACCGGTATGTAGGTAGTGCAGCCCACGGGCTGCACCAATGCTGATCTCGAGGCGTTGTTTCCATGATAAAGAAGGGAGGGTGGGTTTGGACCCGTAAAGGTGGTCTCGAAGCGGACCATTAGCCATGTACTCGTAAACGAGGATCATTTCGTTGTTTTCATCACAATAACCGATCAAGGACACGAGATGGCGGTGTCTAAGTTTGGATAGTAGCTCGATTTCGGTTTGGAATTCGTTGATGCCTTGAGAAGACCTTGGGTTTCCTCGTTTAATAGCGAGTTTCGTTCCTTCTTCTATCTCGCCTATATACACTTTCCCGAACCCGCCAACGCCTATCACCGTACTTTCGTCGAAGTTCTTCGTTGCATCTCGAAGCTCGTTGAAACTAAATGTTCGGCCCATGCCAACTTTTGAGAACATAACACTCGAATATCCGTTTTTGCTCTTACTTTTGCTTGACAACAAACTACTACAATAACTCGCATTAAGGGGAAGAAACCACGACGTAAAACTATTTCCACCTTCGTCCCATCCCCTAGCCTTGTTCTTCCTCCGAACAAGGCTAAAGATAAGCACCAAAAGCATAACAACTCCAATGGCAACACCAGTTACCTCAGCAACAGTCCTGGTAACTCTCTTGGACCCACCAGGACTTTTGTTGCTAGATGAGAACAATCCATCTAAACTCCCCTCGGAGTTACTCATCTTCATGATCTCCAACCCATTCAGTAAGGCGTTAGGAGTCGTGGATTCAAGATCCGACGGTCCAACTTGGACCCGGATCACGCCATTCGACACAATTAACGCGTTGACAACAAAATCTTGGTAGTAAGCCATGGCTAGGCCCGAAGCGAGGACCGATAAGTCAAGCCCGGACACCCCTATCAACCCATTAACATACACATTAAAGTAAAGAGAGTTCAAACTAGCACTCACAATATCACAAAAATGTAACCTAATCAAGTAATTAAACCCGGGATCAACGTTCATCTCCCACGTTAGATTAAAATTTGGAACCGAAACACCCGAATCCGCCATCGAAGCCGCCGATGAATAAACCGAATTCGGAGCAATCAAAGGGGTTGCTCCACCTTTCGGATATTTCACAACACTAGGGTCAACAGCAACAATTTTGTCCCCTTTTGGAAACATCATGTAACCATTACCATCACTCACCCAAGTTCTCGACAACGTGTCGTTTTTCGGGGTTATATTCGGCCCCCCTACGTTAACTCTATGCACGACTTGAAGGTCGTAAGACGACATTCCTGCAAAAACTCCTAGAGGAGACAGTGTAGTGGCAGATTCAGGAATTATTTCGTTAGGAGCTGAAACAAACTCAATACCATTCACAAAAGCAAATGATTTCTTTAAAGGAGAAAATGTTAACAAAAAGTTATTAGATGTGACATTAATAATGTACTCTTTGAAATGAGAGTTTTGTGAGGCTGAGAAGTCATGGAGAAGAGCTAGACCCTCGGTTTTAACCGTAAAAACCGCGGTTGAGAGGTTATAATCAGGGTGGTGGAGAGGGTAGAAGTAAAGGCGAAGGAAATGGCGGCCGGGTTGATACACAAGGAACTTATAATCCGATTCGCTGTTGAAGATTCTCGCGGTTTTGTATAGAGGTAAAGATGTGTTTTCTGGGAGAGAATTTGAGGTTGCGAATATGTTTTCATCCGTGGACAAGAACGAAACGGATTGTGGGTCGGATTTGAATGTCCGTCCATCATCGAGGATGGTGTTTTGGGGCGATCCGCAATCAATGAGGTAGTTGTCAGGAGGGGTGAAGCGGGCAATATTGGTGGAAAATATGGAAAATGAGTAAAAGATGATGAGTAGTAAGGTGAGGGAGGATGTTGGTGACTTGTGTCCGCCTCGCATTGTCGCGGTAGCGGTAGCGGTAGCGGTTGAGGTTGCGGGTGGTGGTGATGGAGTTGAGAGGAAGATCGAAGAGTAGGGTTGAATGATCGGAATCAAAGAAATGGTGGTGTTGGGAGCATGTTTAGGAGAAAGGTGAACGACGTGCATTGATGTAGTGTGTTTATTATAGTCTCGTAAGGAGACTTTTGTTTGATAAATTTTGTTATAAGTATTATTTTAGTTCAAGTGTGTATATTTTAACTAAAGAAATACATTTTAATTTCTTCTATCGGGTTTTCTTAAATCCTTGATATAAGAAACTAAGACATGTGAATGTGGCCCCTAGGGATCAATTAGTTTTACATGTTATATCTAGTTAACGAGACATCAAATTTATCTATAACTATTAGGGGCGGTAATTATTTCATTTTAATAACTCTGACTATCACATGTTGGTCATTGTTACTCCCAACTAACCACTTGGCCACCACGACTCTTAACTTGCAACTTAGTTTTCTATGTCGTTCTCAAACTAACTGAACTCTAACTTAGTTAATTTTTTTTTTTTTGCTAACGTGACACTTTTTAGTGACATAGCAGCTGTCACACCACTAAAAAGTGCCACATCACAAAAAGCGCCACATTAGCAAAAAAAAATTGTGTATAGGTTTTGGTTAATTTGAAAGTGGTAGAGAAAAATAAGTTACAAATATTGATGATCAAGTGATTAGTTGAGAGTCTCATCGATTAACATGTAATAGTTGGAATTATTAAAATCATTAACTCTTTTAAAAGTAAATACTTCACTCATGTGCTTTATAGGATTTAGAATACCGCATATTTATTTATTTTGTATTTTTTTAATTAATGTTTTATTTGTGTAATTGTAATATATTTATTTTTTAAAGGTAATTGTAATATAGAAAGAAAGAAAGAAATTAAGGTGCATAGAAAGTGGCTTGTTTGGAGGAAGTTGTGTTTTAAGAAATGTATATGATAATAATTAACTACCAACTAATCAGAGGAAGTCCAAACCGCGTATCCAGCTATCACAATTCCCTCTTCTATTTATTTTAATTCAATCCAAGGTAATTAGATAATAATCATAACTAGATAGATTCCTATGCGCGCTTCGCTGCGTGTTTCCGGGTATTGACGGTCACCGTATTGTTTAGGTACAACATAGCATCGCAAAACACAATTTTCACCACTACTTTGTTCTTTCGTTACAGCCCCAACCTACCTATACTCATTTAAAAAAATAATTATGCATTTTTTTTGTCACTAACTTTGATTTAATATTTAAAAAACAAAAAAAGCTTGTTAAAATGAAAAAATAATCAAAGTACTTCCCCTAAGGTTTGAACCTGGGACCTTAGCCAAGAAAACCTCACCACAAACCACTCCACCAACACGTCTTGTCTTTTGAAATAAAACCATAAATATATATTGTTTAACAAAGTTAACAAAAAAATAATAAAAAAATAAAAAATGCCTCCCCAAAGACTCAAACTTGGGACCTTGGATTTCCAAACCACACCACAAACCACTACACCACCGACAGACTTATGTTTTCAATTGAAACCATTAATATATATATATATATATATATATATATATATATATATATATATATGTATAACAAAGGTTAAAAAAATAAATAAATAAAGGCCACCAACCTTTCAACCAATGAGCGGGGTGGTGGAAATAAAATGCCTTCGTCAAGACTTGAACTTGGAATCTTAGGCAAACAAACCACACCACCATCAACACTCTTATGCTTTCAATTCAAACCATTGATATATATATATTAACAAAGTTTTTTTTAAAAAAAAAATAAAGGCCACCACCCCTCTCAACCAATGAGAGGGGTAATGACACTATTCACCCACTCTTCAATAATACATATATAATATTTCACACACTATTTTTATTTCTATTACAACCACAACTTTCATTTTATTACCTTCCAGAAAAACAAACTTTCATTTTATTAAGATATTGTCTCCTAGTCTTAGTCACATAATAATTTGTATGTTACGACTTACGCGGTTACTTAACCGATACAATGAAAGAGGGAACAAATGTTATGCGGTTACTTAACCGATACATTATACATCGATGGCTTGTGGACTCTGTTGAAAATTAGAGGGTTACATTGATACTGAATTGGTTTGATGATTGAAGAGGATTAGAGAGTATTGAACATTAAAAATGTTTCTTATTATTGTTGTGTATATAAAACAAGGTACAATGACATAATTTATATACCTCTAGAAACCATAAAATAAGGAAAAGCAATAAAGGAAAAGTAATGAAGGAAAAATGTTCTCTATGATTTTCTCTTTAATTATTTCTTCTTTCGAACACTCCCCCTCAAGTTGAATAGTAGGATTATCCAAAATTCAACTTGACCAAAAGTGTCTTTGATTTTTCCAAATAGTTATTCAAATCATTCGAGTCCAAAGAGAGTTGTTTTTGTTTGTGAGCCACCATTATTTCAAGCTCACAATTTTGTTTTGTTTTGAACAAACAAAATAAAATTTATTGTGTTTGTTTGGCTTTTGGTTCGGCTACCGTCTTCTTGCCATGGCAACATGATTTGGTTTGTTTTGAGCTGCCGTTTTCTTGACATGCAGCTTGTTTTTGTTTGATTTGAGCCACCGTCTTCTTGACATGGCAACCTGTTTTGGTTTAGATTTAAGCTACCGTCTCCGTGAGATGGCAGTCTTTTTTTTGTTTGATTTGGACTACCGTCTCCATGACATGGCAACCCTTTTTGGTTTGAGCCACCGTCTTCTTGACATGGTGACTTGGTTTTGATTTGGACTACCGTCTTCTTGACATGGCAGTCTGTTTTGGTTTGAGCCTCCGTCTTCTTGACATGGTGACTTGGTTTTGATTTTTAGGAGTTTCTTGCGGAAGATTTGTAGATGATGAGCAGAGTGTTCGAAGAATCAGAAACACTGCTCTGACACCATGTTGGAAATTAGAGGGCTACATTGATACTGAATTTGTTTGATGATTTGAGAGAATTAGAGAATATTGAAGATTAAGAATGTTTCTTATTATTGTTGTGTATATAAAACAAGGTACAATGGCATAATTTATACACCTCTAGAAACCATAAAACTAAGGAAAAACAATAAAGAAAAAGTAACGAAGGAAAAATGTCCTCCATGATTTTCTCCATGTTTAGGAAGAGTGGTCAATTTAATATTGGAGATAATTTCTCCTCCAGTAATTGTGAAGTCAAAGTTAAAAACAAATCAAGATGAAGTCAAGTCAAAAGTCAATAGTCAAAATCTCCTCATTATTCTATGCCCCAATGCCTCAAGACTTGCACCTTATTTTGTGCCTCTAGATTAGCCCTTTTCTCTTTTACATTCTTGTATTTATAGATAAGCTTGTCTCCTCATTTGATGTACCAAATATCATCAATCAACATCTTTCATTTCTATCTCTACACTTCTCACAATCTACTTTGCCGTTTTGAGAGTCGGTGACTAGAAACCGATACCGTCCTTGGCGACAGGGCCCAAACAAATAAACAAACTAAACCAAATAGAAAATCGCTTCCGCTAGATTTCTATATGGTATCAGAACAGGTTACTATCCTGTTCAAAAGAAGAAAAAAAAGGAAAAAGAAAAAAGAAATAATTAAAAAAAAGGGAAAAGCAAAAGCACGGGAGGAGAAAGTCAAAAAAAAAAAAGAAGAAGAAGAAAAAGAAGGGGCACAAGATGGAGAAGAACGAAGACAAAAAAAAAAAAAAAGAGACCAAGAAAAAGAAAAGTCGAGTGTTTTGAACTCGCGAGAAAAAAAGTTGAGTTCTTTGAATTCTCAAGAAGAAAAAAGTTGGGATTCTTTGAAACCGCAAGAAGAAAAAGTCGGGTTCCTTTGAGCCCGCAAAAAAAAAGTCGGGTTTTTTAAAACCCGCAAGAAAAGAAAAGTCGGGTTCTTTTGAACTCGCAAAAAAAAACGTCGGGTTCTCTTGACCCGCAAGAAAAAGAAAAGTCGGGTTCTTTGAACCCGCAAGAAGAAAAAAGTCGGGTTCCTTTGAGCCTGCGTGAAGAAAAGTCGAGTTCTTTGAACTCGCGAGAAAAAGAAAAGTCGGGTTCTTTGAACCCGCAAGAAGAAAAAGTCGGGTTCCTCGAGCTCGCAAGAAGAAAAGTCGGGTTCTTTGAACTCGCAAAGAAGAAAAGTCGGGTTCAGATCTTTGAGCTTGCAAGAAGAAAATTCGGGTTATTTGAGCCCGCAAGAAAACAAAATTCGGGTTCTTTGAGCCCGCAAGAAAAAGAAAAGTCGGGTTCCTTGAACCCGCAAAAAGAAAAGTCGAGTTCCTTGAACTCGCAAGAAAAAAAGTCGGGTTTGTTAAACTAGCGAGAAAGAAAAGTCGGGTTCAAATATTTGAGCTCGCAAGAAAAGTCAGGTTTGTTGAACCCGCGAGAAAAGAAAAGTCGGGTTTTAAACCCGCAAGAAGAAAAGTCGGGTTTTTTAAACCCGCAAGAAGGAAAGTCGGGTTTTTTTAAACCCGCAAGAAAAAGAAAAGTCGGGTTATTTGAGCCCGCAAGAAAAGAATAGTCTGGTTATTTGAACCCGCAAGAAAAAGAAAAGTCGAGTTATTTGAACTCGCAAGAAAAGTAAGCACTCCAACTTGAGGGGGAGACCGGGAGTGTTCGAAAAAGAAGAAATATTACTTGGCAAGTTGGGCGTTCGTAACCTTCACGCTCCAACTTGAGAGGGAGTATTGAAGATAATTTCTCCTCATGTAATTGTGAAGTCAAAGTAAAAAACAAATCAAGATGAAGTCAAGTCAAAAGTCAATAATCAAAGTCCCCTCCTTATTCTATACCCCCAATGTCTCAAGACTTGCACTTTATTTTGTGCCTCTAGATTAGCTCTTTTCTCTTTTACATTCTTGTATTTAGACCCTCCGTAGTGGTATCATAAAGGGGCGCTATTTTAGAAAATAAAGCCCCAAACACCGGAACAGAGGGGCTTTATTTTTGAAAAAATGGTTTTGGCGTTATACAAATAGCGCCGGATGAATTACTCTCCCTCCAATCATATCATTCCACCTCATATTCTCTCTCTCTCTCTTTATAATAATTTTATTATTATTTTTAATTTAAAAGATATAATAAAATATTAATAGGGGCTTTATAAATAAAGCCCCACCATTACACTCCTTTTTCACTTTATCTCTCAATGCTGACTCAGCTGCCACGTGGACCAATCAGAAAGGGGGCTTTATATATAAAGCCCCTCACTACACATGGTCTTATAGAGGAGGTTGTCTCCTCATTTGATGTACCAAATATCATCAATCAACATCTTTCATTTCTATCTCTATACTTCTCACAATCTTCTTTGCCGTTTTGAGAGTCGGTGGCTAGAAACCGATACCGCCCTTGGCAGCAGGGCCAAAACAAATAAACAAACTAAACCAAATAGAAAATCGTTTCCGCTAGATTTCTATAGACTTCAAACGTTGTTTGAAATTGCTTTTGTTTAAGCTCACCGTCGTTTACATGTGAAGTGAAAGAACACATGGTAAACCCAAACTTGGTAACTTATTTTCTCCACCGAATGCATTTGTTGTGTTTTCAATGATTTGGAGGATAACTTGGATTTGAGAAAGTTGACTTATGTAGATTTTGTTAATCAAAGGCTGACTTTTTAATAATAACTTGTAAATTGCCATTTGGATATACATATTATTATACTAGATTATTAGGCTTAATCATTACAACATTCGAAAAAACACGATTCCACCGTCCCAAGCATTTTCTCAAGAGAAAATTCTAGCAGATAATATTTTATACATCCGGTGAAAATGTCATACAAGTTTATTGTTTAAATGCATATATAAGATATATATTTAGTGCACCATCTTAAAATGACTTAACAGTTGGAATTAAATAACTCATTACTCATTGCCTAGCCAAGAAGTTTTTCGGTGATGCAATTTATTTATATAGTTTTTTGATACACGGGCTTATAATTAGTGTATGTGTAGTGGGATAGTTATAAGGCGTTTTAGGCTCCAAAACGCCCCCCAACACCGCCCCCTAGGCGTTTTAGGGCGTTTTAGAGGTGGATCGTTGTCTCCATAACGAGCGTTCCCCTGAACCTTTTTTATTAAATTATTATTATTATTATTATTATTATTATTATTATTATTATTATTATTATTATTGAAGTGTGTGTGTGAAGAGGAAGAAGAAGTGAAGAAGAGGAAGAAGAAGAAGAGATGATGATGAAGAAGAAGAAGAAGAAGAAAAAGAAGTGAAGAAGAAGAGGAGGAGAAAAAAGTAGGTGGGGAAGGGGTAGGTGGGGTGGGTTATTATTTTTTAATAGTAAATATTATTTTTTTATTATTGTTTTTTAATTTAATAAATTTTCTTTTATTATTATTATTATTTTTATTATTAGGTATTTAATATTATTATCTCTACTACCTTATTAAGGAGGAGAGATAGGTAAGAAGGTAATTTTACACAATTTTTAAGATGGGAGTTGAAGAGTCCCTTCACAAATTTTCAATATTTAGTCATTTTGTTCCCTTTATGCCCTTGTGTACAACCTATAATGCTCATTGTATATATGTGTAATGCATACTTCATATCCATTTCAACATGTAACCCTTATTCATAACACCTAATTAAACCCCAATTCAATTTCAATAAAACCCAAGCTTTTCATTGAATCCTTCTACACATCTATTTAATAATAACAAGCAATGTTTCTGATGGTTCTATTAGGCTTTGTTGGAGCTTATAAACATTGTAGTAATTGGATATTTTTTTCTTTTTTTTATTTGTTGAATTGTATAACTCTTTAAAGCATGATGTCTAACCTCATATAATATATGTATTTGTTGCCAATAATTCTATCTCCTTCTCTCTGTATATTACAACTAACTAAAAGAAAACTTAATATCTTGATTTATGTATCAAATACTTTTAATTTAAAATTACCATCTTGGTAAAAAAAATTATTTTTTAACTTGGGTTACCTTTACGTACTTAGTCCCGTTTAAAAACCGCCGCAACGCGCGGGGTAATTTATTTAAATAAGAAAAAGAATAATTAAACAATGATTACCCAATCATTTATAACCCCCCTTCCCACTACACCCTCTTTTTCCATAACCCCCATTCTATTACTTTTTAATATTTTAATACCCATAACCCCCTATAACCCCCCACAACTACACATACACTTATGCAGGGTCAAAAAAAATTGACAGGGTCAAGTCAAATCACATAATAAAAGGCAAATAAAAGTACAATGTCATTAAAAAACATTCAACAAAAATACAAATAACGTGTTTCATTTTATAGTTCTACTAGCCCCGGGCTCATGAATTTCCAGTGATTTTTAGGGATGATCCTGATTTCATTGTTTCATACTTCATTTGTATATCAATATTTAAGTTCTTGTGTAGCAGTTGGGCTTGTAGTGATAAATCTTGTTGACCATTTGCAAGATTTACTGGACTCTGGAGATGGCAATAGTATTCGTTTGGCAATGCGGTTTTAACTGGTTTGGTGTCTTGAGAAGAAAATTAGTCTGAACTAGTTGTTTTAACTATGTTTAACGGTTTATTAGATGGATTTAATGTATTTGAGTTGCAATTAAAAGTACAATTTTGATTTATTACACTTTATGTTTTCATATTTTTGAACGGCGTTGACAATTTGGGTTCGGTGACATGCCTCTTCATAACCCAGGTATGTCCATACCTCAGACGGGATAAACGTCCATTGGTAGTTTGACGATTGAGGATGGCGCGACTAACCATTCCAGGAGGAAACCGACTAGCTCGTAAAACACTCCGACTTCCCTATGGCGGGAGAGCTCATTGGCAACCTCTGTTAATGGAACACGATATTTGTGCTAAAGTGGGACTCGAACTTATGACATTGGTCACAAAGCTTTTATCTACATTAGCTGGTGTAAGTGGACCACCACGTATGTCCATACCTCAGACGGGATAACCATCTACTGGTAGTTTGACGCTTGAGGATGGCACCTAACTGTTCAGGTGGAAACCGATACGTTATCAGCCGGTGCCAGTGGACCAAATGGTCACAGATACGTTATCACCCCGAGTCCTGACATCACATGTTTTCCATTTGCTGACATGTATTTTGAGTTCCTTTGCAACTAAGTTTTGTAGATGTGAGCAAAGTGATCCAACCAAGCTCATCAGTGGTGATCCCTAAAACATTATTATCTTCTTGTATTATTTATTGCCTTCCTTGGTGTGTATCCGAACTGTCTGAGGTGTATTTTCTAAATTTTGTTTGTTTTAGTTTTAGCAAATACTATTTGTTTTGGTCACTGTCTAAGACTTGTTTTTTTTTTTTTTCATTTTCTAGTGCTACAGTGGCAAAATTTTGTGTAAATGGTATGTGGCATAAATGAGTTTTTGCAAATGGTGAAACCGCAAGTTCAAGTTGCGGTTTTAGCTGACTTGAATAAAAGGAGCTGACTTGGATTCATGTACTATAAATCCGCAACTTCAAGTTGCGGGATTCTGCTCCAACACACACATACTTACTGTGTATGCATCGAGAGAAAGAATGGAGTGACCAGAGGGTCACCGGCTCCGGCAACCAACGCCGGTGGTCTCTTCTTCTCTGGCAAACACCCTCGACAACCGGTAACCCTCCTCCCTTTCTGTTATAATAAACCGGCTCTAGCACCGGTGATCTTGTTCCTCCATCTGTCTCTATGATCGGACAGTCACCGGTTCCAGTGATTGTCATCAAATACCAACCCATCTCTAATCCTTCAACCCGATAACGGATAACCTATATCAACCACCACCTTCCACCACGACATCTGAACCGGTCACCTCTCCGGCAACAATAAACCAACCGCAAACCTATAACTCCACTGCTCGTCTCTTCCCTACCCCAACCTCCTGTTCTAATTATAAAAATCACAATCTGTTACCCTACTTCGGCCACCCCTTCATCTCCGGTGACCGGCAATCAAAGTCCGGCAACCACAACCTTTATACCACCATGAAGGTGGAGCAATCATAATTGTGCAGTAAACCCGCAAGTTGAACTTGCGGTTACATCCACATAACCAGCCACATGTCCCTTTTCTTCCTAGTCAGCTTCATCGTTTGTCTATGTCTCCCAAAACCGCAAGTTAAACTTGCGGTTTCACCTATTGCACAACTTCGTTTCTGACACACCCCAGTTGCACAAACAAATCCAACTGTAGCACCAAAAATGTAAAAAAATCCACTGTCTGATGGCTGAACAGTTGATCTTTGTAGCAAATTTGTAAAGAATTTCAAAGAGTTACTCAAGTATCATCAAACATGTTTCGGATGTTGGTCTATATGTGTTTTGAGGATATTAAGAAAATCAACAGACTTCATGTTGAACAGGTTCTATTCAGTTGTTCTCTGACTTTGTACCTCACATGCTCTGTTATGGAGACACATTCTAGATTTATCCAAGAACAGCTGGAAACTTGATAGCGGGTTTTTTTTTTTTTTTTTTAATTCTTACTGATATTTCATTGATTTTTAACATTAAAAAACCTCAATTCTAAGATAAGGGAGGTGGATTATATAAAAAATACACACATTTATATATTCTATTCATGTACTTTTGTTTTGTTTTAGTATTGTTTTTTCAAACAAATGTTGTTCTGGACTTCTAGTTGGGCTTCATAGACCGGTTTTTAGGATCTTGGGGGTGTGGATCTACATTCCTAGTTTTCTTATTACCCAGCATGTTACACGAACGTGTTAAGACACGAACCTGTTAAGACACGAACACGAAACATGTAAACACGAACACGACACAAAATCTAATCGTGTCATTTTTTTCAAACATGAACACGAACCTGTGTATAACAGGTTAACACGATAAGACACGATAAGGAACACCTAGTAAAACAGGTTAACACGACATGACACGATAAGACACGACAAGACACGACAAGAAACACGACAAGACATGATAAGAAACACGATAAGACCTGTTAAGACACGAACACGATAAGACACGAATACGAAACAGGTAAACACGAACACGACACGAAAATAAACAGGTCTTAACGTGTCGACCTGTTATAGACACGAAACATGTTAAGGTCAAACACGAAACCTGTTAAAATCGTGTAAGTTCGTATCAGGTTATCGTGTTCGTGTCTAAACTGCCAGCCCTACTTATTAGTTATTACTATAGGGTTTAGCCATCTCTGGCAAAAGGTTAGTCAAATTCGATGTAGAGATTTTGGCCAGTGGTAAGATTAGAGGTCATTCATGTTCTTAGACTGTCCGTTGTCGCTCACCTCTAGCGAAGACTTCATCATATCAAAACAAGACAACCGGGCGTTGATATGGCACTGCCTCGCGGCCGCAAACTGCTCACTTGATCCCGTTGTGGCTCAAGGTGAGCGATAACTTTATTTATTTTTTTAACATTAATTAAAAATATAAAAAACATATTATTACATAAAATTAAAATTTTCTAAAAATAATAGTTTATAAACAAGTAAAAAAGAATATAATAAAGTAAAAAGAATATAAAAGAAACAAAATAATAGGTAAAAAAAGTATATCTTCTTCTTCTCTACCACATCTTCTATCCTTCTATGCTCCTCACCGGAAAAAAAAACCCGCCGCCATCTTCTTCACTTCCTAAACAAACACAAACCTTCAATAAATCCTGTCAAAAATAGCACAACGGTCATATTTTTGGTCGCTAGCCCACGTGAGCCTGGTAGCCTGGGCTCGTTCGCGCCATCGTTCACTCACTTGTGTTGTGGTTCACGGGATCCACGTGGCAAGGTTGGTGGCTCGCGACAGCTCGGTTGCGGGCCACAACGGACAGTCTTAGGGGTTCGATGCCTGGGAGGTTCTTCATTCTGATCTCGTCTGGTTGTCTTGTCATTCGTTATCTGCTTCTTTCGTTTTTAGTTTTTTCATTTGTTTCTTAGTTGCTAGTAATAATTTTTTGGGAAAATGGATTTTAATACTGTGACAACCGGCAACTTCCGAATAATACCGATGTGATTTTAGATAACTTTTTATTATAAATATTGTTAATTTTTAAGTTTCGAAGGTTAACAGATCGTTTTAACAAAAGAAACCGTGGTCGAATCTTATAACGTGTTTTAAACGTGTGTTTTGAATGCACGCGCGGGATAATAAAAATTATATTTAAAATTTCACGGTTTTGTTACGTTTTCAAAATCGAACATTTCCGACATGCTTTATTTATTATTTTATGAACCGTAAAATAAAACCGAGTCGTATTTCGTTTAAACGGGTTCGTTACGTGTTGTGCACCTTCATAATAACCCTAACTATAAATTCATCTTATTCTCATTCTTCTCCTACACCCAAACCCTAGTCCCTCTCTCTCTAAAATCTGCATCTCTCTCTCTCTCTCTAAACCATACACACACTCTCTAACCTCTCTCCTTCTCTTTCTCACCGATTTCTCTTTCCTTCTCTCCATACCTCTCCCAATCGCGCTCTCTCTCTCTCGTTTCTGTTGACAGCCGACCACCACCGTCCTGGGTGGTGGCGGCGGCGGCTGAAGAGGTGATTTGGGGGCCGACATAGTGGCCGATGGTTGGTGTTCGGGTAGATAGTGGTTTGTAGTCTCGAGGTTTAGTGTTGGTTTGTGGTGGCTTGGGTGTTCCAGATCTGGTTGGTGCTCAACATTTGTGGGCTCGATCGGTGGTTTGAGGTGGTTCGTGGTGGTCCGGTCCATGGTGGTTCAAGGCGGCGCTGGTGTAAGATGGTCGGGTGGTGTTAATCAGTGGTTTGTTGGTGATGATGTCAATCCAGGTCTGGTTCGGTTGGGGTTCTATGGGTCGGGTTAAGTGATATGTTTGGTGCTCGTTTCTTGGACCGGTGGTGAAGGGGTAGGGGTTTAATGGTGGTTCTTTGGTGACTGTTTAGGTGGTTAGGTGGCTCGGTGGTAGCACAAGGAGGTGAGGAGGAGGCCGATGCTGATGGTTTTGTGGTGGTACAGGTTTTTGGGTCCGATGGGTAGCAAGGTCTGACGGTTTGTGGGTTTCAAGCCTCGTTCGGGTCTCGGTTCAAATCTGGTCCAGGTTAGGGTCCGTATCTGGTGTGTTTCTGGTTAAGTTGTTTCAGGTGGTGGTAGTCGCGTCCGGTAGTTGGTTGGTTGGTTGGTTTGGGTCCGGTTTAGTCGGGTTGATTTTGGTTAGATTCGGGTCCGTTATGAGTCAGATCTGGTGCGGTTCAAGTCAGTTGGTTCACGGTCAACCGAGTCAATAGATGGTCAAGTTCGGGTCAACACGTAGATCGAGACGCGCGCGTACGATTCGGTATACTTGAGTTCATATTCATTATTATTTGTAGATGTTATATATTTATAAATATTGTATATTTGTAAATATTATATATTTATGAATATTATATATTTATAAATATATTGATATGGATAGAATAGTTTTAACTCGCGAACGGACCGAATAATAATAATAAACGGTAACTATATTATATATATCGAACGATTTGGTAAATGGTTAACTTAACGTGACTTGTGATATTGAACATCGGACTAAATAACATTGGACTATATTGTCGGACTATATTTTATATATATTTCTATATATATATAAGTATACATAAGTGACGAAACGTATAGTCTCGTGAATCGGAAATGTGGATAAAAGGACTTGACGAATTGTGTTTGAAAGTTGATTTTGGGGGAAATTGTAGACAACGGGTGTTGTCTGGTTCGTACAAAAACAGAGGAAACTCTGCCCAAATTTTTATAAAATCAAAGCGTAACGAACTACTATCTCTATAAATAAATTCCCCTAAGTGTTTGCACAAACAAATCGAAATTGTTTTAAGGTCTGTTTATTCGTAACGATAAAGATGATTTTCAATTTATATTTGGGAAAAAGTAACAAATGTTATTAATTGATTTTAATAACTAAACTTATACTTTTCCTTAAAGAGTATCTTCTAAAATATAATTACACAAAATAAATATACTTATATGATTTACGAGACGAGCTACGATTCAGGATAGTTATACGTTTCGGGGTACTAGTCCAACATGGTTCATACACAAATAGTAACAAGTGTGCAACTTGGGTGCTATGTAATACGAGAATTAAGATAAGTCACGATCGGTTCGTCGAGTTGAAACGTATTGAGACTCGTGTTGGTACACACGAGTCTAGACAGTCGGATAGACTATCTTTTGAGCAGTCAATAAGCTAGGCTTATATGTGATAGACTGTTAAGGTGTCCTTTGTTGGTAATTAGGGCACGAGGAAGTCGGTCGAGGGTTCAGGCTTTATTTGCTAGCTTAGCATGGAAATTAAGGTGAGTTTCACGGCCCCACTCTTTTACTGGTTTTACAATTTCGGGGGAGAAAACATGTTGTGTTCTTTAAACGTGTGTCAAATGTGTTTTCCTAAAAGGCGTGACAACTATGTTTTTGGGTACTCATGTATTCACTACGTTTTGGGAGTGTTCATTTGGGTTCAAGGTATTCATTTATGTTCTGTATTATATGGCCTATGTTGTGGCAGTTCGTTAGCCGTGGTGTGGTAGTTCGTTAGCCTTTATGTGGTAGTTCGTTAGCTATGTTATAGTAGTTCGTTGACCATGGGATGGTAGTTCGTTAGCTATGATAAAGTAGTTCGTTGACCAGGGGATGGTAGTTCGTTAACTGCGGTGGGTGATAGTTCGTTTGGGAGGTTCGTTATGGAGTTCAAATATTTAACAAGTGTTTTCATCGGTCGGTAGTATCATGATGGTCTTTCAAAAGTTCGTGAAACGTTTTACTTAAAAACCTGTGAACTCACCGGCATTAATTGCTGACGTTTTTAGCATGTTTGTCTCAGGTCGCTAAGGTAGCAGCTGTCGATAGGCGCACGGAGTCTCACGGCGTCTAGGATTCATGTGCATCTCATTTAGTATTTTCAGACTTTCGTACTTTTGATTTCATGTTGTAACAAAGTTTTGCGCTTCCGCAGCGTTGGATCATTTATGAAAAACGTAATGGTTTGATTATGTCATTTTTACGTATCATATAGTATTGTTTATTGTGACAGTTGACTTGGATCCTGGTGTGTCACGCGCCTCGCGGTAAAACCCCGCACGTGGAAATTTGAGGGTGTGACAGATTGGTATCAGAGCCAATGGTTATAGTGAACTAGGACTGCATGTAGAGTCTAGTCTATAGCCGAGTCTTACACACACTAGACGGTCACATATGCTTGAGTCTTAGCATACGGGTAACATATGTCGGGGTGTTGGTGTCCTCATCTCTTATACCACATCATCCGTTTAATTTTGGGTCTAGTATTCGGTGACTTGAACTTCAAGCTTGAAGTGCATTTAGAGGATCATGTAGAGCAGTTTATCATGTCGGGTGCACACGAAATCATAAACTGGAATGCATGAAAATCCTAATGGACTTTGTGTTTGGACGGATGGGCCCGAATTGGACCTAGATCAACTTCTTGTGATTCCTAGAGGGTTACACTACGGGCGAATGATGATCCGGTCGTCACGGTTCATACAAAGCCTAAATAACCTAAATAGATAGGGTAAGTAGGGTATCAATCCAAGGAGCGTGTGGTTAGTGAGTATTTCCTAGTTAACTTTGAAATTGTTGATTTATGAAGATGCTAATTTATGAATTTGGTATTTAGAAATTGGTTGAAGAGTTTGTTGATTAATATGAAACATAAATTGAATGTGTAAGAAATAATTAACAAGACTTGTAAACAATAAGATAAAGATGATTACACTAAGGATTTGGGCAATTGAACACTAAGGCTTTCAACAATTAGGTATAATTGGATAAACAAAGATAATGCAATTGGTACTAACGGATTGATTGTTCAATAAACTTAGGTATCAAGTTTCATCAACATTCACAATGGACTAAACTATACTTTATCATTTAGAACATACAATCCTATGATAGTGTTGATGCAAGGAATCATGTTCATATCATTTAGAAATTGGCACAAGATCAATTAACTAGAAATGATTTCAACATAAGATTAATCACTAGTCAACACAAGTAATTCAAGTACATAAAAACATTAATCAAAAGTTTAAGCAATGCCCAAAATGTTTAAGCCCTAGGTATCAAAAATTTACATCCCTAGTGTAATACAAGAGTTTTAGCCAAACATGGCTATGGTGTTCATCATCTTCAAAATATGATCTTCAATCTTCAAAGAAATTGTGTAATAAGCTTGGAGAATAATTGTATCATTTTAGAGAATGGTGTGTTATATCTTTTTTTGATGAATGATAATGATAATAAATAAAATTCATGACCCCCCAAGAATCTCTAGTCAAAAAGAAAACTCCTCAAAGCATTTGATGATTGCATTAAATTATGTGTTGACCACTTGTCATATGGCACCGTCAGAGACGGCATGACTGCCGTCAGGTACGGCGATGGCGTCAAAGACAGTATGTTTGCCGTCAAAGACGGTCAGAACCTTCATTGTACTTTTCATGGCCTTTTTCCCAATGCTTCTCAACTCCAATCTTTTGCTCTACCATTGTGTAAAATTCACTCAATAAGCGCTTTTACCCTGAAACATCAAATCAAATCAAAGTGCTATATCCCACCTCAAATAATCAAATAAAAACATCTTTTTAGATTTAATAGAGGCGAGGTTTCCAACCACGCATCACATCCCCACACTTATCTTTTGCTTGCCCTCAAGCAAGTCACTAAACTTTACCCAATCAACAATTCAAACCAATTCCAACATCTTTATTGATTCTCAAAAAACGGTCCCTAGTCATACCCTAACTCACAAGACTTACACCTATCAGTAGATTTACATTCCAAGGTTTTAAATATTACTAAAAAATTTTGCCTAGCCACATCCAACTAGATCCGACTTCACATTTTTGCACACCCCTCACAATGGTTCACTCTACTCGGTTTAATATCTGGACTAGCGTGTAATGCGCTAGTATTTCATATTAATCACTCAAAACCGATTATAAAGCATGTTAGTATAGGCTTGCAACTCAATCGCTTTTCACCAGATTACTCAAAAGCGAACACAAGTCAAAAGGTCTTTAAAGGGTTATAATGGGGCTAGGCGAAGGGTATGGAATGAGATATTTAAAAGTTACTATGGTGATGAAAATTCGACTTTTATTACAAAAACACAGCTACACAAACATAAGGCAGTATTGCGCCTTTTATTCAACACTAACTAAAGCATTGGTTTTTTTTTTTTTTAATGAGAACTTTCATTTGTTTGTAGCAGATTTGTTCTCATGCTTTCCAATTTTTTTTTTTTTTTTATGCAAACAACTATTTACAAACAAAACAAAATCCTACAATCGAATTTTCATCACTTGGGTTTAACATTGAAAAGGCTAACGGGTCAAACGGGTTGAAATGGGTGGTCAAATGAGAGGTTTAGGCTCAAACTTGTTCAACTAAGGTGGATTTTTTTTTTTGGGTCAAGGATATCAAAATGGTGTTAAAATAAAAAGGCCAAACCTAATGCCTAAATCATTCTTGTGTCACAATTGATCTAAGGTGGCAAGCGTATCAAGAGTTGCAAGTTCTACCTTATGCGATTATAATGGCGCACTCAATTCAAATGAACACAACATGCCAATAGATGTGGAATTTTATCGGGTGTTAGCATGTTGTGGTGGCTCAATAATCTCTCATGAACATGAAGGGGAGAATGGGTTGCCGATATGCAAAAAATGTTATACTCTTCCCTAGTCTTTTCTAACTAGGCAATCCATATTTTGCAAAAACCATCCTTGGAAAAACACATCAAGGAACTTAAAGAATTATGACCATGACTAGGGGTCGAATTTTGTGATCCAATACCATGGTGAAAGAAATGGTTTTCTTAAAGTTTAAGCTTGAGGGTCTTTAAAAATTTTCATTTAAATGGCTATTCCCCCATCCCCACACTTAGAGTCCAACATTGTCCTCAATGTGTAGTGTTTAAATGGTGGATTTCAAAATGTTTAAATTTTTCCCCTCTCCCCACACTTAAAGTCCACATTGTTCTCAATGTGTAGGGAAAGTTTCAAATTGTTTACGGGAATGAGATAAAGCCAAACCAAAGAATTCACCCCAATCAACAATATACAGTTTACAATCCACTTATTAAATCTAAGTAAACGATCAAAATTAAAGAGATGGAAATAGATGCACCTGGTTGTTCTTCATTCTTCAATTCCATGTGTTCTTCAACAAAATAGTTCCACTTCCATCATAAATAAACCTGCAACTCGCAAGTGTGTAGTTACAAGCTTCTCACAAAAACATTAAGAGTTATCGGTTTTACTTTTTGTTGAAAAGCATTACCAAGTAATCTTTTTGTTAATTTTGATCAGTGGACAAAATATACACTAACTAAGATAGATCCTTTAAACCTCCCGGTAGCCCGGTTATGAGGACGAGTGAGGTCTCGTGAGGGTTATATAGGAAACACACCCACAACGTTTATTTACCTACCAAACAAACAAACAGAAAAAAACGAACAAAAAGAAAAAAAATACAAAAATATACAAAAACTAACAAGTACCTCTTACTCACGGTGGTCGAAGTGAACATTTTCCTACCGAGTTACCAAGATAAGCTCGGTAGTTTACTTTATGTTCCCCAATCTGTTCCTTCTCCTTCCACTTGTTCATCAAATATATGCATGAAAGTTTTATCCCACATTTTCCTACCGAGTTTCCAACATGCACTCGGTAGTCTACATGCCAAATCCACAATCGATTCTCAATTATTGGCATGAGAATTGGGTGATTTTTGTTGCGGGGCCATTTTATAATAAATTGCCCAATGTCCTCCCAGCTCACCTTCCTCTTCTTCATCTTTGAACCTTCATCCTCCTCTTTGTTAGGTGCCTTAATCAACACGGGATGCGATTCGTGAGGAACTTTCACCTTAGCCACCAACTCTTCATGAGATGCTAAGTCTTTAGTTGGGTTTAACCATTCAGAAAGACTTGCAGTATCTTCATCTATATCATCCTCTACCATAATACCATTGGCTAACTCGTTTTGCTCACACTTAAGTTGGGCAAATTCCTCGGCTAGTTGACCCACTTGAATCACCAAAGCTTCATGAGCTTTGTCTCTTACTTCATTTGCTCTCTTCATATCTTTGATATTATCATGGTATTCTTTGATCATGATCGCAAGAGCATCGAGCTTAGAATGTGTTGAATTTCGAGGGTCTTCGTATGCCGGTTGAGGTTGATTAAGATAATAGTCATTATATTGCTCATGGTTTTGACATTGTTGCGTCCTTTGGCTAAATGAACTCCCTTGATACCTGTTATTTAACTGATAATAGCCTTGGGAGTTTGAATAACGTGACTGACGATGTGAAGAAGATAAATGTGAACCTCCAGGTTTTTCGAGCCCAAAAATAATACGATCTTGTCGTTCTTTAAATGCTTCCATTTTCTTACGGGCCACTGGACAATCTTGCCACAAATGATATGGGCTCCCACAACAAGGACAAGTATTATCATCATCTTCCCAATACATTGTGATGATGACGATCAAGTCTTGCTAAATTCCCAATCCTCAGATTTTACACAAGTGGCATGCATGCATTATCTGTCACCTGCACACTTCACACACCACGCGTAAAAACGAACAAAAAGAAGTAACAAAGACAAATTAAACAGTTAATCACAATAATCAACTAAAAACTAAACACTAAGCGCACTAGCTCCCCGGCAACGGCGCCATTTGATGATCCGGTCGTCACGGTTCATACAAAGCCTAAATAACCTAAATAGATAGGGTAAGTAGGGTATCAATCCAAGGAGCGTGTGGTTAGTGAGTATTTCCTAGTTAACTTTGAAATTGTTGATTTATGAAGATGCTAATTTATGAATTTGGTATTTAGAAATTGGTTGAAGAGTTTGTTGATTAATATGAAACATAAATTGAATGTGTAAGAAATAATTAACAAGACTTGTAAACAATAAGATAAAGATGATTACACTAAGGATTTGGGCAATTGAACACTAAGGCTTTCAACAATTAGGTATAATTGGATAAATAAAGATAATGCAATTGGTACTAACGGATTGATTGTTCAATAAACTTAGGTATCAAGTTTCATCAACATTCACAATGGACTAAACTATACTTTATCATTTAGAACATACAATCCTATGATAGTGTTGATGCAAGGAATCATGTTCATATCATTTAGAAATTGGCACAAGATCAATTAACTAGAAATGATTTCAACATAAGATTAATCACTAGTCAACACAAGTAATTCAAGTACATAAAAACATTAATCAAAAGTTTAAGCAATGCCCAAAATGTTTAAGCCCTAGGTATCAAAAACTTACATCCCTAGTGTAATACAAGAGTTTTAGCCAAACATGGCTATGGTGTTCATCATCTTCAAAATATGATCTTCAATCTTCAAAGAAATTGTGTAATAAGCTTGGAGAATAATTGTATCATTTTAGAGAATGGTGTGTTATATCTTTTTTTGATGAATGATAATGATAATAAATAAAATTCATGACCCCCCAAGAATCTCTAGTCAAAAAGAAAACTCCTCAAAGCATTTGATGATTGCATTAAATTATGTGTTGACCACTTGTCATATGGCACCGTCAGAGACGGCATGACTGCCGTCAGGTACGGCGATGGCGTCAAAGACAGTATGTTTGCCGTCAAAGACGGTCAGAACCTTCATTGTACTTTTCATGGCCTTTTTCCCAATGCTTCTCAACTCCAATCTTTTGCTCTACCATTGTGTAAAATTCACTCAATAAGCGCTTTTACCCTGAAACATCAAATCAAATCAAAGTGCTATATCCCACCTCAAATAATCAAATAAAAACATCTTTTTAGATTTAATAGAGGCGAGGTTTCCAACCACGCATCAGCGAACCAGGGGGATCCTAATACTGTTGTTGATATGTCTTCTTATTTGTCGCTATGCTTCGCTTTTATTTTGGTTCTCGTACTGTTAAGAGCTTCTTATCTGTTAAGCTTTATCGGTTACTGCCTTTTGTGCCTACGCCTTGGGAGGGTAAGTCCTTGGTTATCGTGTGTCGTGTTACATCTAGTTTGGGTCTGGGGTGTGTCAATTCTATGTAAGGAGGTAATCTGGAGACACTGCTTGGATGGTACCTGGTGCTTCGTTCATACCGATCACAAGGGTCTTCAGCATATCCCCCGTCAGGCTGGGTTGATTATGTGACAGTCTATAGCAATTATCTTGTATTCACCTTGAGGAATCAGTTCCTCGGCTTGGGGTACTTGTTCCTATTACCTTTAGTTGTGATCCTTGTATCTTTTCGTGTTTTTGAGGAGCGTTGCTTTGGGCATTGGGTGCTCGGTTGCATGCGTGTTTGAGTCATCTCTTGTATTGTCTGGATTCATTACGGTTCACGTTGTGGACCGGGGTTCTTATGGATCGGGGTTCTTGTGTACTTAGGTTGACACTCGTTACTGTTGAAGTTGAGTTGTTGCGACGGATGTGCTTGCCGATCCTTCCCTGTTCGTGTCATTTGTGACTTTGCCTTTCTTAAACCAGTTTAAGATGTTGATGATCTTGTTTCTCGAGCATCTAAGGTTCCTATTTTAGAACCTAGTTATATCTTTTGAGTACGATTCACATCCCTATTCTTTTGTGTTAGTGACCTCCAACGATCAATCGTAAAGGAATCTAATTTTTGTTGATTCATTATTCTTTTACAGAATCAGACACGTATTTTGTACATGTGTCAACAGTAGTATGTTTGGATATTGCCTTAGATCCAAACACCCCTTGCGACGTGTAATGAAAACCTTGGTGCATTAGTTTCTTCGTTTGAGGTGCGCCAAATGTATTTGTTGACAAAAGCTATTGTCTACACCTTGCATGCAGTCGATTCTAAAACTTTATCTCGTACCATTGTATCGATAAGTCTGTTGACTCTTTTATTGCACTCCCATTGGATCTTCGAAGGTATCCTACCTCAAATTTTGAGGACAAAATTTCTGTAACATGGGGAGAATGTGACAACCGGCAACTTCCGAATAATACCGATGTGATTTTAGATAACTTTTTATTATAAATATTGTTAATTTTTAAGTTTCGAAGGTTAACAGATCGTTTTAACAAAAGAAACCGTGGTCGAATCTTATAACGTGTTTTAAACATGTGTTTCGAATGCACGCGCGGGATAATAAACATTATATTTAAAATTTCACGGTTTTGTTACGTTTTCAAAATCGAACATTTCCGACATGCTTTATTTATTATTTTATGAACCGTAAAATAAAACAGAGTCGTATTTCGTTTAAACGGGTTCGTTACGTGTTGTGCACCTTCATAATAACCCTAACTATAAATTCATCTTATTCTCATTCTTCTCCTACACCCAAACCCTAGTCCCTCTCTCTCTAAAATCTGCATCTCTCTCTCTCTCTAAACCATACACACACTCTCTAACCTCTCTCCTTCTCTTTCTCACCGATTTCTCTTTCCTTCTCTCCATACCTCTCCCAATCGCGCTCTCTCTCTCTCGTTTCTGTTGACAGCCGACCACCACCGTCCTGGGTGGTGGCGGCGGCGGCTGAAGAGGTGATTTGGGGGCCGACATAGTGGCCGATGGTTGGTGTTCGGGTAGATAGTGGTTTGTAGTCTCGAGGTTTAGTGTTGGTTTGTGGTGGCTTGGGTGTTCCAGATCTGGTTGGTGCTCAACATTTGTGGGCTCGATCGGTGGTTTGAGGTGGTTCGTGGTGGTCCGGTCCATGGTGGTTCAAGGCGGCGCTGGTGTAAGATGGTCGGGTGGTGTTAATCAGTGGTTTGTTGGTGATGATGTCAATCCAGGTCTGGTTCGGTTGGGGTTCTATGGGTCGGGTTAAGTGATATGTTTGGTGCTCGTTTCTTGGACCGGTGGTGAAGGGGTAGGGGTTTAATGGTGGTTCTTTGGTGACTGTTTAGGTGGTTAGGTGGCTCGGTGGTAGCACAAGGAGGTGAGGAGGAGGCCGATGCTGATGGTTTTGTGGTGGTACAGGTTTTTGGGTCCGATGGGTAGCAAGGTCTGACGGTTTGTGGGTTTCAAGCCTCGTTCGGGTCTCGGTTCAAATCTGGTCCAGGTTAGGGTCCGTATCTGGTGTGTTTCTGGTTAAGTTGTTTCAGGTGGTGGTAGTCGCGTCCGGTAGTTGGTTGGTTGGTTGGTTTGGGTCCGGTTTAGTCGGGTTGATTTTGGTTAGATTCGGGTCCGTTATGAGTCAGATCTGGTGCGGTTCAAGTCAGTTGGTTCACGGTCAACCGAGTCAATAGATGGTCAAGTTCGGGTCAACACGTAGATCGAGACGCGCGCGTACGATTCGGTATACTTGAGTTCATATTCATTATTATTTGTAGATGTTATATATTTATAAATATTGTATATTTGTAAATATTATATATTTATGAATATTATATATTTATAAATATATTGATATGGATAGAATAGTTTTAACTCGCGAACGGACCGAATAATAATAATAAACGGTAACTATATTATATATATCGAACGATTTGGTAAATGGTTAACTTAACGTGACTTGTGATATTGAACATCGGACTAAATAACATTGGACTATATTGTCGGACTATATTTTATATATATTTCTATATATATATAAGTATACATAAGTGACGAAACGTATAGTCTCGTGAATCGGAAATGTGGATAAAAGGACTTGACGAATTGTGTTTGAAAGTTGATTTTGGGGGAAATTGTAGACAACGGGTGTTGTCTGGTTCGTACAAAAACAGAGGAAACTCTGCCCAAATTTTTATAAAATCAAAGCGTAACGAACTACTATCTCTATAAATAAATTCCCCTAAGTGTTTGCACAAACAAATCGAAATTGTTTTAAGGTCTGTTTATTCGTAACGATAAAGATGATTTTCAATTTATATTTGGGAAAAAGTAACAAATGTTATTAATTGATTTTAATAACTAAACTTATACTTTTCCTTAAAGAGTATCTTCTAAAATATAATTACACAAAATAAATATACTTATATGATTTACGAGACGAGCTACGATTCAGGATAGTTATACGTTTCGGGGTACTAGTCCAACATGGTTCATACACAAATAGTAACAAGTGTGCAACTTGGGTGCTATGTAATACGAGAATTAAGATAAGTCACGATCGGTTCGTCGAGTTGAAACGTATTGAGACTCGTGTTGGTACACACGAGTCTAGACAGTCGGATAGACTATCTTTTGAGCAGTCAATAAGCTAGGCTTATATGTGATAGACTGTTAAGGTGTCCTTTGTTGGTAATTAGGGCACGAGGAAGTCGGTCGAGGGTTCAGGCTTTATTTGCTAGCTTAGCATGGAAATTAAGGTGAGTTTCACGGCCCCACTCTTTTACTGGTTTTACAATTTCGGGGGAGAAAACATGCTGTGTTCTTTAAACGTGTGTCAAATGTGTTTTCCTAAAAGGCGTGACAACTATGTTTTTGGGTACTCATGTATTCACTACGTTTTGGGAGTGTTCATTTGGGTTCAAGGTATTCATTTATGTTCTGTATTATATGGCCTATGTTGTGGCAGTTCGTTAGCCGTGGTGCGGTAGTTCGTTAGCCTTTATGTGGTAGTTCGTTAGCTATGTTATAGTAGTTCGTTGACCATGGGATGGTAGTTCGTTAGCTATGATAAAGTAGTTCGTTGACCAGGGGATGGTAGTTCGTTAACTGCGGTGGGCGATAGTTCGTTTGGGAGGTTCGTTATGGAGTTCAAATATTTAACAAGTGTTTTCATCGGTCGGTAGTATCATGATGGTCTTTCAAAAGTTCGTGAAACGTTTTACTTAAAAACCTGTGAACTCACCAGCATTAATTGCTGACGTTTTTAGCATGTTTGTCTCAGGTCGCTAAGGTAGCAGCTGTCGATAGGCGCACGGAGTCTCACGGCGTCTAGGATTCATGTGCATCTCATTTAGTATTTTCAGACTTTCGTACTTTTGATTTCATGTTGTAACAAAGTTTTGCGCTTCCGCAGCGTTGGATCATTTATGAAAAACTTAATGGTTTGATTATGTCATTTTTACGTATCATATAGTATTGTTTATTGTGACCGTTGACTTAGATCCTGGTGTGTCACGCGCCTCGCGGTAAAACCCCGCACGTGGAAATTTGAGGGTGTGACAAATACTCTCAACTATCGCCTATTGGCGGATATTACTCCGAACTTTAACTTTGGACAATAGCCCTCCCAACTTTCAACTTATTTTCTTCCATCACCCCCAAACTAACGGAGGTCTAACCTGGTTAGTTTTTGTGGCCAAAATGTAAAAACTAAAACTTCTACGTGGCAAAAATGTAAAACCAAAACTTAAGGGGCATTTTTGAAACTTTTCAAACTTTTTATAATAAATCCCAACCCCCCCAACCTCCGTCTGCCTTCTTCTTCTTCTTCTAGTTATAGGGCCCAGACCACCCCCACAACAACCACTGCCTCACCGTCATCATCCCCCATACCATAAACGTGAACCCTAACAACCAGAAATGTGAACCCTAACACTAAACGTGAACCCTTTCTTCATAGCAACAATTCTAACAACAATTAAAGGGAGATGAAGTTTGGTGATGGTTGGACGGTGGTTTAGAGAGAGAAAGGGGGTTTGATTGAGAATTTGGGGTTTTGTGGTGGTGGTGGTGGTTTATTTGCTGAAAACCCACAGACAGCCACCACCTTCGTACCTAACAACCGTCACCATCGGACCTAACCACTAATTCCACCGTTAGACCTAACCACCAGTCCACCACCCTCTGATTCACCCTTAGTAGAAGTAAGTGTGTACAGAACAGCAAGTGGCGAGCATCCATCTCTCAATCGGTGTTGAATAATATGATATCCTTAATTTTCTCCTTTAATTTCTATCCAGATTCATCAATTGTTGATTAAAACATGCCTCATTGTTATGACTAAAAAGGGTTCATAAATTAAAGAAAGAAAAAATTGCAGTTTTCGTCCATGTGGTTTGCCTAAACTAACAGGTTCAGCCCAGTGTTAACACCCTGAGTACCTGTGCTTTCATTTTCTAACAGTTTACATCTCTCGACCTAACGTCCGTCCATCTGCCGTTACTAGGACCTCACGTGCACCTCACGTGAAGGGGTATTACAGTCATTTCGTCTCATATTATAATGTTAACTAGTGTTATCATCTTCCCCATTTCATTTCTTCCCCGTTTTGCTTTCTAAATCCTAATCCCACAAAAGCTAATGTCGAATTCGAGGGATAGCAGATCATCAATGTCTAATTCGAGCTCCAATTATCATCGACGAGTTGAAAGATGGACTGATGTTCCTCCAATTTGCAGATGTGGGTCTGAAACACAGGTTCAAACATCATGGACTGAAGCCAACCCTAGTCGAAGGTTTCATTGTTGTGTAAGTGGATGTGGGTTTGTGACATGGGCAGAGGGTCCAGTTAGTGAAGGTAATTCCAAGGTCATCAACGGATTACTCAAAAATTTGAACAAACAACAACAATTAGCAAAAGCAAGAGGGTATGAGGTAAGGAAGCTGAGGATTATGCTTGTTTTTAGTTGGTTGTTCTTTGTGTTGTACATCATCTGTAATTGTTGATTAATGTAGGTGTATGAATTCTGTTCTTGTAATAAGTTTGATTATGAATGAAATGAGAATGACCCATTTGACTGACCCATTTGTGTTTATAGTTGCAGTTAACAAATGACCATAAAAACTCCACATTTTGACTGACCCATTTGCACATTAACCTGCATACATTCAGAAATCTCATATGACCATAAAAACTGCACATTTTGACTGACCCATTTGAACATTAACCTGCATTTTGACTGACCCATTTGAACATTAACCTGCATACATTTAGAAATCTCATATTACCATAAAAACTGCACATTTTGACTGACCCATTTGAACATTAACCTGCATTTTGACTGACCCATTTGAACATTAACCTGCATACATTCAGAAATCTCATATGACCATAAAAACTGCACATTTTGACTGACCCATTTGCACATTCATTCAACAACATAAACATGACAATTAAACATTGTTCAACAAGAAAACATGATTGTTCAGACAACAGAAACATAAACAGGACAATTAAACATTGTTCTCCATCAAAAGAAACATAATCAGTTTAAAACTTCATAATCTTAAAACATCATCAGACTTAATCTTGAGGTGCTGACTGTGAGCACTGTTGTGAGCTTGGTTGTTGACCTCTTTTGCCACAGCTTCTGGAGTTGTGCCCATTCATTCCACATTTTTTGCAAGTTGTTGTACCCCCCTTTCTTGACTTTTTAAGCACAGCAGTTGTTGATCCAGCCCCTTCATTGACTTTTTTCTTTCCCTTGTTGTTTGGATCACCACCTTCCTGACTTGCAGGTTCATCACCTTCATTGGCTGACTTTCTCCTCTTTTTCTTTGGCCTTCCAATCTGTTTATGAAATTTTGGGGCTATGATAGTAGTTGGGCATGGTGATGGTCTCCATAGGTCCTTACCATTAATTGGCTCAATAGTGTTCCTATACACTTTCCTCCATGTATCTAGCCAATACACCTCATCCACCCATCTTTCAGGGATTTCTACCTCATATCCATGCTGAGACATGTCGTATATAACTGCAACAGCATGTTTGCAAGGCATTGCAGTCAACTCCCATTTTCTGCATGTGCATGTCTTGGCTTGTATGTCAACCACACGTTGGTCTGACCCAGGCATACTCACCTAAAACCAACACATATTTATTAGCCATAGAATAAAAATTATTGCATCAAACATTATAGGCTTACCTCATATTTTGTTGGACTTGCCATAAGAACATTATACTTTGCAGCTTCCTCTTTAATGGCATCAAACATCTTAGTTGCATAAGGTGTCAAAGGTCCTTCACATCTTTCAATGACACTGTGAACCACCATTATCCTCTTAGTCATGTACTGTCTAACAAAATCCAAGCATGTGATGATAGGCTTATTCCTTCCAGGAACTAATTGTCTATTGAAAACCTCACATAAGTTGTTCAGCATCACATTTGGACCTACCAGTAAAGTGAGCTATGCTCCAACTTTCCACTGGAATATCCTTTAGCCATTGATATAACTTAGCATCTTCCTTTTTAACTTCCTCCATCTTCTTATCAAATAGAGCAATAGTTGTAGCATAAGCACATCTCCACAACAAGTTCTTGAATTGACCTCCTCTCCAATTTGTTTTCCTATTCTCATGGATGTGTCTCAAGCAGTACCTATGCTCAGCAAGTTGTTGTACCCCCTTTCTTGACTTTTTAACCACAGCAGTTGTTGATCCAGCCCCTTCATTGACTTTTTTTCTTTCCCTTGTTGTTTGGATCACCACCTTCCTGACTTGCAGGTTCATCACCTTCATTGGCTGACTTTCTCCTCTTTTTCTTTGGCCTTCCAATCTGTTTATGAAATTTTAGGGCTATGATAGTAGTTGGGCATGGTGATGGTCTCCATAGGTCCTTACCATTAATTGGCTCAATAGTGTTCCTATACACTTTCCTCCATGTATCTAGCCAATACACCTCATCCACCCATCTTTCAGGGATTTCTACCTCATATCCATGCTGAGACATGTCCTATATAACTGCAACAACATGTTTGCAAGGCATTGCAGTCAACTCCCATTTTCTGCATGTGCATGTCTTGGCTTGTATGTCAACCACACGTTGGTCTGACCCAAGCATACTCACCTAAAACCAACACATATTTATTAGCCATAGAATAAAAATTATTGCATCAAACATTATAGGCTTACCTTATATTTTGTTAGACTTGCCATAAGAACATTATACTTTGCAGCTTCCTCTTTAATGGCACCAAACATCTTAGTTGCATAAGGTGTCAAAGGTCCTTCACATCTTTCAATGACATTGTGAACCACCATTATCCTCTTAGTCATGTACTGTCTAACAAAATCCAAGCATGTGATGATAGGCTTATTCCTTCCAGGAACTAATTGTCTATTGAAAACCTCACATAAGTTGTTCAGCAGAACATCACATTTGGCCCTACCAGTAAAGTGAGCTCTACTCCAACTTTCCACTGGAATATCCTTTAGCCATTGATATAACTTAGCATCTTCCTTTTTAACTTCCTCCATCTTCTTATCAAATAGAGCAATAGTTGTAGCACTAGCACACCTCCACAACAAGTTCTTGAATTGACCTCCTCTCCAATTTGTTTTCCTATTCTCATGGATGTGTCTCAAGCAGTACCTATGCTCAGCATTAGGGAATGTCTTGGCTAATGCAGGAATTAGACCCTAACCAATAACAAACTGTTTTAGGAACTAATAAATAAAAAAACAATTATAACATATAAAGAAGAGAAGAATACACAGATTACCTTTTGCCTATCACTTATAAAAGTGAAATAGGACCCAGTATCAAGATCAAGATCATCACCTAGATTTTCTAAGAACCATGACCATGACTTAAATGTTTCATCACCTAGGGGAATTTGGATTGGGTTCAGGTTCAACATCAATTTTGACAGTGGATCCAGGATTAGATCTAAGTAACTCCTCACAGTAGTCTCTAAGAAGATGATACTGATCTTGGTAATCACCATTGATCCTTTTGTTTGCAATAGATCTGGCCCTTGATATTTTCATGAGGGAGATCTGGATCTGATGTTTCTTTTGAAGTAGGTCCTGCAACTTGGTCAAGGTTATTGTAGGGTTACCATCAATTATTGGTGCAATCTCTCTTGCCATCCAACCCATTGTGTACAGATTTATTACCCTAGTCTGCAAACACTGGTGCTTTGGGTTGTAAGTCCTCACCTCCCATAAATCATTCTCAGTGGGTCTGGATATTTGCACAGCCCAAGGACAAGTGGGCTTTGGATACTTTATTCTTGGTTTTTTCTTTGGGGTAGGCGGCTTAGTAATACTACTTTGACAAGCATCCTTTGTTGGTTTTTTTTCCTAGCAGCATGTTTTCTTCTCTTGGTGGGACCACCTTGGGTTTGTGAAGATTCCCCACTTGTGAACACAGGAGTATGCCCCCTGCACACAATTCTAAACCTCAGAATCTCATTCTTGACAATATGAAGTTGTCTCCTTGTCTCCACAGCATGTTCTTTAATAATAAGTTTGATCTCCTCCCTATCTTCAAACAAATCACCAACACTAAATGGATTACAACTTTTTTCTCCTCCTTTCTTCTGCTTCCTTTTCACAGATGCTTCATGTTTATACTCATCTTCTTCATCTTCACTTAGACTATCAAAGTCATCAAGGTCTACATGTAAGTCATCTGCATCAATGTCCACATTATGATGCATCTCCAAGTCATCTTCTACATCATCTACAGCAGACCTAAAATGTTTCATATCCACTTCTGGGTCCTCTACCATATGTAAGACCCTACCCATAATAGGGGTAATTAAACGATAATATACTTGCTTTGTACTTGGAAAGCTAAAGCATTTCATAGTTTACTTTAACGCATTAACATCCAAAAGCGACATTGATTAGTACAAACATCCTAAATTATAGTTACGGCTTAGCATATTACAAAATAACCAAGTATCTTCATAAGTTTGTCAAAACATTGCGGAAACGGACGAGTTAAGCATGTTCGGTTCTTCAAATAAGCCTCGATCATCATCCGGTTCATGCAGCTGAGTACCTAAGGGTTTATCACAGTTAGACAACCCATAAATATGTTATTATGATTGAATTTAGATGCAAAATACCAAAAAAAAAATGAATTTTGGCTGATTTGGCGTATCCTATGCTAGTTTTGGCGCATCCTACGCTATTGGCGTAGGGAGAGGGCATCTGGTGGCGTAGGACAGCAGAAATTAGCTCGGGCAACCTAACATTGGCGTAGGCAATTGGCGTAGGCAACTCCAAAAGTGGCGTATCCTACACCAAATCCTGACAAAGTACGAAATGTTTCAGCACCAAGCTGCCCCTTTTGGGTCCGTCTAGAACTGCACCGGGGCTTCCAGGGACACGTTTAAGGGTTCTTGTGCATAATACAAAGATGATTAGATGTATATTTGAATTCCTTATTCGGTTTCTAACCCAAGAACCCTGAATTATATGTCCATCAATATGTTGACCCGTTAACTTTTGCATACAGCCAAGTTTTTAAGATTTTATGATTTCCAAGGCCTAGTAATGATTTTTCTATGCTTATCAAGCCTCAACTCGACTAGGTGACCTCCGCCCAAGTCATTTATACCGGGTTTGCGATGCCTCGTGTCCATGGCCACATGTGCCATTTCTCTCGGTTTTGTTAGCTCGGTCTCTATGACTTGCAACGTGATCTAAGCACGATGTTTTCTTATAACCATTGGAATTCACAATCTCATTTCATCTAGAAGATATACCCACGATTTATACACCCTACATGAGAATATATGTATATATCCTACAAAGTCATAGATATGACTTACCTTGGCTCTCGCCTCTTTGCTTCTAGGCTAGCTTGATATTACTATCATAAAGTCTATAAATATGCTCAAGCCATTAACACAATCGATATTGGCGTAATATTGACCCTTGGAATGAATTCTTGTCTAACTAGCGTTTTACCCAACCGACCCATTAGTCTAATTTGGGATCTTGACAACCTTCATCTAAGGCCGTTTTCTATGAAATTAAGAATTACTTATGAAGCTTCTTTTGTGACACTTCAAATGTCTACTCCAACGTTAACTAAGCATATAAACATATTAGGAATATATATTGAGATTTAAGTCATCGAGTGACTTACCTTATGCGTGCTTCCTCTTTACCTCATTCCGAGATTCCTTGGCTATCCAAAGTTTCTTGTATTCGCACCTATGAGGTGAACGACCACTTAGGTTGTTAGAACTAGTCTTTACATGTCTATAAGCATTATTGGTCATGTTTTTACCAACATACATGTTTTCATCAAAGTATCTATGCCCAAGTGAAATCGAGTTTCATTGGGGCATTTTATCAAACACTTGGTAGGCGTGATTTTCTTAACCTTAATTCTAGGACTTAAGGACCTCATGGATCCATCCTTGACCAAGATTAATAATACTAGCATTTCTAACATCACCTTAATCATATATTATAACTAGTATTTCATGGTTTAAAGGTGGTTCCTACCAATCCACCAAAAACCCAATTCATTTTATAACATGAACTACTAGGATATAACCTTCTCACAAGGATTTTGTTTAACACACACAATTTCACACCTATTATGGTTTGCTCATACTAGAGTAACCTTCATAAGCCTTTAATTCACGTTTTCATAACAACCCATGATTTTCATCATAGCCAAGCATGAACATACCATCAAAATTAGCCAAATAAAAGGTTACCTTTGTGTGTTTTATGCTTGGATGATTCATTTTAGGGCTAATGCATTCAAAAGCCCTTTGATTCCACCTTGATTCAGGCATGTTCTTGAGTTCTTGAGGGTTTGGTGTGTGTGTGTGTGTGTGTGTTGATGAACGAATTTGGGGATTTTTTTTTGGAGTTCATCTCCATATTTTTGTTTTATTATTAACCAAACACTAGTTTGGTGTCTTGGCAAGATTAGTCCTTCCCAACTTTTGTCAACTATTTGATAGTTTAAATCCCTGTGTGCTTATATTATCATAAAATACGGTTTAGAAATTTTGGGGTGTTACAACTCCACCCCCCTTAAAGAGGGTTCCGTCCTCGAAAGCGGATATATCTACGAATTCCCATGGGTCGCGCCTCATGGTTAATCTTGAGTTTTATTCCTCATCGATGAGGGTTATTTTAATGGAATTTGATTACGCCTCTACGTTTATGTATACATATTCGTTTACCTTTACAGGCGATTATTCTAGTTTAGGCACCCGCAGGTGTCCTGGTTTGTCTAAGAGCCATCGATTTGACTCTTTTGCGTGATTAGAACCCTTAAGTCCTCGAAGGCTTAGGGTGTACATTTAATTATTTACTCTGCTTAGAATCATTTCTATGCACTGAGGAACATATTGGGTTTGGTTATCATACGGCTTCCTGAAGACCTTCACCCATACTCAACGTGGTTTTAAATTCCGTTTGATTTTGGCTCAAAGGCCTCTTATTATGCCATGGTTTTGCCGAAAAATATCGAGTTCTTTCCGCACCTCATGCTTTCCTTGTCCTAGACAACGCGTGTCCTTCTTAATGGTGTTTTCACCTATTACTAGGCTTAGGTATATTTATGCATTCCTCTGGGTCCAAGTGGTGACGAATTCACTGACCCGTTTGAACTTTCTAGTGATTGCTTAGCTATCACTAGGGTATTAACGGTTTATCGTTCGTTTTCTTACTATCCGATTGCTAATTCTGGGAATAGTTAATTCATCTGGGTTTTCGGTTACAGAAGACTTAAGTTTCATAAGTCACATGTTTTAGTCAGTCATTTAATCCAATGACTACGACTTCTGATGTGTTTTTACACACCGCCGACAAAATTTTTAGTTAAATTGTTGGACTTTATACAAGTCACACTTTCGTTTAACATATATATTTATTTTAGTTCAGAGGCCCGCACATGGGCTAGTATTTCTTATACTCATTCAAGTTTGAATATCCCATGGAATCCTCCATATAATACTTTAGATAGCATTTAACCTATTTTCGTATACTTTAACGCGCATTGGCATCACTTTACCTGAATTTTGGTATGAGAGTTTCCACTCCCGGTCGAAACTAATTCTAGGCGATTGCTCACCTATTATCTTCTTGCCCGATGCCCCGGGCTATTTAGGATTTTTATCCTATCGATAGAATTAGCATAGGGTTCGTGACCCTTTCTTATCTAGCCTTTCGAATTTACATTTCTAGCTCTCGTAAGCATCTTATTTGAGATTTAACTTGAGTCTTTCGACTCTTTTATTTATCTAGGTATTATTGCGTATATAACACCCCGTCTTCAAATCCCCTTCCGGATTATGTTGGTATTTAACTCCTCAGAACGCTTTGGTTCCAAGGCAATTCCTATAATGGTTCACCCTTATAGGGTCTGTTCCTGAACTATGACCGTTTCTGTTATTTTTTTGTCCCTCAGGACCTATGGACCCTTAGATCAATTCAGCGTTTCTCACAAGAGTCCTTGCTCATCTGTGTGTTATGGTGTCACATTACCATGTTTATTCACACAAGTCTATTTACTTATGTTTTCTTTCTTTAGTATTCATATGCATAGTAGTCCAGTGGATCGCGTTTTGCTTATTATGAAGGCATTACTTTTAATTCTGCGATAAACAGCCATCTATATATTTTAGACTTTCGATTGTCCATTCACATATCATGTGCTAAGGCCCATGAGGTTTATCTAGCTTTGTTTATTTTTGACATACCTTCATTAGGCCACATCAAGCATTGTTTACTCTGACACGATCCTTGCTCGAGGCTAGGATTGTTCCTCTGGTGCGGATGCACCTCCGATATTCCAGGGTGTCCAACGAGCTCCCTTTTTGGTTTAGCGTTTAATTTCTTCTTTTATTGAACGTGGGTTCACAGTCTAGAACCATGTTTTTAGTTTGGTTTCGGGTGAATCATAGTTCACGCTTTCCCCGTGTGGTTTTATTCTCGTTTGCATTCCGATTTAGCGAGATGCGTAGTTCTTGGTTGCCCGTGAACTTTCACGGATCATTATGATTTAGTGTGATACTTGGTTCACACTTTCCCGTAGGTTTTCACGAATTCATTATGATTAGTGTGATGCATAGTTCACATTTGCTCATTGCTTTTCATGAATTCATTATGATTAGTGTGATGCATAGTTCACATTTGCCTATAGGCCTTCACGAATTTATTATGATTAATGTGACGCATAGTTCACATTTGCTCGTAGGCTTTCATGAATTTGTTATGAGTCAAGTTTAAGTGTAACTTAACCTTAAGCTTAGCCCGAATCTTGGCTTTTGTCTTACTACAGTACGGGGTTCCCGTTGGCATACGAGTTGGCCCTCGGGTACGGTTTAGACTCGTTAAAAGTTTACCCTTTAGATGAGGTTCAGAGTGGTTTATGATTTAACCTTTTGTTAAGGTTCGACTTTTACTGCTTGATTGACTTCCCATTCAGGTTCGAGTTTGACTATGTCTTAACCTCCGATTAAGGTTCAAGTTTCCTTACAGTTTAACCTCTCCTCAAGGTTCAAATGTGATTATGACTTGATCCTTTGATTAAAGTTCAAGTCTACTTACGAGTAAATTCTCGATTATGTCTCAAGGTGATCATTATTTAACCTTTTGGTTAAGGTCCAAATCCTTTCAGGAAATTGGCCTTTGATTATGGGTTGAATGTATTTAGGACTTAACCTTGGACTAAGGTTCAAGTCTATTTGCGTGTTAACTCTTAACTAAGATTTGAGTGTGTTTACAACTTAACCTTTAATTAAGGTTCAAGTCCTTTTTACGGATTAACCTTTATTGAGGTCCGAATGTGATTATGACTCAACCTTTGATTAAGGTTCAAGTCCCTTTTACTAATTTAACCTTATATAAAGGTTTGAGTTTTTATTATGACTTAACCTTGTTTAAAGTTCAAGTCTAGTTGCGAATTTAACCTTTTATAAAGGTTCGAGTTTTTATTATGACTCAACCTTGATTCAGGTTCAAGCCTATTTCCAAACTGAATCTGTATATGACTCAACCTTGATTAAGGTTCAAGTCTATTTCCAAACTGAATCTGTATATGACTCAACCTTGATTAAGGTTCAAGTCTATTTCTGAACTGAATCTGTTTATGATTCAACCTTGATTAACGTTCAAGTCTGTTTACTAATCTGTGTAAACATTGTGGTAATACATTTGGCTCTATGGCCCCGTGGGTCATTTATGCATCGGTTTTACATACCCGGTCTACCGGACCTTTATTGGTTCGGCATTACTCCCGCGTTCTATGACCCCGCGAGTCATATAGTCGGAAGTTTCACATGCCCTTTTCTCCCGACCTAGTCCTTGCTACATGGGACGTATGCATAAAGAACACAAGAAGCCCACTGTATCATGTGTTTAACACTTACCTGGCCAGGGTAAGCAATTCGCACATGACACTGGTGATCTCGTCGCGTTCGTCACGATACTTCCCAAATAGACAATTCCCAATCGCCTGTTTGATTTAATGAAATCTCTTTTGTTAATTTTCTTTAGTATGTTGATTTCGTTTTTTTTTTCGGGATTGCATTGTTTTGCAAATGCAATCATGTTTTCCGATTTCCGTTTTGGCTGAACCTTGGCCCACCATCACCGTGTAATTGGTGTGTTTCCAAGTTTTGAATTGTTTAAAGCACCTTTCTAATGATTTATTCCTTATTGATTTCATGTTCATAAATGACACATAACATTTCGACTAGATTAAGATAACTTTGGAAATGAATTCCTTACCGGATTGATGATCAGCTTGAACCGAACGCTTAACTCGTTTAACCTTGGGCTCTGAATACCACTTGTAAGACCCTACCCATAATAGGGGTAATTAAACAATAATATACTTGGTTTGTACTTGGAAAGCTAAAGCATTTCATAGTTTACTTTAACGCATTAACATCCAAAAGCGACATTGATTAGTACAAACATCCTAAATTATAGTTACGGCTTAGCATATTACAAAATAACCAAGTATCTTTATAAGTTTGTCAAAAATTGCGGAAACGGACGAGTTAAGCATGTTCGGTTCTTCAAATAAGCCTCAATCATCATCCGGTTCATGCAGCTGAGTACCTAATGGTTTATCACAGTTAGACAACCCATAAATATGTTATTATGATTGAATTTAGATGCAAAATACCAAAAAATGAATTTTGGCTGATTTGGCGTATCCTACGCTATTGGCGTAGGGAGAGGGCATCTGGTGGCATAGGACAGCAGAAATTAGCTCGGGCAACCTAACATTGGCGTATCCTACGCCATTGGCGTAGGCAATTGGCGTAGGCAACTCCAAAAGTGGCGTATCCTACACCAAATCCTGACAAGGTACGAAATGTTTCAGCACCAAGCTGCCCCTTTTGGGTCCGTCTAGAACTGCTCCCGGGGCTTCCAGGGACACGTTTAAGGGTTCTTGTGCGTAATACAAAGATGATTAGATGTATATTTGAATTCCTTATTCGGTTTCTAACCCAAGAACCCTGAATTATATGTCCATCAATATGTTGACCCGTTAACTTTTGCATACAGCCAAGTTTTTAAGATTTTATGATTTCCAAGGCCTAGTAATGATTTTTCTATGCTTATCAAGCCTCAACTCGACTAGGTGACCTCTGCCCATGTCATTTATACCGGGTTTGCGATGCCTCGTGTCCATGGCCACATGTGCCATTTCTCTCGGTTTTGTTAGCTCGGTCTCTATGACTTGCAACGTGATCTAAGCACGATGTTTTCTTATAACCATTGGAATTCACAATCTCATTTCATCTAGAAGATATACCCACGATTTATACACCCTACATGAGCATATATGTATATATCCTACAAAGTCATAGATATGACTTACCTTGGCTCTCGCCTCTTTGCTTCTAGGCTAGCTTGATATTACTATCATAAAGTCTATAAATATGCTCAAGCCATTAACACAATCGATATTGGCGTAATATTGACCCTTGGAATGAATTCTTGTCTAACTAGCGTTTTACCCAACCGACCCATTAGTCTAATTTGGGATCTTGACAACCTTCATCTAAGGCCGTTTTCTATGAAATTAAGAATTACTTATGAAGCTTCTTTTGTGACACTTCAAATGTCTACTCCAACGTTAACTAAGCATATAAACATATTAGGAATATATATTGAGATTTAAGTCATCGAGTGACTTACCTTATGCGTGCTTCCTCTTTACCTCATTCCGAGATTCCTTGGCTATCCAAAGTTTCTTGTATTCGCACCTATGAGGTGAACGACCACTTAGGTTGTTAGAACCAGTCTTTACATGTCTATAAGCATTATTGGTCATGTTTTTACCAACATACATGTTTTCATCAAAGTATCTATGCCCAAGTGAAATCGAGTTTCATTGGGGCATTTTATCAAACACTTGGTAGGCGTGATTTTCTTAACCTTAATTCTAGGACTTAAGGACCTCATGGATCCATCCTTGACCAAGATTAATAATACTAGCATTTCTAACATCACCTTAATCATATATTATAACTAGTATTTCATGGTTTAAAGGTGGTTCCTACCAATCCACCAAAAACCCAATTCATTTTATAACATGAACTACTAGGATATAACCTTCTCACAAGGATTTTGTTTAACACACACAATTTCACACCTATTATGGTTTGCTCATACTAGAGTAACCTTCATAAGCCTTTAATTCACGTTTTCATAACAACCCATGATTTTCATCATAGCCAAGCATGAACATACTATCAAAATTAGCCAAATAAAAGGTTACCTTTGTGTGTTTTATGCTTGGATGATTCATTTTTGGGCTAATGCATTCAAAAGCCCTTTGATTCCACCTTGATTCAGGCATGTTCTTGAGTTCTTGAGGGTTTGGGGTGTGTGTGTGTGTTGATGAACGAATTTGGGGATTTTTTTTTTTTTTGGAGTTCATCTCCATGTTTTTGTTTTATTATTAACCAAACACTAGTTTGGTGTCTTGGCAAGATTAGTCATTCCCAACTTTTGACAACTATTTGATAGTTTAAATCCATTTGTGCTTATATTATCATAAAATACGGTTTAGAAATTTTGGGATGTTACACCATATTGTCAGGATCAACAATATAATCAGAGTCTTCACTATCATCCTGTTCAGAACCAGTTTGATCTTCTATTTCATGAACTTCTTTTTCATCTTCTGTTTCATCTTCTTTTTCATTTTCTTTATCAACAACATAATCAGAGTCCTGACTATCATCATGTTCTTGGTCATCTACCTCATTGTCGTCCTGTTTTGTATCAACTGAATTGACCAAAGTCTTAACCAAAGTAATAGAGTGATTGGCATCAATGTCATCAATGGTTGTTTTCCCCTTAACCTGATTAAGTAGATCTTCAAATTCAGAATCAGAATCTAAATCAGGTTGGCCTACAGGATCATTACATTCAACCACTACTGCTTGTTGTTGTTTCTGCCTTTCTTCATGCTCAATCATAAAAGTATTAATCTTTGACCACCAATGTTGCACATATACCTCCATGACCTTATACTTTGAAGCCAATGAACAAAACCTTTCAACAGAGTCATTTGTAGCCAATCCCCTTAAACCAGTGTCTAAATCCCTATCAGGTAATGTAAAATGAGGATAAAACACCATGTCACAGGGATAACCTACTGATTTAATCATCTCAACTAAAACATCTATTCCAAAATCTTCAGTACAACAACAGTCTATATAGCAAGACTTGCCATTAACATACTTTTTACTAGGACTATTGATAAACTCACCACCATGAATCAACTTAATTGTAAACAATGTATTATCCTCGGCTACAAATAAATAAAAAAACGAAATCAGTTTAACACCATGAATCATCCATAACGATGGTAAAAGAATTAGGGTTGTAATATACTTACAGTAAATTTCGAATGGGTCGTAAACAATGTCTGGTTCTCGAATCATCCATAACGATGCCCACATTGCAAGAAATTGATGTTTGATTAGTGATTGAAGATTAGGGTTTAAAGGATTTGGAGGGAAAATCAGGGATGAAGGTTATGATCCGGGGTTTGAGGGTTTTTTTTTTTCAGAATTATAAAGCTTAATAAAAGAGATGAAATGACCGTAATACCCCTTCACGTGAGGTGCACGTGAGGTCCTCGTAACGGCAGATGGACGGACGTTAGGTCGAGGGATGTAAACTGTTAGAAAATGAAAGCACAGGTACTCAGGGTGTTAACACTGGGCTGGACCTGTTAGTTTAGGCAAACCACAAGGACGAAAACTGCAATTATCTCTTAAAGAAACGGATGAGGTTATGGTGGGACCAAGTGAGGTAAGAAGAAACACTAGGGTGAGGAAGTTGCCTGCCAAATTAAGGGCTTAGATCCGTTTCATCACTGTTTAGAGAGTTGATAAATATTCTTATTGTTGCTGAATTTCTGTTTTATATTCAGTACTATATTATTACACCCAGCTTCACTGATATATTTTTAATCATATATGTTAGTCGGTGAAGTCAAGGAGGCTTTTATTTTGTTAAGTTTGGTAACAGGTGGGTATCAATTGTTGTTGACAGTGCGGTGGGGGTGGGATTTATAAAATTTTTAAAAAATAATTTTTTAATATGTTATGATAATAATAATAATAAAAAGTTTTATAAATATCCCAAAGTTTAGGTTTTTACATTTTGGCCACGAAAACTAACCAGGTTAGACCTCCGTTAGTTTTGGAGTGATGAAAGTAAACAAGTTGAAAGTTTGGGGTGCTAATGGCCAAAGTGAAAGTTCAGAGTGATATCCGCCAATAGACGATAGTTAGGAGTATTAAAATCCATTTTCCCTAATTTTTTTACTGTAATGATCAGGGGGAGATTGCTGCTGCTACAAGATCGGCCCTGCAAGCAGTGTGTAAGAACCAAACTTGTTCGCAGATTGCTACGAATAATACAACAGGTTTGTATAGAATTTGTATCGCAAGACGAGTATCATATTCTATCAGACTAAAACGAGAAAGACTAAAAAATTTTTAGACGCTCTCATCATACGCGGCAAGTGAAATTTAATAGAGCGTAGGTAGTTGAAAATAAATGGATTGGATCAAGATCGTGTTAGAGATTCTTGTACTTTGATCATGATTTGAATTAAATCTCTAGATCATTAGCAGAGCAACCCCTTTTTGGATCTGGGAAGATACAAGGAAACAAAGAGACGAAAACAAGCGAAAGACAACACCACACACCTGACCAGACTAGCAGAGCCAACACTCGCGCATGAAAATCACCCCTTCATTACTATACTTTGCCTATCGATCAGCTGTTTGTTTAAATGCTTCACGGAACCAATATCTCATGCAACCCCCTTTTACGGTAAGAAGTGAAAAAAGTGTCACGTCACTGTCACTGTCACGTAAGCAAGGTGATTCCACTAACACGTGCAACGACTTCATATGAGAATCAAATAAAGTAAAAAAAGAAAACTACAAGGAAAGGAGTGTGATGTGGTTGATTGTGATTGGATTAGAAAAATAAAAAGGATTGCGTGTGCAACTTTCGCCACACGCTCGTGGTTTGCTCCACCCATCACGCCAGTAAACGTGCCTAGGGGGTGTTCAACGCCAAAAATGAGTGAGGCGTTAGCACATTACACATAACCAAAAAATATACTACAGTTGTTTCATGACTGTTTTCAAAACTAGATGGATTTCAATACCAATAGAAATACAACTAATAAAGTAAAAAATCTTAATGCAATATACCAATAGATAACCAACTATTAATTAATGGTTTCATAGTCACTTTTAACAAAAGAATTCTACCTTGCTTTGAACCAAATAAAATACAGTGGCAATAAAATGAACTATAACATGTTTAAAACTCAAACCCATAGTAAAAAAAACACTAAAGATTGTCACCTCTTGAGACCAATAATGCTTCAGTTCAGTTGCTAGTAGTAGCTTGAGCCGAATGCCGAATATCAAACTGATCAACATACTCCAACGGCGTCACAGTTTCGTTTCTAATCCTTCTGATCTTAGGGCTCAACAGTCCCCTGTGCCTGAAACCATACAGCTTCAACACTTGATTATCCGCAAAATTAAAAGCGCGTTCCATGCTACTTAAACACCTCTGAACCGGATAATCCCCATAGCTCCCACACGGCTTACACCCCACAAAATGCGTCACAAACGGCCATCTTTCATCACCCAAACCCGGGTGATACTTCTCCATCATCTCTTCATACCGATCCACCAATCCAGCCCAATATCCGTGAAGAAAATACGAATTCTCAATAAAAACCTTCTTCATCCACTCGGTTTTCGTAATCAACAAATATATCAAAGCTGACTGATCATCAGCTTCAAAAGCAGGCCTCCCTTTCAAATTAGCAGTCAAAATCTTCCCTGCCTCTTCACGAACCGGCCCTTTTGGACCCATTGGCGCCCAATCGTCAAGCAAATCCAACGACCACTGACAATTCCGAAACAAAAAACTCCCAGTGTTCAACGCAATCCAAGACTTCTGATCAAACAACAAATCCGGGTACCCATGAATAATCAAGTTATGATCTTTATACTTGGACAACGGAAGCTCAAACACCATATCCGTAAACAACGCATCGCTATCCATCCACCATATCCACTCGACTTCCGGATGCGATAACATCAACCTGCGAATCAACGGCAGTTTCGCCCAATACCCGGATAATTCCTTATCCAAATGAGCCATATTATACACAATTTCAATCCCATGAATCCTACAGTAATCAATCTTGTTCTTAATTGACTTCAACAGATAATGATCACCTATAGCATTATCACAAGGCCCTGGTGGAGACCCTGTAACCAATAATATTCGAGCTTTACCATTAACAACATTAGGAAAATCCTGATTATTATTAAGCCAAACACTCCTCTCTTCATCCCAATTGACAATCTTTGGACCAAGGGTATAAGTGTCATTTAAACTAATTGTGGGCTGAGACTGTAAATCATCCGGGTCATCCGGGTCCTTATCGGATCGGATCTCTTCCAGGATCCGATTAGTCTCTTCAATAATGGCTTGGTTTTCTTGATCAGTATCAGAAGATAGTGAACCAAAGCCTATGGTGCCACGTAGGACAAGGATTGTAACTAAGCCACAGAGGATTGTGATCTTGATGTTGTTTAGGGTTTTGTGGATCTGACGGCCGCCGCCACGGATGTTACGGCGGCCGGTGGCGGCGGTGGTGGTGGGGAGAGTGGAAGTGGGTCTCTTTTGGGCTCCTTCTTGACCCATAATAATATTATTGTTGATGGGTATGAAAATCACTAATTTTCTTGAAAATGGGGTTTTTAGATTGTTAAATCAAGAAATTGGTTAATGGGTCATGATAAAGATTGAATTTTTAGTAATAAAGATTCAAGATTTGAAAGATTACAATACAATAATCTTAATGGGTCTAAAAAATCACAATTTTCTTGAAAAAAAGGGGTTTGTGAGATCTAATTGTGGGAGTAGAGTTTATAAATCAAAAACTAGTTAATGGGTCATGATAAAGTTTGAATCTTTAGTAATAAAGATTCATGATTTGACAATAAAAAAGGGTTTTCAAGAAATGGGTTAATGGGTCATGAAAAAGATTGAATCTTTAGTTATTTTAAGATTGAAGAAATGGAAGATAATATTAATATGATATTGATGGGTATGAAAATCCCAATTGTTTTTGAAAAAGAAAGGGTTTAATTTGGAGATGTGAATCAAGAAAAGAGTGATTGGGTGATGGGAAAGATTTGAGTATTTGATAATAAAGATTCAAGGATTGGAAGATTACAATAATTTAGATTTTGTTAGAACGTGGGTGAGGGTAGGATGATGTTTGGAATATGAAACAAGAGGGCCGACCGGCTATTGTTATATGTGTCAGTGTGTGTAAACTACTGTGGGCAGTAAGTTTTGTGAGACTATGAAGAGACTTGTGATGTGGGTGAAGATTTGGGGGATTTTTTTGGATCTTATATTAATAAAAAGGTTGTTTGTTGGAATAAAAAATGATAATGATGATATGGAAGGTTTGGGAGTGGATAAAAGGTGTTTATGGGGTGGATTGGTAAGCGCGTAAAAGGTTTGTGCTGTGTAGCTTCTTGTGTTTTTTTGAGTACGAGGGTTTGAACAGCTGGCGGATTGAGGATAAATGACAGTTAGATAAGCCAATTATATGCATAGAAAACGTTGAATTCTCTTCGTCCCAATTTAGACGTTATGGGTCCATAAAACATACATGTTAAGAAATCTTTGTTTGTATGTTGTAAAATGAGGGGAAATGGGTGCTACTAGAAAACTATTTTTCCTTCACTGATTTTAACCAATCATCTCTAACACATCACTTCACTGATTTACTTCACTTATTCTTTTTTTTTAGGCAGCACTTAACTGATTTACTTTACTGAAATCTTTATTTTTTAGTTTTCCTTTTTTTTAACTACCGTTTGTAAAACTTAATAAAATAAACCGTCCCATTAAAATAAAAAAATTACAAAAACATCAACTAAAATAAAAAAAAAAAATACAAACGCCTTCATCCTACTCGTCGCCTTTATCATCCGCGTCGTCATCATCTAGGGTGATCTCGAAGTCTTCTAGTTGGGAATTTGTTATTTGAGGCGGCGTAAAATATGATTGTGGATATAGAATGGGTTGTTGGGTTTGTGGGAATTGTTGGAATGGTGGGTATTGTGAGTACAACGGTTGTTGTTGGGGTTGGGGTTGTGTTTGTGAAAAATTGATCACGGGCCTATACGATTCAACCGTAGCCGATCTCGAACCCGAAGCTTTGCCTCGACCACTAGAACCTCTAGATTTCGAGGTTCCCCTTGCACCCCTCGAAACACTCTTTGATTTCCTTGGACCCATTTGATTTGTTTGCGTTTTAAAGTACTTTGGTTAATTTGGGTGTTTGTTTGTGTGTTTTTTAGTTAAACCGTGCACAATTTTATACCATTTCAAAATTAACGGTCAAAAAAATATTACCGTTTCACATTAAATAAATTCAAACGGTCCAAAAGTAATAAAATATATTATAAAAATGACCGTTGCAATAATTATGGCTTGTTACCAGCCCGTTAGATAGAACCCGTTTTTGGTTCACGGGACCCCTACCAGCATGGGTGGCGGCGGTGTTACCGTGCTGGTAGTGAGGTACCCGCGCCCAATTCTTGTAGCGCCCCGTCCGCCCTGACAATAATACACTCAAGTTATTATTCAAATCTTTGATTATGTTTTGTCTTTTATGAGCAAAACTGGAAATTACTTAGAAATGGACATTTAATTTGGGATAACAAAAAGTGCAAAAATTGACATTTAAAATGGGACAAAGGGAGTAATTTACTAGGAATTTTTATCATTTTTGTTTTCAACAATTAACAAAATTTTCTTTCACCAAAAGTTTACGGGATGCCATTGGGGTTGGTGGTCCAGTGGTAAGGCAAAGCCTTTTAATACACTAAAAAGTGTGAGGTCTTGAGTTTAAGTCTCATAAGGAGCAAGAAATTCGCCTTTCAAAAAAAAAAGTTTGCGGGATACTAGCAAGCCACCATACAATTTCACCAAGACCAAATACAAGTAATGCTACCACCCAACCCTATACAAGTTAAACCCAGGGCCACATGACAAATAGTATCGTACAACTTTTCCAGATAAGTAGATACTGATGTTGACGAGAATGTAGCGTAGTGACATAGAAAATGTCTCGGGGTCAAGATACCGAGGTTTGAACACTTGTGTTGCAGTAAAAGCTTTATGTTCTAAGAGAAATTGTGCATATACACATGTTCATTATTCTTTGAGGCATTTCATCGGACAAGTGGTGTGCAATCAGTACATTTAAAAATGCAACTCTTATTCATGCATCCTGGATCTATATTTCTAAATAGTCAAAATTAAGCATTAAAAATTGAACCCATGCCCAACTAAGCTATTAAGAAATGTTTCATTTTCATTGGCAGCTCAAGAACAAAGTTGTTTCACTGAGACAGAGAATAAAACGAGAAGTAGACTACGAATTTAAGCATTTCTTTCAGCATTGTGGTCAAATTTGCAGGTCCCAATTGTAGGGGTAAATTTGCAAGTTTATTTTTTTGTGACATTTTAGCTTCTTTTTTATTAACTATCTTCACTAGTAACAAATTATGGAGTAAATTACGATTTATGTGCATGTGTATTGTAACACCCTATCCGATGATTGAAATAGCAGGGTGTCACGTGATTGTTTAAAATCACATGTCACAATTAAAGTTTAAAGGGTTATTGCATTTTAATAACCTAAACTATCACGTGTCGGTCCCTGCCACTCCCAACTAATCACTTGGCCGCCACCACTCCCAACTTGCAACTTATTTTCCTCTACCACTCCAAAACTAACTGAACCCTAACCCAGTTAGTTTTTGCTAGCTGCCACGTCACAAAAAAGTGACACGTCAACAAAAAAACCTAACTGGGTTAGGGTTCGGTTTGTTTGGGAGTGGTAGAGGAAAATAGGTTACAAGTTGGGAGTTGTGGTGATCAAATGGTTAGGTGGGAGTGATAGCACCCAACACGTGATAGTTGGAGTTATTAAAATCCAATAACCCTAGTTTAAATAATATTAAATATTAGATTAAATTGCCATACAAGATTTGAAATTGAAATACAATTTGTCTCAAACAAAACATACCCCGCCTCTCCCTTGTCAAATAGTTTTACAAATCAGCGATGTGTCACCCTACTGTGTTTGTCCACATTATGTTTGGGCTGGATTTCTCGACAAGCCAAGGTTTGGGCTGCACTATCGGACCAGCCATCTGCTTGGGCCTGGATTATTGGACAAGCAAAGATTTTTTTCTAGTATTAAGAGGTATTATGCCGAAGATCCCGGTACCGAACCAATACCGACACCGCCCGGTATATTCGGTATCGGTTTTGGTATGAATTTTTTTGGTAATTTCTAAATCGATATTTCGGGATTGGTACCGGTATGGTATGGTTTAGGTACTGAGCTTATCCTTAGGGACATTTAGATGCAACTGTGAGGATTCTCAGGTACTTAAAGGCTACACCGGGACATGGAGTCTTCGTCCCTAAAGATGGAGGGACAAACTTGGTCTCGTACTGCGATCCCAACTGGTTAGGTTGCTCTTTTACAAGAAGGTCACAAACTGGATTTGTTGTATCTTAGATGGAGCCCCAGTATCTTGAAAATTGAAGAAACAGTCGTTGGTTTCCCACTCCTCAACAGAAGCAGAGTACCGAGCTATGGCCACAACCACTAGTGAAATCCTATGGATATGTTGGTTCCTAAGGACTTGGAAGCAGAACAAAATGGACCTACACCCCTTTATTGTGACAACAAACAGACTGACACATTGCTAATAACCCGATATTTCATGAACGAATGAAGCATGTTGAGATGGATTGTTTTTTTTGTCAAGGAACGAGTTGAATCTCAAGAAACTAAGGCACTCTACATTGACATAAAAATGCAAATCCATGATCTCTTTTCAAATGCATTGGGAACCCAACAACTTGAACTTTTACTTGTCTTTCAAGCTAGGCATGTGAAACTTACACGCTCCAGCTTGAGGGGATGTATAGAATTTCGCATATTTCCTCCTAGAAACATGCAACATATACCACCTCCATATTTAGCTCCTTATTTTATGGACTTCCATACTTACGTATATTGCTTTGGCTATGTATGTTAGTTCCCAAAATCATTGTAAATCGGTCTTTCACTCAATAAAGAATTCCAAACTTGTTTACAAATTAGACTACATGATGATGTATAATGTCTGAACAGTTGGCAATAACATAGACTGTGTATTGGTAGATGATGATATCTCCAAATCACCACAAAATGTAATGTCAATTCCTTCAAGAAATCAACATTATGTAATTGTACTATCATACTTGGTTAACATTGTATTGCTTTATATTGATAAAATGTTGCAAGGTGAGGGTGAGCCAAATATGATGTACAAGTGTTGCTGAATTTAAATAAGAGATAGATTTCACTAAACCTGGTGAAATCACAAAAAAACTCTAGTTAACAAATGTATTTACAATTTTTTTTAAATGCAATAAGTTGACAAACAATATTTATTGTATTACTCAACCGGGGGATGACAAAATATATGATGGCTCTAACCACTAATGGTTATATATCATATTATGAACATCTTTTATTACTTGATATTTTATCTTCTATTTAACCCATGTAGAAACTGACATCTTATGGTTCATGAAAGCCAATTTATTGGTTTAAATCCTAACATCTTTGAAGTCATGTTTTATATTGGTTTGGTATATCGTATTGATAGCGATTTTGTAATGCTATGGTTTGAATGTTTAATACCAATTATATATATATATATATATATATATATATCGATGAAATGATTTATATGTTTTACTTTCTTTTCCCTTCGTAATTATCGTTTAAGTCGTGCACAATATATATATATATATATATATATATATATATATATATATATATATATCGATGAAATGATTTATATGTTTTACTTTCTTTTCCCTTCGTAATTATCGTTTAAGTCGTGCACAAACAAAAGCTAGATATTATGTTGCTATTTTGCTTCATGTTCTATTTTAGAGTATTAATTAAATCCGATAAAGGCATTTCATTTTATATACATCTTCTTCACTTTTCATTTTATCTTTTGTTCAACTCGTGAAATTCACGAGTCTCTAACCTAGTAAAGTAACATATAATTTAAATATTATAAAATGATGAAATTTTAACACAATATCATACAAAATGCCAAAAGACAATGTTATCTTTGATAAATCTAAACCATTAGTATCTCTCATTATATTACCTTATGAGTTATGATTAAGATGTTTAAGCATTTAAGCTATGTTTCGTAATTCTTACACTTCTTTTGGATCAACCTCAAAACTTAACAAGATATGTAAGACACTTTATCACAAGATAAACACGGAAAATAATATATAACTTAAAAAACAACATATAAAGTAATATACAACTTAACTCTTATAAAATGATGAAAGTTCAACATAATATATACATACACCAAAACTCGATGGTATCTTTGATCAATCTAAACCATTAGTATCTATCGTTGTAGTATTTTCTCAAGGATCAAATTGGAGAGATCCCACTGTGATAACATTCCTTAGGTATGACGGAAATGTTTAAGAACCCAAATTTGAATATGAAGTGTTCTTTTTGATTTCTACAGAAAATTTACCTTTGTTGCTCACCCTCAAAGAGAGTTTTGAGTAAGCTTCATCTTAATTTCTAAATCTGATTTGACTGATTTGGCATCTTGATGTTTAATTGCTAATTTCTTACCATTAGCAAATCATAGAGATCCAATCCCACGCTACATGCTTTGAGTCTGTACTTGGCTGAGTTATGCTTGGTCGAGTATAGCGTATTGCAATTTCAGCCGAATTTCATAGCTGCTAAAGTTTCATTTTTGCAAGAGTCAGTGTAATACCAAGTTTACAACCATGGGTAAGCATATTCATCCTTTTCGACTTTCCTATCAAACTACCTTTACAATTCTTATTTCTTACATTAATATAATAAACTATGTTACAAAATTTAGCTCTACAACAGATTTCAAGATTTAGGCCAACTGAACTATACGTTGGAATATTGCATAATTTGCAATCCGGTGGAATTGTAGGCAATTCGAATTTGGTTAGAGGCAAGTTAAATAAATGCAAAACATGTATGTTGATCGAATTTTAAGGATTAAGGATGGATAAGGAATGTGAAAAAATGGGTGATAAGAGCATAAAACACACATTAGTTTGACTGTCACATACAAGGTATTTATACCCTTCAGTATCTGGCGGTTAACATCAACTTTCTTAACTTTTCCCCTGTCATAGAGTAATATTTTCTCCTTACATGTAGCACTTACATGGGTTCTAAGTTAATCCTTTTGATCTTAGACGGTTGGGTTTAGTAGCGGAAATTTTGATTGTGAGAGCACAAGAACGATATGTATTACTTGATTCACAAGTCTACAAGAAAAACAAACAAACAACAACAACCTTACCCAGTAAATCCAACAATTAGCACAGCTAAGAGTAGGGTCTGGGGAGGGTGGGATGTAAGCAAACCTTACCCTTGTCATCACGGATAGAGAGGCTGCTTCCAGAAAGACCCCGACTCCACAACACATAATCGACAAGCAAAAAGTCTACAAGAAAAGATGGTGTTATATTTCTTGGAACAACTTTACATGTGTTTGAAGTTACAAGGGAGTTGGGTGCCCACAAATGATTCCCAAGATGCCTATTTTTTTAATGGCTAATGTTACTTCTTTACACTCATAATCCTAAATTATACATCCTTTCCCATGTTTAACTAGGACTTTCTCTTTAAGAGGCATGTGCCTCTACCAAGTGGACTACCCCACATTGCCCAAGATAGCTATTTATACTACTTTTATATGATCTAGAATGTCTTAGCCTAGTACACTTCATACAATAGTCTACTATCTGATTTCTAGATATTTCTACCAAAATATCTTGCATTTAGGTTGTTTATTTGTTGGTATAGAACCTTCCTTAAAGGAGCCCTTTTGGTGACTTTTCTAGACTTTTCCTTGTAAAATATCTTGGTGTTTCCATGTTGGTTAAGAGTTATTCTAGAGCTTTCTTTGATTGAGACTTTAGATCTGAATTTTCCAGCGCTCTCTAGAAACTTCCGAGTCCTTTCAAAGCTGAATTTTAGACCATAGTCAGGTAGCATTTTCTAGCAGACCTTTATGCACTTTGAAAAGCCTGGAATGCCTCGAAAACATGGTGTTGCAACATGTAATTTAGGCAAGACGTGACATCAACTTGGCGCCAAAATATTTTGGTCCATTTGTAAGACACATTGGTACTTGATATCATGATTATGAAATACCATATTAATACTTTGAGGATCTAGTACGACAATAATTATGAGCATTGGGAATTCTAATATATTTAAGGAGAAATGCCACACAAATGTAACTAAGTTTGCTTGGTGTTCTAATTAAGTCACTCAAACTTTTTTTGTCTCTCTAAAGTCACTCAAGTTTCGTTTATTGTTCTAATACTATGTAATTACCAGGTCATCAGGTCACCTTCTTTTTTTTCTTTTTTTTCTTTCATTTTAATGCTTATGTGGATATTATTTTTATTAGGTGGGTTTTATAAAATGAAGATTTCAAAAAAATTATATATTATTTTAAATTTTACACATTTAAAAAATTTATTAAAAAATATTAAAACCTGACACATCATCATTTTTACCTGGAAACCTGATAATTACATAGTATTGAAACAATAAATGAAACTTGAATGACTTTAGAGAGACAAAAAAGGTTTGAGTGACTTAATTAGAACAGTTAGCAAACTTGGTTACATTTCTACAAAGTTACCCCTATATTTAAATACCACTAAATTAAATAGTTGGTATCTGCCAACATGCACCAATGACAATTATGTAATTTTTGTTGTCTTTGAGGGTATTTGTTTTCGATGGCAATTGTGTAATTTTTGTTGTCTTTAAGGGTATTTGTTTATCACCTTTTTGGATTTAAAACACCACATTATGTGTATGTATATAGGTAGAGGATCTGGTAGGAAAATTGTTTTGTGTAGGAAGTGTAGGAATTGTTTTCAACCGTTAGATCAAATCTGATTAAATCTTTAGATGAAGGGCATTATAGACTTTTTGTCCATTTTATTAATTATCCTAAACCCACTAATTTAGCATCTAAAATCTGGATATTTATGAAGTTTAATCATCCTAAAATAACTAATTCTTTCTTATTTTCATAAGAATCATAAGATATTCACATCATATACCAAAAAACTTGTTCGATTCTTCAAATATATAACCAATCTCTATCAATTGTTCGATTCTTCAAGTCATGGCAGAAGTTTTACAAGATCCTTTGAATGGTAAGTGTCTTAGACGAATAAGTAGTGTTTTTAACATGTTATGAGTCCGTAGTGTCTCATAGAACCGTTTTTTTCCTTTATGGTTTGATACCAAACAAGATTTAGACGTGATACAATAGCCGTGTGTAAATTCTTACCAAAACAATATTTATGGGTTGTTTTGTTAACATGTATCAATAAATAGTGCTTATACGAATAAGTAGTGTTTTATAGTTTGTTGGGTTTTTTTTTCTAAGATGTCAACATTAGTAGTGTTTATGTAAAGGTCCCCCAGGTTGAGTGGCTTGAAAAGGTAGAGGTCTAAACAAAAAACATAACTACAGTAGAAGTGTTTTAAAGTTAAACACACTTGATGTTAAAACTAAACACAGTAGAAGTGTTTTAAAACAGTAAAAGTGTTTTAAAATAGTAGAAGTGTTTTGAAATTGGTATGAGGGAGAAACTAGTGTGCATTAATTAAGGAAATATGAGAATGGTTTCAAAATTAATAGGAGAGAGAAACTAGTTTTCTCCAAATAAAACACACACAATTACCATTTGCCCTCAAATAAAACACTGATTGTACCATCTTGCCCCCAACTACTATAAACAATTAATTAAAAATTAAATACATATAGGTTTTTAATCTCAACCATTAATCTCTAGATCTAATGGATCAAAACACTTCCTACCCTTCCTACAAAAAAACATTTTCCTACAGGAACCATACCCTATGTATATATGTATGTATACGTGTGTGTGTGTGTATATATACATATATGTATTAAACGTCCACCGAGTAGTATGCACAAATAATTGAAGCCAAATGTATATGCTATCAAACCAGGCGCGCGTGTGGGTATGTGCTAACATGCACCAATGGCAATTATGTAATTTTTGTTGTCTTTGAGAGTATTTGATTTTTATGGCAATTGTGTAATTTTTGTTGTCTTTGAGGGTATTTGTTTATTACCTTTTTGGTTTTAAAACACCACATTATGTATACTAGTAGAGTGCACCCGTGCTACGCACGGGTTGCAGGGGATATGCACCGCTATTTTACCGCCTGTTGCGCGAAGGTTGCTGGAACTGGCTGCAATGCAACTTTAAAAAGGTTTGGGTGAAATTCTAAAAGGTAAAGGTTTGGTGGTCAAAGTTTGAAATCCTAATAGCTCAAAGTTTGGTGGTCAAATTGGAAGAAAAGAAAGTACATAAGTTAGTGGCCAAATTGTTTAGTGGCGAAACTGTAAAAAAAAATAAAGTACCAAATTGGGAAAGCAGAAAGTAAGAAAGTTAGTGGCCAAAGTGTGAAGAATCTAAAAGCTAAAAGTTTGGTCGTCAAATTGAAAGAAAAGAAAGTACATAAGCTATTGGTCCTAATTGTTTAGTGGCCAAACTGTAAAAAAATAAAGTGTCAAATTGAGAAAACATAAAGTAAAAAAGTTAGTGGCCAAAGTGTAAAAAATGAAAAATAACTATTGTCTAACGTGTTGTAAATTAATATATAGAGTAATGTGTGTATATATGTGTGTGTATATATATATATATATATATATATTTATCTGTATCAAACGTCCACCGAGTAAAATGTACAGATAATCAAAGTCAAATGTATATGCTATCAAACCAGGCACGCAACGCGCGCTCTATCAAACACACTAGTCTCGTTTACATTTGGTATATATTTATAAGCCACGCTGACCTTTTTTTTTTAACTTTAACTTTCATTCAAACATAGGCAAAGACTTCAAAGCGAGGGCCGCCCTAACAACTTTTTATACAAAGACCTATGTTTTATCCAAAAGAATGAGAATGTCTTGATATCCACCAACATTTCGCTAACCCGATGAGTTCTTTTGTTGAAGACTTTGTCATTTCTAGATTTCCAAATTATCCAACAAGCAACCAACATAATAGCGTGAACCACTTTTTTTACCCTTCTTTCCGCCGCTCGCTTTCTTATGGATTTCCAAAAGATCCCTAAAGCTAAAAGCAAAAATAGGATCTAAATGACACCATATCTCTACTTGCATCCAAACCCCATTTATCAATCCACAAGCTGTAAAAAGATGATCTGTGGTTTCAAAATCAAAGTCGCAGAACACACAAACCTGACTGCGCAAAACCACATTCCTCTTAGAAAGCGCCTCCATCGTTGGGATCCTATCCATCTCTGCACGTCAAGCTAATATGTTACAATTACATGGTATCTAGGAACACCACTAAACTTTTTTTTTAATAAAAAATAAAACATTACATTAAATAAAAAAATAAAACTAAATTACATAAATAAAATAAAAAAACTCATATTAAATAAAAAAAATACTAGAAATTATATAAAACATTACTACAAAATATAAAACCTAAAATTTGTTGTGTAGCATTTGCCACGCCGAAATGTGTGTAAAATCCACACCGACCTCGGTAGCGTAGTCAAATTTAGCGAAGTCTTCCTGCATGTCTTCTTTCTCGTCGGGGTAGTTTAGCTTCGTTGAAGAAAAAAAATTGCACGTTTGACAATTGGATTCAAGGTCCGCATACTTGTGAGAGATGGAATCACACGTATGTTGTGATCCCCCGACAAGTGCACCAAACTCGACTAAAACTTTTTTCCAACATGGGTTGCGCTGGCCACGGCTACGACCACGACCGGTGCTCGTTGATGCACCATTGTTCAGGTGTATGGTGTTGTACGCGATCACGAGGGCAATTTCCTCCTCTTCTGTCCACGTAACCATTGTGTGTGATTTTTGTGATTTTTTTGTGAAGATGAGAAGAATTATTTGAATGTGTGTAAAAAAATTGGGTAAATATGTGTATTTATAGTGGGGGTAATTTATTTTTGGTTTTTGTCTTAAATATTTAAACCGTTGGCTAACGGCTAGCCAACAGCTAGCGACTGTGATGAGCATCACATTTTAATACGATCGCGGCGGTGATTCAGTGAGAGGGGCGGTGTTCGCGGTCATCACAACAGTCACAGGATGGTTATCACGAACCGCCATGTCCACCCTAACTCGCTAAGTTGCCTAGGCTACAAATGCACGAACCCAACCCAACACTACAAAAAAAAAAAAAAGTCTTCAAATCTGTAAAATAATCATTATAGCATTTTGTGCTTGGGCCATAAAATGATGGGCTTAGTCTTGTTAGTATAAAAGTTGTCGCTAGCAAGAGAACCACCATCATTCTCGATCGGATGCATCATCACGGCAGCCGAAGACACCAATGACCATTAACCAAGAACTCAGGGTAACATCACTTCTAATTCCTAATTTTAAATGTTAATCCAAAGAAAAGAAACCATATTGGTTCATACTAAGGATGTGGTTTTTTAATTCTATTGCGTGTTTCTTTGATAGTATTATAAGTTAATCATAATCAGATAGATATATGGTTCATGAACAACTCCAAACACGTACACATTCATGCACTATAAATTTGAACGAAAATGGTTTAATCTTCACCTGATTAATAAGCATGCAACAAATGCTAAACTGGTTTTGCAGCAGCAACTGAAGATGAAAACTAGAAGCGTGTACAAAGCCGAACGAATGTCTTTGGATAGGCTTCCTGACCCCGTGTTAGAAACCATCCTATGTCTTTTACCAATTAAAGAGGCAGCGCGGACAAGTATTCTTTCAAGCGAATGGAGGTATAAGTGGACCAAAATTCCTAAACTTGATTTATGTCATAGCATGCGGTCATGTGCCTCGCTCTCTAAGCAAACATCAAATACAAGGAGGTGTAATTCTTGCTATGATATACAACAAATCCTGCTGTTGCGCCAAGGTCCAATTCATGAGCTCACCCTTAATATGCCTGATAATGAATTTTTGGAATTGGATCGCATAATACTTCATCTGTCAATGAACCACCCTGTCAAAAAATTAACACTTAATGGATGTGATAATTTTTTCCCTTGGTGTAAATTACCCGTATCTATCTTCTTGTTGCATCACTTAACAGACCTATCAATCTGTTACATGGATCTTGAGCATCCACCAATATTCAATGGATTTTGTAGCCTTCGAAGCTTATACTTGTGGCATGTAACGATCTCTACAAAGACTCTTTTACATCTGTTATCTAATTGTCCATCGCTTAAGCGCTTGAGTCTGGTAAGTTCCCACTTGAATACACGTCCTCATGTCACGCGCTTTTAATTTGAAATCTATCTGAATAATGTAACGTGCTGCAGCGTATTAATGCTGGCTCGAATGATATTTGCACCACTAATCAGCTATTCGCGTGTTTACCTCTCATTGAACATCTAACTACTTCGTCTCTTGTCTATGGGGTAATATTCTTCCACATTATATATACTTATATAGATTAAAGTAAAGTTTTGAACTTTGTTTTTTTAATATATATGTTACTTATGGCCTATGGTTCAAGTGGCTTGTGCTAGAATCGCTTCCACGACGGCTTTCAACCTCGCTTATCCACCTCAAATACTTTTGTTTCCAAGAAGTTAATATGGGTGACGGTTATGTATTAGCTTTTCTTCTTCGTTTGATCAAATGTTCCCCGAACTTGGAGAAAATTAAGCTAACGGTAAATGTGTAGTAAGTATATCTTGAAACGTGTTTATTTTGATTCTCATGTTAAAATACAATAACGCAAATTAATCTTCCTGTAGTGTGATGATTATGGTTGTGAGGAAGACTTTGCTGTATGGGAAAAATATTCAAATGTTTGGTTGGAACGTCTAAATGAATTGGAGATGGGATGGTTCGAAAACTCGAAGCCTGAGATGGACTTTGTGAAGTTTATTTTGGCAAGGTCACCCAAGCTAAGGAAGGTAAGCATAGTAAGTGTGGTTGAAAAGAAGGAAAAGTTGAAGATTTTGAAAACTCTCTTACAAGCCCCACGTGTTTCTCCGGTTGTAATAACTGTTACGTGAGAGTCTCTTCAACGACGTTTAGATCGCTTAACTTTAATGTTGAGATGGATGATGATAATCTAGTGTTAATCTATTGCTACTTCAGTAATTTTATTTATGGTTAGTCTTTGGACTTTTTTGGATGTTAAAAGTGTCAGAAAGTTGTTTGGTCTCATTTAACTGCTGTAGATGTAGGTGTAGTAGATGTATATTCAGGTATTGCAACAATAGATGTGGAGCTATGGTGCAAAGTTTAAAAATAACTACTCTGGTTTGTGTTTGCTTCAACAGGTCGGTTTAATAATGCGTGTAAAATAAAGCGAACTTCTAAAGGAAAGCTCCATTAAATCGAAAAACCATACGGGTCATTGCGAAACTAGGAGAGCTAGAAACTTGATAAAGTTATAAACACAGATGACTAAAGGCCTTGATTGACTCTATTTATTTACGTAAATAAAAATCCAATTACAAGGGAAACCACCACCTTCTGAGACTCTAATTGAGTTCCTAGACAGAGTTCAGAGAGTCGTACATTGACCCATAGAGACCAATGTTTTGTTTTCAGTAGGATAGGTTTTGGCGTTTTGCTATTTAAATGTAGCTAGTAGGGTGAGCGTACCCAAAACTTGTAATCAAGAAACAGGACATTGCCGAGTCTAATGTATGCACACACATAAATTTATCACTTGCATAATGTATAAGCTCCTTTCTTGTTTATCTTCTTATGCACCATAAACTTTTTACCTTTCTTTTTGGCAATAAATAACTTCTTACCCTTCTGCACATTTAAATTTGGCTTCTTATTTCCTCCAGTTTTATGTTTGGGTGTTTCCAAAACACTAACTTTATTTTCCATTTTCCTCATTGGCTTAAATACCTTAGTGATCAAAGGGTTTAACACATCACTTGAACACTCAAGTGTGAGACCCATGGCTGTTGCCTCGTCCCAAAGCTCTTTGCCCTTTTCAAATTCACCATTTGTACAGAGTTTTGGAATCAGCAAATTATAAACCGTCTCATACCCACCTAACGAGCTTTTTTTCATCAACTCAAACAACTCTAGAGCGTAGTTTACCCTCTCAACCCCACAAAGAATACCAATCAAATCATAGTAGAACTTACGTTCAGGGACTAAACCGTCTTTAATCATCTCATCCACCATTTGCTTACCTTTACCAAATCTTCCCGTCAGATACAAAACTCGCGCCACGAGATAATAGCTCACCCAATCAGGAGAACACCCTGTTTTTCTCATTGTGCTTAGAACCTGAAGAGATTCTTTAACTCTTCTAGTTCTACCCAAACATGATAATAATATGTTGTAACTTATAGTGGTTGGTGAGATTGAATAGGTTCGCATTTCGATCATTACATTCAATGCTTCTGGAACAAGACCAGAAGGATTAGACTTCAAATTTTTCATGCAAAGGCACTTGAGAAATGTATTATAGCAGAAAAGATCTGGAGCGATACCTGCACCTTTCATGTCTTTGATAATCCGTCTAGATTCTTTGACATTCTCTTGCATCGACCACCCGTGAAGTAGGTTTCTGTAAACGATAAGTTTTAGTTGCGCACTTGAGATTTTATCTTTGTGGTGATGAATGACTCCCTCTGCTCTTTTCACATGCCCTTTTGAGCACAAAGCAGCAATGATCGCAATAACCGTAGTACTATCTTGTGGGCATCTAAACTTATCCATGTTCTTGAATATACCCAATGCTTCATCTACTCTTCCAAGCTTAACCAATGAGTTAGCAACCGTACTAAACGTTGAACTCTCCATGGACCTATTTTCTTTACCAAGATTCGAGATCAACATGTCTAACGCTATGAAATCCTTCTTCTCTGCAAACACTCTAACAGCGTGATTATAATCTTCGTCTTCTAATCTAGCATCTAAATGTTTTTCTGACCATAAAAAGAATCTAAGCAGCCGTCTAGCGGGTGCTTCATTCTTGCTAGAATCAAGCACTTGGGTCATGAGTGACGAACCGCAAGAAACCTTGAGTTCGTTAAGACTTGCTTCTAAATCATCTAGACTGCCAACCCCATAACAAATAATATCACGCAGCTTTTCAAGATCAGTTGATGCTGAAGTTGAAGGGAATGTAGAGCAGCAACGTAAAAGAAATCGCCTCGGGTTCAAGATACCAAGATTTGGACACTTGTGTTGCAGTAAAGGGTTCATGTCTATAGTGAAAACCAGTACATAACAGATAACTACATATACCCATTATCATGTATTAACATGTCCATTATTCTCTGGATCATTTCATCGAACAACTGGTGTGTAACCATCAAATTCAAAGACTTTAGTTCTGATGCATGCATACTTAAGCTATACTCTTGGAAATCTGAAAATTAAGCATAAAAACCTGCAAATGAACACTTATAACATACACAACCGTTCCCTTTTCTCCGTTTTCAGTTTCCGGCCAAGTCTGCAGACGTCAAACTAGCACCGGTTCGAGGTAATTATCATATTATTCTACTCGTATTATTATCATGAACAAAAGCCCTATGGTATTGAGTTGCAACTGTAAAGATTGAACTTGAATTTTGTCATAAAATGGGAAGGTGTGAATTAGGGTTCATAAATGGGGAAGAAGATGACTGATTAGTGGTTAAGTATTTATGAAAATGGGTTCTAAATGCAAATGTTACAAAGTATAAAGGATACAAATGAATAAAGGAAAAAATATGTGATGAGACGGAGGCACGACATGATTTGTTATCGGATGAAAAAAATAAAGGTTTTAGAAGATTGGTTTGAAATCTAACATGACATATTAAGTTAACGGTTTTTGTTATTTTGTCTTGTCTGGAGTTGAAGATGCTCTTGGTTACACAATACATTCCAACAAATAAGAATTTTTAAGATAATGGGGCCGAAACACACCTTTCATCAGAATCAGAAGAATCTTGCCTTGTTGAATGTTCACCTTATGTAAGGAAGTCATCGCCATTGGTATTGACAATGAGTTGTAAAAAATCTAGACATTGTGTAGAGATGTTAAGGAGATGAAAGGGGTGGATTAGACATTGGGACTCGCCATTATTATGAGTTGACATCTCTTATCAGTTTGACAACCTCGTACTGACATCTGTAATGGAGCTAGGTGATTGGGTAGCAATCGCCATTAATAATGGTGATAGACGCGCACTATGAATGTTGAAATTTGTCGTTAAAAATAACAACCTCAAAAGAAAAATAATTTGTAAATGTTGATACGAAAATATCTCATTGTTATGTAGGGTGTATTTCGAGTCCCCATTATGCAAACAATTCAAACAAATAATAACCATATTGATATTTGCATGTAATGAGAAGTGAATACCGAAACTTAATAAGCTAGGTACACTCAAAACAATCAACACCATTGTAATTTTAGTGTTTTCATCGATGTGTGGTTTAAATTTATAATTGTTAAAGGGGAGAGGGAGATGGTGGTATCTACCCTAGCTATGCGAGGTTAAGTCACCCGTAATCCTTTCCGGGTGAATGGTTAGTTATTTTCGCGAGGGTTTTGCTATGTTATTATATATTGGGTTGAATGTTTTGTGAATTAAAATTCTAAACTTTCAAGTGTGGTTTTTATTAATATTGATGTTGAACGTTTATTGAATGGTATGCTTGTTTTGGATTTCATCAACCAACGCGGTTTCTTATCGAGGGTCATTGAATACTTGTAAGTTGTGTCTTTCAATATTACGAGTCATTAAGATATTGTTAGGTGATAATCAACCGAGTCAGCAGTCACGGTCTAGTTATCGGCTGTCAGCAAAGTCATTAATCAACCTTCTTTATCAATCATATTAAACCACAAATCATGTCTATGTGATTCCAATTGACCTGTTTGCAAATCCGAGTGAATTTAGCTAACCAGAATCTTGGAGAGATCACCCTTTCTCATATTTGTTTCTAAATTAAGTTCCGTTTTCATTAGTCTAGCTACTCACATAAATCCAAAGTTTAGTCTTAAATTAATTTAGTTATTTTTAGTTTTAAATAATCAAACGAAACGTGTAATATTAACTACATGCTCCTCGTGGATTCGATATCCTACTTACTCTAGCTATCTAGTTTATTTAGGTTTTTGCATGACCCAAACGACAGGTCATCAAATGGCGCCGTTGCCGGGGAGCTAGTGCGCTTAGTATTACATTGCTTGTTTGTTTGTATTTTTTTAGTGTTTTGAAAAAAAATCAAAAAAAAAAACTAAAAAAAAAGTGTTATTTAATTTTATTAGATTTCACTTTGGGTATTCTAGTTTCTGTGCAGGTTTTCCTTTGCAGGCGTAGAATACTATGGATCGAGCCTATTCATCATGTTTAGGTTGTGGTAGTCCATGTCACACTCGTTTTGAGTGCCATGAGTATCGACAACAATTTGAAGTCGCTTGGAGGAGATTATATGAATTGGATGTCATGCATGATGACGTACAAGATTATTATTCGACTTGGGAAGATTTATGTCGAAACAACATGGAGTATTATGATGAGTCGGATCATAGTTATTATGACTATGAACTCGAAGAGACAACAATTTCAGGTTACCCTCAAGATCAATACCAAATGCCTCCATATGAAGAAGAACATGCAAAGATTACATATCAAAGTAAGGAGGAAATGAAACTTGCTCGAATCGAAGATAAATTATCCAAGGTCGAAGAGTTGTTATCAACACCCAACCTTTCAATTCAACAAAGAATTGATTACTTGAGCTTTAAGTGCAAGATGTTATCGAGAAGGATAGACATAGCCGAGGCTATTTCTCCTTTGCCTGATGATATCAAAAACTATTCGCAAGTTAAGGATGAGGTTGTGGAGATTAATACCACACCAAAGCCTTCACTTGTTGAAGAGTTACATTTGGAAAAAGTTGTTTGTATTGATGCAGGTGACACAAGTCAAGATTCTCACAAATCTCATCCCGTACCGATTAACTTAATAAACAAGGTTCGGGAAGAAGATTCAAAGGCAAATATTCGGAAAGTGAGATTACAAGACATCAGGGAAAAGCTCATGAGATGGTTCCACCACAACAAGATTCGCTCACTATACATGCCAATCTTTAAACATCTGTTTATTTGGCATGTAAACTACCGAGCATACATTGGAAGCTCGGTAGGCAAGTGCGCGCTTAGACCACCTTGATAGTCAGGTATGATTCTTGTACATTTTGTATATTTATTTATTTTGTTTTATTTTTTCTTTTATTTTTAGTTGTAGTTTGAGTCTGTTTTTTTGTTTTTCTGGGAATGCTTGGAGTTTAACTTGCAATCAGATAACTTCGCCTGTACTCAATCTCCATTCAGGCGGGGTAAAGCTGTACATCTTCGGTGTATAAGGCATCCCAGAATTTTATGTTTTTATTTTTCTTTTGAGTCTTAGTTTCAGGTATGTTATCGGCAGCGAAAGAAATGTTATACGGCTCGATTGGGAGGAACTGAAGGGTCTCATACACATATTGCTTATCCAGGGGAGTCTGTTCCTTTTACAGTTGTATTTTAATTTTATTTCTACTTTATTTTATTCCCTAGTTCACATTGACGACAATGTGTCGTTCAAGTGTGGGGGTGGGGAAACTTCGTTTTTATTTATTCTTGAGTCTAAATTAAAAATCCAAAAAAAAAAAAATGAAAAATTGAAAATGTCTTGAAATTTTTTCCTAAAAAGCATTCTAATCAGACATAAAGCAGCTCTTTTAGTACATACCAGTAGGGCTGTTCAAAATGCTCGACGCTCGCCGATCGCTCGCTGCTCGTTCGGAATTTGCTCGGAAATTGCTCGCTCGATTTTCCGCTCGGTTGTAAACGAGCCGATCGGCTCGGTTCGGTTTGTAAACGAGCCAAGCACGAGCAAAGGTCCGCTCGGCTCGGTTCGGCTCGATATAATTTTTATTAATTTATTATATATATAATTATATATATATATATATACATATTAATTACATTTATATTTATAGTTTTATACATGTCACTCTATCTGGTTTGATTCAATATATGCATATATACAATTATATTTATAGTTATTGGCCCAGTCAACCCAATGATAACTTAACACTAAGTTTAATTGTAAAACCCTATGTCGTGAAAAAACATGTTTGACTTCATATTCTCATTAGTTGTCCACCATCAATCATCTCTAGCTATCAACCTACGCCACAACGCGACAATTGTTATCTGTAGTATGCTCATCACCTCACTGGCCTCAACTAGAGCCTCATTCTCGAACGGTCGAACCTCAGTCATCACTAGGCAGCGAGAATATTAAAGAAAACATCCCAAATTTATGGTTGTCCGAAAACACTCGCCGCTCGTCGCTCGCTCGAAAAAATGTGCGCTCGAACAATGCTCGCTCGGTTTACGGATCGATTGTAAATGAGCCGATCGGCTCGGTTCGGTTTGTAAATGAGCCAAGCATGAGCAAAGGTCCGCTCGGTTCGGCTCGGCTCGTGAACAGCCCTACATACCAGTTGTTTCTTGATTGTTTTGGTAGTAGATCCTTAATCATGGTCCAATTTGTGGAAAAGTAATATGAACCGTTTTCAGCAAGTATTTTTAAGGAAAAAACTTTAGAATTGCCTGACTAGGTTTAACAAGCTATTGGTAATAAATGCATGCACATATCGGCAACCCATTTACCCACTTTTATGAGATCTTGAGCCTACTAGTTGATATATTAATTTATATACATTTTCGTTTGTTGAGAGTAGGCCAAATGTTTCTCTGTTGCAGAACTTGTGTGATTTGATACATGTTGAGGTTTTAGACTAGATATGCACATACATGACAAAGGCGATTTAGGATTCCATTTTTGTTTGACACCCTTTATTTGTTATGTGTTGACCCGTTTAACCAAAATATCACCATTAGTAGCCAATGTTGAGCCTTATACCCGTTCGTTTGTTAAACTTACATAGTCACCCAAATTGACCCGTAAACCTTTATCAGATATTGATGACATCCAAAGTGTTATGTGCTTGTGTTTGTTTATTAGAAATTATATATATGTGTGTTGAAAAAAAAAAGATGAAAAAAAGAAAAAAAATACAAAGATAGAAGCAGGGCCGGCCCTTATGGGGTGCGGGGAGGACTCCCGGCCCGGGCCCAATTTCTTGGGGGCACATTGACCCTCCGGCAATCCAAATTTTCTTAACAGTGATGTCTTTAATTTAATGGATTTTTGTATGTTTGAGCCCTAAAATTGTTAATAAAGTATAAATCAAAGTGAAGGGAAGTTTATATAAAACAGAAAATAAAGAAAATGTTGAGAGAGGTTAAGAATTAAAGAAGAAAATGAAATGGTTTGAGAAAAAAAATTGCAGGTTTATTAATGAGTGTGGGACTAGAGATGATGAAGAAGATGAAATGAAAAGGGCTCACACTTAGTTGTTTTTGCTTTTTACCGGTTGGTTTTAACTTCCTTTTTAACTTTTATTTTTGTTACGAAACAAAAAAAAAAATTAATTGCCAAACTTTCACCAATTTATATTTTGTGGGATTCGAACTACCAACCTGTCACACCCTCAAATTTCCACTGCGGAGTTTTACCGCGAGGTGCATGACAAACCAGGACCCATAGCCATAAGTATCATGAACGACTCTAAATGCCCAAACCATTTAGTTCGTTTTTAAGAAAAAGTTTCAAAGTTTAACCAAGCAATTTAAAGTAATGCGGAAGCGTAAACAAAGTAAAACATTTGCAAAAGTCTGCGCAAGACAACGCGCCCAAAACCAAAGTTTAAAAGTACGAAATAATAAATATCCATAACCCAAGACACGAATGATGCATGCCCTAAAACGTGCTCCGTACCTAAGGACCTGCAAAGCATGCTAAAATGTGTCAACATAAAGTCGGTGAGTTCACTATAAATGTAAGCGATGTAAATAATAACGTAGGTTCTCAAAACCCCAAAAGTCAAGTGTACAACGTTGGTCCCTCAGACCCTGTAAACAATAGCTAATTCAAATGTCAGGGGTAGCTAGCCCACTCATGATAACTAAAACCGGCGAATACCGAACTACTAATGAACAAGTTCCCATAACCGGGATAAAGATGCCTTGCATCATTGTCCATCGACAATGATTATGTTTGAAGCTAATAGTTCACATCCGTGCTCCCAGCACGATGTGAGGTTTGTTAGACCTAATAGCGCTATCAACTAATTAACCCGCTTGCCCAACCGGCAATTGATTCGGTATTTTGAAGGACTTAAAAGATGTGTTTGGTTTAGTTCATCAAGGACATATACATGAATTAGTAAAAATAGATTCACCACGTGAACCATGCACCCCAAACCCGGGATGTGTAAAAGAAAGTTATCTCAAGATAGACTAGAAAACGTTACCAATGTGGTCTCAACCCGAGACGCATGCTTTGAGAAAAAGTAGTGAAACTCACCTTATCGCGTAAGCAAAGAATCCAAACAGCAAGTATTATATGCTACCGACACCCTAATAACAGTGTCACTACGTGAGTATAGGCGTAACATCATTACACCATATAACTCGTTTGTCCAAGGCGTTTTAAATATTCAAAAGTGTGTATGCGACGCCTAGTGATTCTACATGCAATAGTAAACCCTACGGACTCGTTGGTGAATGAGTTGGTTATAATTAGTTTCTACAGCCCATATGTGTCGTAACATGTGTACTTCCGTTATATGTCAATTTTAGATCACCTAAGACCTCAAGTAATCACATAGTCACATAATACACAATCTGTGTTTTCAGGACAGATTGTGCGCCATCAAAACGAATTTATTTAAAATAGTAAACCAGTGAGTTATCCTCCCAAATTTTTACTGAATTTTCTTTGGGATTCACTTGGCAATACCTATTTTTGTTTTGTCTTAATTCCAAACCCAAAAATTATAAAAATTCGTACAACGCAGCAGTGTTTAGAAAATTTCCACAACAGGTCAGTTTAGTAGGAAAATTCTTACAAATTGTGTATTCATCCAAACGAGATGAATCCACTTGGAAAAGCTCTATTTTTCCAGTATTGACCTACTGTAAAAATTTCATAACCTAACTCCTTGTAAATCTCAAGTTATGGCCATTTAAAGTTAGCCCAATTTACAAATCCGAAAATCTGATATGACCCCTAATCAATTAAAATTCCAAAAACGACTCATCCTACGTCCAAAACACATGATTTTACCCATTATGAAAAGCTAAGACCAGGTGTGACCTAACCATGCCAAGAAAACCCTAAAATTATTATGTTAGAGCCGTGTTACAGCTCCTACAAGTTTGACTAACCATTCTGTCCAGATTTTAGTTTCGCCTAAATCATACTTTAATCGCCTAACGTGTGCACAAAAACTATTAACATTCACCAATCATCAACACAAAACATTCCTAATACCTATTTTATCAGATTCTATGATTAATCATGTCAAGATCAAAGCTTTAAGAATCAAAACACCAATTACTTGTGCAACAAGTATCCTACGATGTTACTAAGCGTTTATGAGTATGTTTAATCCATTTAATCTTCAAAAAGATTCATGCTTTAATGTTTTATAAAATCATTCAGACCTGGAAAAACTTATTATATGATTTTTATTAATGAAAACACAAGATAAAAGCATAAGAAATCATAAGATATACCCTTAGCTCTCTCAATCGATCAATCGTGCGCCTTGGAGCCTCCCAATTGATGATCTTGAGCCTTAGCAGAGGTTGTTTGAGTGAAATATTCGTGTGGGGCAGTAAGGGGGCGATTAGGGTTGAGTATGGGGGTTGCATGGGAGTTTAGGATGCTTAAATATAAGTTTAAGGCGGTTTAGACCCGTCAGGTCATTTCGAGCGGCCGCTCGGTGCCTGTGAGCGGCCGCTCACAGGTCCGGGTGGCGCGCTCTTTTCTCGTTTCGTCTCCCGACGCGTTATCCTTCGACGTTTTAGTTATTTCGGACCGTAACAAGTGTAACCCCATACATTAAGACCCTAATCAACCTCATGCTCCACTTTTAATGATTTCTATTAACGTGTTCGGTTTAGGTTCACATAATCACGTATGGTTTTCACATAAGTTTATTTTTCACCAACGTCCGAGGTTCACTAATCATGCAATCACACATTGACTCACAACCATGCACGTATGTCTTATCTAACTAACCCTAGTTAAGTATAATGCAAGGAATGTAACTAGAGTTTAGTTAAAGTGAGAACCTGAATTTTCGGGGTATCACACAACCTTCCCCAAGAGGGTTTGTTCACTCTACTGTTGTACTACAACTTAAGTGGTAAATAAAATTTGATCATCAATTTGATATTACTTTAATCTTAACTTAAAAAATAGTTTATATTATTTATTTCGTTAAGGCCTAAAGCTAAGGTTAAGGGCACAATTTTTACAACTCGGCCCGGGCACCTGAATATTCAGGACCGGCCCTGGATAGAAGTATGTGTTATGGGTTAAATATGCCCAAAGTTGTGTGTTATTGTGATTTGTGAATAAGGATTGTCAATCATGTTTGTCTCACCATTTTATTTTAGCCACTTTTAGCCAAATCTATCATACTTATACCATAAGCCCAAAACTCGTAAGTCCTTTAGATATGTGCATTGTTTACAGTTGAGGTGTGATTATTATACAAGCCTATGATAACATAGTTACATGTTTGGTTTTGAGTGAATAATACTAGCGCATTACATGCTAGTCCAGATATTTAACCGAGTGGAGTGAAACATTGTGAGGGGTGTGTTGCATGAAAATAAAAACCGGAAGCATGTTAGGTTTAGTCCGGTTAATTCTATTTTAAAATGGAAATCAATTTGACTTGCTGAATTAACACATCTAATGCTGATCTGTAAATAGGGTATGACTTTGGATCTTTGCTAAGGTATGATGGGGCGAATGGGGTGCTAGTCTGTGATAAAGTCTTGAGCAGAGTGAATATAATTTTTTCGAGACGAAAAAAGATAAGTGTGGGGGTGTGATATGTTGGTGAAAACACCTTGTTAATATGTTAGTTTTGTATATATTTTAGTCTTTTATTGTGTGCTTTTAGTCGGTCTTAGTTATTTATTAGTGCGCATATGTTTTGCATGTGTTCATGGACGTTGGGGCGTAGACGAGAAATTTTGGTCGAGCGAAGAACACTCGAGTTGAAAGATAATAATAATAATAATAATAATAATAATAATAATAATAATAATAATAATATAAAAAAAACTAATTAGAGATTTTAATACTTTGGGTCACGAGACCAAGATGTGTTTTGGGCCAAAACAAAAGTCAACGAAAAATAAAATTAAAATAAAAACCCTACGACAGTATATTATAAAGGGGGTTTTTATTATTTTTTGGGGGCAGACATCGAAGCCAGAACAGCATCGCACGAGGCAGAAAGAGACAAGGGGAGAGGGAGATGGTGGTGTCTACCCTAGCTATGCGAGGTTAAGTCACCCGTGATCCTTTCCGGGTGAATGGTCAGTTATTTTCGCGAGGGTTTTGCTATGTTATTATATATTGGGTTGAATGTTAAGTGAATTAAAATTCTAAACTTTCAAGTGTGGTTTTTATTAATATTGATGTTGAACGTTTATTGAATGGTATGCTTGTTTTGGATTTCATCAACCAAGGCGGTTTTTTATCGAGGGTCATTGAATACTTGCAAGTTGTGTCTTTCAATATTTCGAGTCATTTGTAACACCCCAACCGATGACGAAAACATCGGGATGTCACGTATTGATGATTGTTCAGTAGCTCATGGTAAAAAAATAAGTTTCAATAAATGATTTAAATAAATTACATACAATTGTTCTAAGAATTTTATACATCAAAATGAAAAATACAAGCTACGCATCTTCAAGCATTAACTCTAATCTTCGAGCATGTTATAACCTGAAACATGTTAAGTTTGAAAATATTTTGGGTCAACAAAAGTTGGTGAGAATTACATAGGTTTTGATAATTGAATAAAGCTTGTACAATTCAAGTGTCATGGCAAGTCTAGTCCATATGTGAAAACATACTAGGAGTAAATCGAGTGCATAATCAACCCTTGTGACTGTTGTATTGTGGTACATCCCATACGCTCATGGTTCACTCGATTATGTTATGCGATAACAATCACCCACGCTACCTTTTTAGGAGGCACGTATCCGGGTGGGATTGTCAGTCCAATAGATCTATCATTGTATACCGTCGGCTGATCAATGTTAATGATTATGCTAGAATTGTGCTTACCCTAGTCATGTTCAAGACATAATGCAACATATAAAAACACATAGACACTTTGATGATTGAATTGCATATAGAATGTTGTAACATGTTTCACCCCAAAAATGGTGATAAATAGAAAAGGGGCTATGTAAAACTCATCTTAGCAAAATGTTATATCTCTTGAAAAATAGAATAGTGTGTTGCCCAACAATGCCAAGTATTACCCTATAATTAAGGTAATAAATATGTCTAAGTCTATCTAGTCTACAAATAAATATATTATAGGGCTTCGAATTGGGGATAAGTGTTCGTTTGATTAATAATTAAAATGTTTGATAATTGAGAGAGATTTAATAAATAAATAAACAAAAATCTTTTTATAAAATTTGAATCAAAGATGGTCACAATAATGAGTTTAAAGTATAAAAATAATTTTTATAAAATTATTTTCTTTAAAATAGAATATTAAATCTATTTATTTCAAATTGTCAAAATTTAACTTTAATATTTAAAAAAATACTAAAATTAAAGAATTATTAGATTAAAATTTATATTTCTGTTCCAAATAATCAGAAATAATTTATATAAAATTTTGGTGCAAAAATATTGAAAAATGAATTTATTATGATTTATTTATGATTAAAACTAACAAAAATTGATTAAAAATATAAAATAAATGATTTCTCAGAAATAAAAATCATTTCAGAAAAGTTTATGGTTATAACAACTCATAATAATTTTTGTGGAAATTCATAAAATTGTTTTGATATTTTTATAGAATTTTACAAATAAAATAGAATAAACTTGGATTATTTATTATATATATTAAATAAATAAATTTTTGAAAACTAAAAATTGTATGTTAAACTTTTTCACTAGATTAACATAATATAATTTTTGTAGATTTTATAAAAGGGTTTTTAGTATTTTAAAATGAATTTTAAAAAAATATAAAGGAATATATATATATATATATATGTGTTTAAAAAAAATGTTGTTGATGCCGTGGTTCGAACCCGGGCCCTAGGCCGGTTCGTGTGTTTTAAATCACAAGCCCAGACCAACTGGTCTGGACCCTGAGAACGATTTGTTTCAGATTAAATTAATTATATACAATAATAGAAATTGATTTATAATTGTTTTTTTTTCAAAGAAAGTTCAAAACCGTTTCAGTGGGACTCGAACCCGCGTGACCTTGATTAACATCATCAGACACAACCACTTGATCTAGATCCGTGGTTGTGTTTGATTCTCGTTTCTTTAAATTATAACACATATACAGAAATCGTTCTTCCCCAAATCGTGATGGTCGAACCCTAGATTTTCAAATCGAACAAATCACACAACAATAACCCAATTAACCTTAGGGTTATTGTTGTGTGTATACCGAACATCAAAACCCATATGAAAAACTTGACTTACAAACACGATTTGAATACAGGATGATCAGTCAACGTAGAAGTCAAACACGATCCAAAATCTCTTCGAAAGATGAATTATTACAGAAATTAAAGATTGTGAGAGGGTTATCGGCGATTGTAGAGGGTGTTGTGATGTTCAATTTATAGGGGTAGGGTCTGGATGAAAGAATTGGTATGTTTGACCGACTTTAAAGATGATGCGCGTATAATTGGTTATAATTGAATCAAATTGATGATGATTACTCGTAGGTTTGACGTGTAATGGACCAGAGATCACGCAATTACACCAATTCAGAACTTAGAATGCGTACAAAGTGGTTAATTTTGGTAGTTGGTTGTCACAGTTGACTTCTTTAGTCAACTGTGAAGAATCATTCGCATGATATAATAATTGTGAGTTAGGATTTGAACAAGAGGTACGGGTAGCCCTGATGGTTAGGTGTTGTGTGTTGGGTGACTCGGCTGAGGGCTCGGGTTCGAATCCCGGCCCCAGCATTTATTTTTTTGTAATAATCTATATATGTGTATTATTTATAAATAGTATAGTGTTAGGGTTCTAAAAACTCCACAATAATAATTAAATACGGTTAATAATAATGGGACTTGACGTTTTTATGATAAAGTACAAGTATTAATGCGTAATGTTACAGTCTCCCCTACTTTTAGGAACTTCGTCCCGAAGTTAAAAGAAAAACACCAGGTTTACAATTGGTCAACTACCGAAAACCTTGATAAAATTTCACACTACCTTTACGTACCTGTAAATTCATGATTACGTTCCGGACCGTAATTTCCAATTTACCTTACATTAGGGTTTTGCGTCCTTTTATGACTCTACCGATTGTTGAGCAGGTTCGATAGTCCCCACCAGTCATTGAGCAGGTTGTAGGGCCTCTCCCGACTGTTGCAAAGACATGATGACCTCTGCCAATCGTTGAGTAGGTTGTTTGGTAGTCAACTAATTGTTGTACAAGTAAGCAAGTATGATATAGCAATTAGTTCACATTCAAAAAAGCATGCATCCAGGTGTTATGATAATACTAGAATTTATTACTTGAATCAAAAACGTCAATACATAGAATTTAAAAGCAGACATCATTCAAATAGTGGGGCTTGTTGTTAAGTAGCTGGAAGGTTATTTGGAGCAGCAGGGGTGTTTGTAGCAGGAATTCGACAAGCATCCGCAAGATGCCCATACCTTTGACAATTGGTACACTGACGGCAGGGCACTTGAGTTGGGTGGTGATACTGGCAGGTGTCACACTTAGGTTGGTTCTCGTTGTATGGTTTCTTGTTGGGTGGAGCAATGGCGTCTATTGCAAAATTCCTGACCTTGCGCCTTCCATTGGTTGAGGCCTCAGTTTTGATTTCAACGGCAGGTTGGGGAGTATCCTTTGCAACAGTATTCTTTTCCCCTTTCCGGGTTAGGGTTCCTGCCTTCACATGGTTATCTGTTAGGGTGGCCGCCAAACGCTTTGCTTCCTCCAGAGTAGCAGGGTTCCTTCCCCACACTATGTCTTGAATCTGCATTGGTAAGCCACCAATGTATTTTTCGATCGCAATAGGCAAGGGGGTGACCTTGTGTGGTAGCAGTAGACTAAGTTCGTGAAAACGAGTGTTGTAGGCAAGGTTTTCTCCACTATCTTGAGCAAGATCATGAAACTCATCTTCCAGCTTCTTGATTTCATTTCGAGGGCAGAACTCTGCCTTCATAATGTCTTTAGCTTGATCCCAAGTTAAGGCTAGTGCAGCTTCAGCTCCGCGGGTGCGCTTTTCCTCATTCCACCAAGTGAGTGCTCGTTTGTGAAGAACACTCATGGCATAACGGACCTTAAAGTTGTCGGGGCATTCACTGTTAATGAAGGTGTTCTCAATACCCTCAAACCATTGTAGGAGTCCTATAGCTCCTTCTTCTCCACTGAACTTAGGGGGATTACAGGAATTAAAATGCTTAAGAGTGCAGGCTGGGAGACCATTCCCGTTCCCGTTGTGGTTTCCATTACCGTTCCCGTTCCCATGACCGTTTCCGTTGCTGTTTCCGTTCATCTGGATGACTTGAGCCAGTAAGTTAGGAACCAGAGTAGCGATTTGCTGCGCCATTTGTTGGGAAATGATCGCAGCCAGTTGGGCATCGACACCATTGTTTTTGTTGTTATTGTTGTTGTTGTTGTTGTGGTTAGCGTCGTGGTTGTTGCTATTCACTTCATCTTGATTGTTACCACTGTTAAGGCGAGTGCTGCGGCGTGGAGGCATGATCTGTAAGAGACACAATGAAATGGATGAGGTTATATAAGGAATGTAATCATTTATTCATTAATTAAAACGAATAAACGAAAACGTTGACTTATCAAAGATTCTAGATTCCAATAACATATGAAGACATGCTTTAGCGTATAAGTGAACACTCATCCCGAGAATTCCCAGGTAGGCATCCGGGTCCCTCGTCTGATCGGGATATATGCGCAATGCCAGCCTAGACAGAAGACTCGGAATACAGGCGTTCACCCTTCCAGATTGCACGTGTTCGTTATTAAAATCTAGAACTTCGACGGGATCTCAAGGTGGTTCAGGTTAAACCTGAGGATTTTGTCTTATCAGTCTAAGAGTAGATCCAGTGATGGAGAGAAACCTTCTTTTAAGGATGAAAGTAGGGATGAGCAGTAGGAGAGAGATAGAGAATAGCAAGTAAAAGAAGCAAGTACTGGTTAAATCCTATGGTTATATACTAGATTACTTTTCTAATAACCTAATTCCCTATAACCATGGCTCTGATACCAATCTGTAACACCCCAACTGATGGCGGAAACATCGGGATGTCACGTATTGATGATTGTTCAGTAGCTCATGGTAAAAAAAAATAAGTTTCAATAAATGATTTAAATAAATTACATACAATTGTTCTAAGAATTTTGTACATCAAAATGAAAAATACAAGCTACGCATCTTCAAGCATTAACTCTAATCTTCGAGCATGTTATAACCTGAAACATGTTAAGTTTGAAAATATTTTGGGTCAACAAAAGTTGGTGAGAATTACATAGGTTTTGATAATTGAATAAAGCTTGTACAATTCAAGTGTCATGGCAAGTCTAGTCCATATGTGAAAACATACTAGGAGTAAATCGAGTGCATAATCAACCCTTGTGACTGTTGTATTGTGGTACATCCCATACGCTCATGGTTCACTCGATTATGTTATGCGATAATAATCACCCATGCTACCTTTGTAGGAGGCACGTATCCGGGTGGGATTGTCAGTCCAATAGATCTATCATTGTATACCGTCGGCTGATCAATGTTAATGATTATGCTAGAATTGTGCTTACCCTAGTCATGTTCAAGACATAATGCAACATAGAAAAACACATAGACACTTTGATGATTGAATTGCATATAGAATGTTGTAACATGTTTCACCCCAAAAATAGTGATAAATAGAAAAGGGGCTATATAAAACTCACCTTAGCAAAATGTTATATCTCTTGAAAAATAGAATAGTGTGTTGCCCAACAATGCCAAGTATTACCCTATAATTAAGGTAATAAATTTGTTTAAGTATATCTAGTCTACAAATATATATATTCTAGGGCTTCGAATTGGGGATAAGTGTTCGTTTGATTAATAATTAAAATGTTTGATAATTGAGAGAGATTTAATAAATAAATAAACAAAAATCTTTTTATAAAATTTAAATCAAAGATGGTCACAATAATGAGTTTAAAGTATAAAAATAATTTTTATAAAATTATTTTCTTTAAAATAGAATATTAAATCTATTTATTTCAAATTGTCAAAATTTAACTTTAATATTTAAAAAAATACTAAAATTAAAGAATTATTAGATTAAAATTTATATTTCTGTTCCAAATAATCAGAAATAATTTATTTAAAATTTTGGTGCAAAAATATTGAAAAATGAATTTATTATGATTTATTTATGATTAAAACTAACAAAAATTGATTAAAAATATAAAATAAATGATTTCTCAGAAATAAAAATCATTTCAGAAAAGTTTATGGTTATAACAACTCATAATAATTTTTGTGGAAATTCATAAAATTGTTTTGATATTTTTATAGAATTTTACAAATAAAATAGAATAAACTTGGATTATTTATTATATATATTAAATAAATAAATTTTTGAAAACTAAAAATTGTATGTTAAACTTTTTCACTAGATTAACATAATATAATTTTTGTAGATTTTATAAAAGGGTTTTTAGTATTTTAAAATGAATTTTAAAAAAATATAAAGGAATATATATATATATATATATATATATATATATGTTTAAAAAAATGTTGTTGATGCCGTGGTTCGAACCCGGGCCCTAGGCCGGTTCGTGTGTTTTAAATCACAAGCCCAGACCAACTGGTCTGGACCCTGAGAACGATTTGTTTCAGATTAAATTAATTATATACAATAATAGAAATTGATTTATAATTGTTTTTTTTTTCAAAGAAAGTTCAAAACCGTTTCAGTGGGACTCGAACCCGCGTGACCTTGATTAACATCATCAGACACAACCACTTGATCTAGATCAGTGGTTGTGTTTAATTCTCGTTTCTTTAAATTATAACACATATACAGAAATCGTTCTTCCCCAAATCGTGATGGTCGAACCCTAGATTTTCAAATCGAACAAATTACACAACAATAACCCAATTAACCTTAGGGTTATTGTTGTGTGTATACCGAACATCAAAACCCATATGAAAAACTTGACTTACAAACGCGATTTGAGTACAGGATGATCAGTCAACGTAGAAGTCAAACACGATCCAAAAACTCTTCGAAAGATGAATTATTACAGAAATTAAAGATTGTGAGAGGGTTATCGGCGATTGTAGAGGGTGTTGTGATGTTCAATTTATAGGGGTAGGGTCTGGATGAAAGAATTGGTATGTTTGACCGACTTTAAAGATGATGCGCGTATAATTGGTTATAATTGAATCAAATTGATGATGATTACTCGTAGGTTTGACGTGTAATGGACCGGAGATCACGCAATTACACCAATTCAGAACTTAGAATGCGTACAAAGTGGTTAATTTTGGTAGTTGGTTGTCACAGTTGACTTCCTTAGTCAACTGTGAAGAATCATTCGCATGATATAATAATTGTGAGTTGGGATTTGAACAAGAGGTACGGGTAGCCCAGATGGTTAGGTGTTGTGTGTTGGGTGACTCGGCTGAGGGCTCGGGTTCGAATCCCGGCCCCAGCATTTATTTTTTTGTAATAATCTATATATATGTGTGTATTATTTATAAATAGTATAGTGTTAGGGTTCTAAAAACGCCACAATAATAATTAAATACGGTTAATAATAATGGGACTTGACGTTTTTATGATAAAGTACAAGTATTAATGCGTAATGTTACATCATTAAGATATTGTTAGGCGATAATCAACCGATTCAGCAGTCACGGTCTAGTTATCGGCTGTCAGCAAAGTCATTAATCAACCTTCTTTATCAATCATATTAAACCACAAATCATGTTTATGTGATTCCAATTGACCTGTTTGCAAATCCGAGTGAATTTGGCTAACCAGAATCCTGGAGAGATCACCCTTTCTCATATTTGTTTCTAAATTAAGTTCCATTTTTATTAGTCTAGCTACTCACATAAATCCAAAGTTTAGTCTTAAATTAATTTAGTTATTTTTTTAGTTTTAAATAATCAAACAAAACGTGTAATATTAACCACATGCTCCTCGTGGATTCGATACCCTACTTACTCTAGTTATCTAGTTTATTTAGGTTTTTGCATGACCCCAACAATAGGTCATCAGATACCAAGGTGTGCATGCTCGAACCCTTCCCTCAATCCTCTGTGGCCCTCCATTAATTACCTGAAACACATGCATAACGAGTTTTGTCAACAATAATGTTGGTGAGTCTATGGGTTTTTTAATGTACTGTGAAATGGACGTGTCATCCGTGTTTGACCAATCATGAGCTAGTTAAGCAAATGATCACTGTGAGAACCATGAGTCCTGTAACCAAACCTCGTGACTGTGGTGCCTCGTGCATTGTACACTAAAGACAATGTATGTATGGTAGAATACTAACACTCTTTTGCATGTGGCCGGTTAGAGCGACTAACCAAGAGTGGGGGTGTCAACCCAATAGATCTATTAAAGTGTTCCATGGCTAAATGTCTAGCTAATGGTTATAGTGAATGATGTACGAGGAGTAGTGAGCTCATGAACCAAAATGTCTCATGTTCCACATGGTAGTCATGCTAGAATGTACACACACTTGAAATTGACACAAGTATTGATGCATGTATTTCCTCCAAAATGTAAAATAATAAAATGGGGCCATAGAAAACTCACCTGTTTAAGTCGTGTGTGGTCTAGTAAGCTAGTAAATGATACCCTATGATCATTATGGACACGGTAAGTCACCCGGAGGTTGTTTATCATACAAATTGTTCACCCGACACTTGTGGACCTTTGTGTTTAGTGTGTTTCATTGTTCTTGATAATTGTTAATGTTCTAACAAAGCATATAGTTCCAAAACTTTATTGTTTCGAAATGTAGTAACCATGGTGAACTAGATTGGGCCTCATATGGGGTATTTGGGCCGTATATTAGCACCAAATCACCATGTGTGGTTGGTTTTTGAGAAAATATTGCTTAACACATGTTTATTTCTTCTTTTGAAACCACTTGTGAGGTAACACATGTTTTGGCCTAGTTTAACACACGTTAGCTTATAGTAGCCGTTGTGTTCTTACGGTGTAAAGGATCATGCCGATTATCTAGTGAATCCATTTGGTTGTTTTAGGCATATTCGAACCTTGGAGTGTTATATTATGACATATTGTGAACATTGTAGTAAGTTTAAGCTTCGATTATTATGTTATTAACCTTAGCTTCAAACTTAAGCCAAATTGATGTATTGTAAAATACATCGATTTCCAATGTAAAGTTTGTATAATTTTCGAGTCGTTTAGATAGTGTTTTATTAGTTTTAGGCTTGTACCGGTCTATTTTATTTAGTATAGGTTTTTATAGATTTTTATTAGTTTGGAGTCAGTTTTAGTACTTATTTATTTATTTTATATTTTGGTAGGTGTTCGTGTGGACGTTGGAGCGTAAACGAACAACTTTGGTCAAGCCAAGAACACCCGAGTTAAAAGCACGGAGCTAGAGTGCTATATATAATAATAGTATAGTAATAATAATAATAATAATAATAATAATAATAATAATAATAATAATAATAATAATAATAATAATAAATAACATAAAAGAATGTAAGTGACTTTGTCACATTTATTAAAAGGGCTCGAGCCCAAGGGGAATAATAGAATAATTAAAAAAAAAACCCTATAGAAGTGCCGCACAAGATAACACTTTGGAGGTCGCATAATATTATTAGAGGGTTTTTAAGGAATGAGCCACTAATTGGCAGGAGGCGGCGGAGAATAATTTCTTTGGGAAGAGGAGCATATTTCAAGAGAAGAAGAGAATATTATTTTTGAAGGTCTAGGGTTCAAGCATAGGTGCTAGCACGGGTCGGTTCTAATTCAAGTATTTATTATTTATCTATTTTAACCCGTTGTGAACACCATTAATATGTTTAGTTTCCATGGTTTTGATTTTCTCATGACTTTTATTGGCTAAACCTTAACGCTACCTAGGTTAAAGATGATTGCACATGTTTGATTTATTTTCTTTTGGTCTTGGAACTTTTGGTTGTGGGTTGAATTTTAAAGTAAAGAACTTTTTATTTTCTGGTTTGATGTGTATGCGTATTTAGTTTTATTTAATTAATTTTTATAAACTCCACTTGCGTTTTTGTGAATGTCTTTCATGTATGAATGCGGGTTAGGTTGCGGACTGAGTGTTAGCGACTAGTTTATGGTTAATTCTGCAGGTTATCCATAGGAGTTGTAATTGTTAGTTAGATAATTCTAAGTGTTCTACCAATTTTCAATAGCTGTGAGGTGCGAGATTGTTGGTCTGTCTAGGGTGTTAAATTGCTAGTTCTAGAGGCTTTGTGAGAAGATCTTCCTAGTTTCCCTAGCATTCCTTGTAGGCCAAGTCTTATCAGAAATATTATAGTTACCCCTTGCACTTTCAGGTGTACTGTGACTTTCGCGCTGTGAGGCAGACTGTGTAGCGGGTACTTTAATATTCGAGTAGGTAAGCCTGTGAGGGTAACCTCTCAACCGGTGGTTTAACAGCACAACAGTATTCTAGGGTTTCCCCTTGAGAAGGGTCGAGGGTGTCTAGTTTATTCTTGATGTTTAGTATTTTAAGATCCCGGTTCCACACCAGTTCCATAGCCGTTAGAGACTTATCATTCATGTGTAGGATTCTAGCCTAGGTAGTGCCTTCCCATCCACCTGATTTTAGTTCTAGGTCCCAGTTTGTGTCTATAGTTTATTTAAGTTATATTTTATTTATTTTTGTTAGTTTATTAGAAAACCCCCCTTAAGCAACAAAATAATTTAAGTCAGTTTGTAGATAAGTTATCGAGTCTAGTTTACATTTTCCAGTAGAGTCTCGTGGGTTCGATACTCGGACTTACTTTAGCTGTACTGCACTGACCGGTACACTTGCCGGTTGTGTGGTTTAGGTTTAGAGAGTCTTAGGATATAAATTTAAAACTTAGAGTGTCTAGTTTAGGTTAATTTAGTAGTTTTTACTAAACCACTTTGAGCACATCACAAATAAACTTAGATTAATGAATTTCTAAGTGATCTAAGTTGTGTATGTTACTAAATGTAATTTAACTACCCTTGACCATAACAAAGCCGATTGTAATGTTGTTTAAGGCAAGATCACGTGAATCAATGCTAGTATTAAGACAATGTGGTGAGTAGTTAGTGAATTACTCTTAAACAAAACAATGTATGTGACTTGTGTTATGTATTAGGACCGATTGTTTGTGATCACGGGGTAGGGGTTGGGTGAACATGTTAAGCCGATTATAGAGGACTTAAAGGGCTCGGATTTACTTACCTAGTGAGGATGGCCGATGGTTAGAGCCTTCGGGTCTCCTAGTGTTCTCCTAAGCTTGCACTTGTTGGTTCTTAAGTGAAGATGGGTGTGGTTCGGCTTAGAGAGAGAGAGCCGAGGGAGTGAGAGAAAGGAGGTGTGATTTCAAGTGTTCTTTGATGCTCCTATTTATAGCTGAAGGTGAGGACAAGGGAATCACAATTGTGGTAAGTGTGTTAGCTTGGGAGGGTGGCATGTTAAAAGGTTAATTCTATGTTTGTGTAAGGTATAATCAAGCAAAAGGAGTAGGCTTGCATGCTTGTGCATGAGCCGATTTCTTGAGCTCAACACTTAGGGAGGGGTTGACTCACTTTATCCTTGTGTCATACCTTGTCTTCCTTGACATATTAGTGTATTAGTTGACCTCATGATCTTCTAGATGGCTTCCATCACTTGTCCTTTAGCTAAGGTGTTGTTTTCTCATTGGATCGGCCCTCAAGGTCTCCTAGGAGTTAGTATGGATAGTGACAACTCTAGGATGTGTAAGATCTTTGTCTCTTCCTTGGGTGGTGATCGCATAGGATGAAAGGTCAAAAGTCTAGGCTTAGTGATGTCTTATTATAATTGGTTGATCTTGACAACACATAGTGACAAAGATTGCTTGGGGAATTGAAGGTGGCAAAGATATAGGGTGTCCTTGATTGGTAATTGCGGCCGAAAGAAAACAAGGAAAAAGGTGTTGCTTGTTTGGGTAAATACTAGCTTGTAAGAGTTGGTTTGTAGACTCCTAAGATGATGTAAATAGAATAACCATCTTGTTTATCTCTAGCTTCTTGGTTTGCGGCTCAAAGAGGACAAACAAATGGGGTATGTTGAGTGTAAAACATAGAGATTGACAATGCTTTGGAAGGTTACTTGTTAGTGTAAAGTGTTGTCTTTGGTTGCTTGTGGTAGCCATGTGATGTGTGTGTGTATATGCCGTACGTATGTTTGTATATACATATGCAAGTATAGCTTGTGTATTTCTAAGACAATTAGCTTGGGTTGTGATCCACTACTTAACATGTTATGTTAAATAAATCGGCCTATAGTGTTGTGGTTGTTCGTTGTATAACCTCTTGTACACCTCTGATATAGGAATATCATCCGGTTTCATAAGAGTAAGAGGTTGTTAAATTCCATGCCTCTTGATGATGACATTAACATGTATTTTGTTTCACATGTGTCATGGGTTTGTTAAATAATTTCCCATGATGATCTTCGTGTTCACAACCGTGTGTTAGAGGTGCATTATCATGTGTTAGAGGCATAACCTCTTGTAATGCTTGTTTTGATGGTGTGTCCGGGTGTTGTACGACTAAACAAGTGCACTATGTTTAGTTTTCTGATTAACTCATGCTCTACTAGCCCGGGGGGGGGGGGGGGGTATAGTGCATGCAAATTGTCTAAAAATGCATAATAAATGAAACATGTACGGTCGTTGACTGATGTCACATACACGCACACAACTACTGATAACATCATTGACATTGAAAGCAATGCAATCGAAAGAATAGACACTATACCACCATAAACAACTTATACACAAACATACAGGAAGACAAACATGTAAAATCCACATAACGTGAAAACGAAAGTAAAACCCTACGAAACGCCTAAAATGCCATTTTCCCGTATCCTAATAGTCCTTAGCCTTTATCCTTTGCCTCCATAAACCCCTATCATGGACCATGTCCTCAAAGAGGTGCAACTCCAGTAAATCTTGTCTAACCCGCTCATCCCACGTCAATTTTGGTTTGCCTCTACTCCTCTTCCCTTCCACGGTGAGACCTTCTACCACTCTAACTGGCTCAGTCGGTTGTCTCCTCTTCACATGCCAAACCATCTCAATCTCCCCTCTTTTATCTTATCCGAGATACTATCAACCCCCAATCTATCCCTTAAAACCTCATTTCTTATCTGTCTAACCGTGTGTGTCCGCACATCCACCTCAACATCCTCATCTCAGCTACCTCCATCTTCTGTGTTTGCATTTTCTTGATTGCCCAACAGTCAGAGCCATATAACATAACCGGTCTAATACCTACCCTATAAAAATTCCCTTTTAATTTAGTTGGAAACCTTCTGTCGCACAAAACCCTAGTAGATGCTCTCCACTTACACCATCCAACCTGGATGCAGTGGGCTACGTCATTATCTTTCCATTCATCCCTTTGAACAAATGATCCTAAATACTTAAACTTAGTGACCTGCGGCACCACCTGTCTCTCAATGGTAACCTGAGTGTCCTTGTCATTGCCCACGCCACTGAAGTCACAGTACAAGTACTCCGTCTTAGATCGACTAATCCTTAAACCTTTACTTTCTAGCGCCAAATGCCACTCCTCTAGCCTCGAATTCAAACCTTGTTTACTCTCGGAGACTAACAAATATCATCTGCAAAAAGCAAGCACCACGCAACCGTCTCCTGGATCGACTTTGATAACTCGTCTAGGACAACCGCAAATAGGAAAGGGCTCAAGGCAGACCCTTGATGGAGTCCTACTTCTACAGGGAAAGATTCAGTATCTCCTACAGGCGACCGAACGCTAGTCTCAGTCCTAACATATGTAACACCCCAACCGATGGCGGAAACATCGGGATGTCACGTATTGACGATTTTTCAATAGCTCATGGTGAATAATAAATTTCATTAATTGATTTAAATAAATTACATACAATTGTTCTACAAGAATTCGTACATCAAAATGAATAATACTATGCACACATCTTCAAGCATTAACTCAATCTTCAAGCAAGTATAACCTGAAACATGTTAAGTTTGAAAATATTTTTGGGTCAACAAAAGTTGGTGAGAATACATAGGTTTTTGAATATAATTGATAACAATAGTTTGTACAACAATCACAGTTGTATGATGATAGAGTATGTGCCCGACATGTAACAATGCGTCTTTGTACAACCAAACCTTGTGTCGACTGATGACTAACTCGCAAGTTAGTTAAATGTTGTTACTGTTATCGATCATCCCTGAATTTATGCGGGGGGATGGGTTTGTCAGACCTATAGCGCTATAATCTAAACAGGCGGCTTGATCAATGTTAATGATTGTACTGTGTCTTTTTGTTACAGTCAAATGATAGAATGATGTTGTAATTGAATCACAAGTAAATATGAGTAAATGATAGTATAAAATGTTTAAACATGTTTCACCCCAAAAATAGTGAAAATAGAGTAAAGGGGCTATGTAAACTCACCTTAGCAAAATGTTATGTCTCGTGAAAAAAAATAGAATAATGTGTTGTGAATGTATGCGAGGCGAATCCCAAAGACTCAACAACGTAGCTAGTCCAAATTGAAGAAAACGAAAAAAAAAAGAATATCAAGCTTCCAATTCGCCAATTACAAGAGCTTATAATCAAAGCTTTAATTGTAGAAGTAATAGACTATAGAAGAAAGGTATGAGGGAAAGTTTAATCGGATTGAAACAATCGATTTAGAGGTGCAAAGTATAATGGGTCATAGGTGGGTTTTTATACTAGTTTTGGATTCAATTAGCCATTAAAATTGGTCAACACCATAAAGTAAGGTTTTATGATGAATTGACTATTTGACTAAGACTTTGACTGTTTGACTAAGACTTTGACTAATCAATTTAAGGAATGTGTTAAGTTTATTTTCTTCTGAAATACTACACAAGATGATAGTTGGCTCAGTTGGTTGTCACTGTGTGTTGGTTGGCTGTGGACGTGGGTTCGAGTCCCGGTCCACACAAATTTTTTTTTTTGGCAATTATTTCCCTAAAACTATATTATTCTAAATTCATAATATGATTATATAAGCCCGAAAGTGACTCGAAATATTTTTAAAACGTACAAAAGTGTCGAGATACAAATAATTATTAGTTTAAGGTATTTAAAACATATATTGTTTAAAACAATACATTCTTTTTATCAAAAAAAATTAGGGGAAATTCGCGATGTTACAGTCTCCCCTACTTTCGGAAACTTCGTCCCGAAGTTATTAAAAACACAGGTTTGAGGTTGATTAGGTAGAAATTAAGGCAGCTGTGGTTTGGGTTAAGGCACGACATGAATTTATAGGTAATAGAATAATTTGTTTCGAATAATTTGGATAAGAGGTTTGAGATGTGAGTTTTAAGGATTGGATTAGGTTCGTCTGAAGTAGCAAGAAGCATAAGAATCTAGCAAAATACTAAACTTATGTTTTAGGAATCTTATAAGAAATGCATGAATTGATTGGCTATATGAAAACCAAATGAACTACTAAAACCTTATTAGAATTTCACACTACCTTAACGTACCTGTAAATTCATGATTACGTTTCGGACCGCAATCACCAATTTACCTTACATTAGGGTTTTGTGTCCTTCTATGACTCTAAACACACATGTAAGTAATGCAAAATAACCTTGTGGTTGAATCGTTTACAATGTATCCAAAAATGAGTCCAACTGTTGAGTAGGAAAAAGACTTCTACCAGTCAGTGAGTAAGAACCTCTACCGATTGTTGAGCAGGTGCGATAGCCTCTACCAGTCGTTGAGCAGGTTATAGGGCCTCTACCGACTGTTGAGCAGGCATGATGACCTCTACCAATCGTTGAGTAGGTTATTTGGTACTCAACTAACTGTTGAGCAAGTACTTCATCCTCTACCAGTTGTTTGATTAAATGTACCAATTATTTCACACATAAATTGCAAATTGATAATATGTACATATAAACAATCAAGTATCAAGCATAGCATGCGAGTTGTAATAGTGTTGTCCTAGACAAGGTTAATGACTCTAGGTGTGTCTATAGCAAATAGTTTATATTCCATGATTTCTAGTATCAAATGTTTAAATATGGTAGATAATCGAATCCTCATGTATAACTAAGGATTAAGTTTGATGCAACACACAACCAAGTTTCAATAGTTTGGTTATCATGGGTAACTAGTTCATGTTTGAGAAGGTGAAGGATATGAATTTAGTTCTTGAGACGATGATGAAAAATCTTGAAGCAGAATCAAAGTTGTGAGAGATAGTGAATGTGAAGATAGTTTATAAAGAGTTTATTTTATAGTAAGGAGATTATGTAGCAGTGTAAATTTTGGGGTTTGGATCAAAGATTATAATCAAGTGTATAAGAAAACATGATTGTGGTATATGCCAAATATTGTAAAAATTTGAACAAGTTGAAAATGAGTGAGTGTCGATGGAGAATTTAGAGACTAGATATTATTCCTAATTAGGTCTATATACTTTCCAGAAACCCCACTACTCTCTAAACTGTCCCAAATCAGTGTACGAGGCACACTGTCATATGCCTTTTCAAGATCAATGAACACCATATGCAGATCTCTTTTCTTTTCCCTATATTTTTCCACCAATCTCCTAAGGATATGTATTGCTTCTGTGGTAGACCGCCCTGGCATGAAACCAAATTGGTTAACCGTAACTTGAGTTTCTATTCTAAGTCTAGACTCGATTACCCTCTCTCATGATTGTAATTTTGACACTACGAATGATATGTGTCATGCATTCTTAATGTCACATGTTATACTACATCATTGTTCGATACACATTATAGGCCAACATGTGCACCTTATAAATGAATTTGTAAGTGTTGATTCTCAGTTTAAGCTATTTTTGTTCCCTTTATTGTTAGGGGTGTACAAAAAGCTCACGGCTCGAGGCTCGCTCGAAAAAAGCTCGAAAAAAGCTCGCTCGAAAAGGCTCGTTTTGTTTTCGAGCCGAGCCGAGCTGGCTCATTTTGTAATCAAGCCGAGCTCGAGCCAGGGGTGTTGAGCTCGTGGCTCGGCTCGTGACTCGACTCGACTCGTGGCTCGGCTCGATAGCTCGACATATGGCTCGATTCAGGCTTCTATATGTGTAATTAATATATAGATGAAAATAATATATTTTTGCTCCAAACACAATTCTAATATTCAAATTTTGAAAGCTCAACTCATACTACCTATCTACCTCACCTCTTCATAACCCAATAAACCATAACTTACAAAAATAAAAAAATATACATGTATATGTGTAATTTTATTTTATTTTTGTTTTGTGTTTTATTTTATAAATATTCATAAAAAATAATAAACAAAATAACGAGCTGGCTCGAGCCAGCTCGAGCTCGGCTTTTCAGCTCGACCAAAAAAACGAGCCGAGCCGAGCTGGCTCGTTTAAGTTCGAGCTCGAGCTCGAGCTTAGCCTGGCTTGGCTCGACTCGACTCATGTACAGCCCTATTTATTGTACTCTATATGTTTTTATAGAAATTACATAATTCAAGTGGAACTCCTATCTCAACAAGTTTGTTAGATATTATATAGTTAACATTAGGGATGAGCATACAAAGCCGAATACCGATCCCGTCCCGATCCCGATACCGTACCGAACAAATACCGAACCGAGGGGTTTCGGGATCGGTATCAGTACCCATATTTATGGATTTTCGGTTTCGGTGTTATCGGTATCGGTACGGGATCGGTATGGTATTGGTATTATAAGGTAAAATACCGATACCATGCCGGTACCATACCGATACCGAACCGATACCGTACCGTATCGTATGTGTTCGGTATCAGTATCGGTATTGGTTTTTTGGACTTTTCGGTATCGGTATTGTCGGGATCGGTATCAGTTCTGTACCGATACCGTCCCGAGCTCATCCCTAGTTAACATGACTCGAACAGTATTCTTTATAAAGATTAAACTTAGGAATTGAAAATGTGGATAGTCGGTATACAAACTACTTGGAAAAGCCCACTAAATTAATAGGGTTTTAAATATAATATTTAAAGTGTTAACCTAACCTGGTTCTAGCGGTTCTTTAAACCGAACCGAACCGGAAACCGTTTTCACCAAAATTTAAGAACAGGAACCGAACCCTAAATACAAGAATACAGTTCGGATCTAGCGGTTCTGCATCGGTTCCTCGATTCTAGCGGTTCCGAACCATGAATTGCTCAGCCCTACCCGGTGGGATTAACGATCGAACCTGACACCTCAAGAAAACAAGTCTCTACCTATTATTTCTCATGCCACTTCACTAAAGGGTGGGGCGCAATCGAGATAGTAGGTAGTCAGATAAATATGTAGTTTCAAAGTAAGAACCAATAAAATGAGTTTTATACGTAGACAACTAGACATGTACCTAGACTATGAATTTGAATTTTGATTTAAGGTTACACAACAAAAAATATATGTAGTATTAATTAATAACTGGTTTTGTCTCATGATGTTGTATATCATGTTTAATAGGTGTTTTTTACATTAAAATGTTGTACATCATGCTTTGTAGATTGTACCATACTTGTTTTTTTTATATTCAACCCCTACATTTTTTTACTTTAAACTTTATTCCATGTATCTTAAATAGAGTTTTAGCTTTACGTTTAAATCCAATTTTTTCGAGTTGACATGCTACAACGTGCGTATTTAGTTCAATGCTTTTACCTCTATTTTTTCCGTCAAACGGTCACGTTGTGTTTTAAGTTTCAGTTTAATTTTTCCGTATTATCGAGTCGCAACGAGCGTACGTGGTTCACTGTTTTTTACGTCTACATTTCACTCAATTTTATTCTTTTCATTTTTAATTTCTTATGAGTTTTTTCGGTGTTGTTGCTCGCTGAAAAAATGTTGCATTGATGCTACTTGATTTGGTTTTATGTCATCAGCAACAACACGAGGGGCTTAATACTAGTAATAAGTTAAAAAAAAAGTTTAATATAAATAAATATTAAATGATAGCCCCCACCCTTGTGGTAGACTGACATCCAGCCAGAGAGCGAATACTGGTGGCGCTGGCTCGACTCGGATGAGAGACGAGGTTTTACCAATTATTCAACAGTCGTGCCTTCGAACGGGTGGAGGTCGGGTTTCCTCGCATCTGAGAGAGCTAAGGGGCTGGCTGCGGTTGAGTAGTCAACTTAACAACAACGTCTGGTGTCACGGTGATTGAGACGTCGTTCCTTGCCGTTAATAAAAAAGTTTTTTTTTTTAATCTAGAAGCAATTAGGGTTTTAACTACAAAATTGCAAGGAATACATCAAGATAGCGGATAACAAGCTGTGCCACTACCCTTTTCTCAATAGCTACCCCCACTTTCTAATAAAAAGTTATTAGAAAAATAAAAAATGAATGGGTAAATGAATCCATCTGTTGTTTACCGGCGGCGATCTTGTTCTCCGCCACCAATTATTCTTCCTTCTTATCGATCCAGGAGTTGAGTAAAACCCACGTCATCAATTTCAATTGTTTTTAATAATAATAATAATAATAATAATCCCTTACAAACTATATGGAACAAACCGTGACTAGATCTTCTTCTTCTGAAGAAGATATTAATACAAATATAATCCCTAAATTTATCTTTAGTGCTCTTTCCGGTGCCCTCACCGCTCTCTTCGCTTTCGGTAATTCACCACTTGTTATTCCTATTCGATATTTTACATTTTTTTTTAGTTTTATTACAAACTGATTTATTTATTTATTATTTGTAGTTGGAGCGTTTACAGGGGCCATTACTGGTGCATTAGCAGGTAGAGCTTCTGACAGTGGTTTTATTCGTGGTGCTGGATTAGGTGCCATTGCTGGTGCTGTTCTTTCTGTTGAGGTTTTGCAGGCTTCACGTGCTTATTGGTGTCAAGACCTCTCTGTCACAACAAGCTCATCAATGGTTGTTTGTAAATTATTATAAGAAAATAAGCTGTATTTTGTTAATTATTCGCTGCTGTTTTACGTGTCTTGCAGGCGGATTTTTTGGAGGAGCTTTTTCGTGGACGATTTGCAGAGGAACGGTTTCCTCCTGAACTTTTAACCGCATATCATTGGCAGGTATATATAACAAACACCACTGACAAGTGACAACATTATTCAGACACCATTGAAGTGTTATACGACTCATACGGGTTGGGTTGTATGATGGGGCGAAAAAGTGGTCAAAATGGACCGTGTGGGTGGTATGAGGACCAACTCATACAACATGCATGATGTTTTGACTAACAAAGAAATGACGGCCCTTAGGCCATACGTAGTGGCTGGAACCCCTCATTTGATTGGCCGGCACCAATTCCAAGGAAACATTCCAAAATTGAACGCCTGATACTTGTTTTGGGATTTTAAGGCCTAGGGGCAGTGTGGAGGGGCGCTAAAATGGGATTTAAGGCCCCACTACACATGGTCTTATGACCTATATAGCCCGTATGACGTGATGAGTGGGTTGTTCTACACTAATGATCGGGTGGTGTATCTTTAACATAATGATTATATGTTAATTAAACTTTTCTATCTAGCATATAATTGCGTGCCCGACATGATTGAAGGTGACTCTTTCTGACTTGCATGCTGTTGAAGTAGTTGATCTGGACGATGATATACCGTACAGAGGATTGTCTAAAGATTCGTTGAGACGCTTGCCATGTCATCGAATTTCCCATGAAACTAAACTGTTTCAAAACATATGCTGCATAATATGTTTGCAGGTTCATGTTTTTCTACAAACTGTGCATGCTACATGATGAGTTAGTTTTCATTATTGTCTTGGTTCACTTACAAAAAGTGTTTTTGTATGTCAGGATATTGAAGTCGGTGATATTGTCCGGTGCTTGCCACGCTGTCAACACTCGTTTCACCAAACGTGTGTGGATACCTGGTTAACTCAACAGGGGTCATGTCCCATTTGCAGACGACATGTACAAGTTTTTGTTTAGCGGTGTCAAGATATATTTCCATGTGTATAGAGAGAGTGTGTGAATATGTTACATAGGTGTTGATTGTTATAAGAAAATCTGCTGTAACATAGTACTTTGAAATAAATGTGTTACATAGATCTTCAGCCTTGATTGACTTAATAAATAATAATACTTCTCTGATACACTTTTAATTTCTATTTGAGATACACTCCAAGAATTGCCAGAACCCAATGGGTTTAAACGCAAACTTATAAGAGCATTTCCAACACTAGAGCAAGTTCAAAATCCAAATCCGCCACCTTAGCACGCCACATCATTTTAAACTTCTAATGTAAAATATTTACTTTTTCCTGAAACTCTAAACCATTCATAAACTCCAAATCATACTCTACTTTTATATAAAAAAAATACAATAAAAAACAATTGTGTGTATGGTTCCCGTCCCTTCAGTCCAGAGAGGTCCGCTGCATTGGACCAAACCACTCCTAATCATCACCTCCAATAAAATTGGGTTTGGTTCCACCAAGAGTGGACTCCATCCACTACAAAGCGGTGGAGGTGCTCTAAGATATTCAAACATTTGGCGTTCTTTTAAGTTAAGAAACCCGAGCTAAAACTTGTATATTTTTTTTTTCTAAGTTTACGTCTAAAGCTCAAGTTATGCTCGTATGCTATTTAATAATATTATTTTATTTGCATATATAATTATTAAATATATACATTTCCAATTATAATTTAATACATATAACATAATATATGTTATTTAGTTATGGTTTATAGTTATATATTATAATATTCCTATTTATATATTTATTATATTAAATATAATTATAATATTTATAGTACGTTCGTTCGAGATTGTGAGTCTAGTCAAGCGAGAAAAATTGAAGTTCAAACTCAAGCTCACTACTAAATAAGCTTCAATTAAGGTCCAAGTTCAAATCCAGCACATTTAAGATAGGTTAGTTTCAAGCTTTTAACGAGTTGAACTCAAGTAGCATAAACACAATTCGGCACAGTGTTCTCGCAATGTAATTCAAGGGGTAGTTTCACATACACCAGGTAAATTTTATTTAATCAATATAAAATTAACATCAAGGATACACGCAACACTCAAAACTTACTTATTTGCCACTTAAGTTCTTATTGTATTAGTTATACATTATGCGGCTGTCGCTTATGAATTTGTAATTTCAGGGTTCAACACAGATTGCTTTCATAGCTCAGTTGGTTAGAGCACCCGTTTAGTAAGCGGGAGGTCTTGAGTTCGACTCTCAATGAAAGCATTTTAATTTTATATATCTGATTTTGGAATTTAGTTTGGATTTAAGCCGGCAAAGTAATTTTTTTTAACTGGTAAACTGATTGCAACCTTTTCAACTTGTTCAATAAAATTTTTTGGAGACATGTTTTCAGAGAAATGTTTATTAAAAGTTTAATCAATCGTCATATTCAGTAGTAAAATTGTATGGTTGGCCTGCTATGAATAGTTATAAAACGACTTTTATGATTAACAAATGAAGTTTTGTATTTACTAGTATCTACACTTGTATTTTGATGAAAATAATTATATTCTGGTTTCTATTTGTATATAGTAACAGATACATTGATGGGTCATTTTAAATTGTACTTGTATGTTTTAATCTAGTGTAGATATATAAAGGGTCATTTACATATCCCCCTGCTAAGATCGTTTATTACATATTTACCCAACTTAAAAAGTCAATTACATATTTCCCCCTTCGAAAGCATACACAGGTAACAAGTCAATTACATATTTTCCCATCCCAGGGGGAAATATGTAATTGATTTTAAGGGCTAGATAAATATCTAATTAGGAAGCTTAGCAGGGGAAATATTTGTGGTTTTAGATATTTATATAATAATATGTGAGTATACTATAATACAACATAATATGACAAAGAAAGATTGATACAAAACAAGCGAAAATACCACAGGAGAAGAAAATACATTTTGCCATTTTGGTCATTAGGTAAGATGTTTTAGAAATATTAATTAAAATCATTTTAATATTCCAATCAACAAACCTATTAGTAGTGGGATTATGTTTTGATAGTGGTGATTAAAGTAATGCCTCTATGTTCCATTAATCCATGCTAGGAATTTATCCCATTGTGTAATGGACTAGATCTTAACACGTAACCCTAACTCAAGTAAGCTATTTTTGGTTTTGGTATTTTCAAAAGCCAAATGCATGAAACGAGGACCAATAGCATGTGGTTAATGTATAAAAGAATATATTTTTTAATAAAAGAAATACATATTTATTTCATTTTTTTTTATAAGACAATGACAGATTGCATAATCTATACCGTGTACCCTAAAGTCACAAGGTGTGCCAATAATGAATAGAGGGAATATGATATCATAGAGGAAAGGCTAATGGTGCTCTAGGCCACCAAGTGCTATGAAAATTCCAGCTTTACTAATCAACCTATAAAGACTACAGAATTAAATACTCACAAAAGGACATGTATGTATTTTATATGTTATATACAATGTTTTGAGTATCAAATACTATGTACTTTAATCACAAGGCTCGGTCTCATAATTTCGTCAGCCAGTCAAACAGAGAAGGCAATATTGATTGGTTTACACAAGTATTGACTGGTCCACTTAAAACCGACCGATTTATTTGTTCTTGGTCTTATAGCTAGTAACCAAATCGACGACACATATGGTTCCTAATTTGACCAATTTGGTCACGACCGGCAAAGTGTGAAGGCAAAGTACGTTATAATCCACTTCCACCAGTATTGATCGATTTTGTCATATTCACCGCCATGTCCATTAACTAATAACTAACACCGAATTATATATTATACCTTGCACCCCCCCTTAGATTATCTTATCTTTTCCTTTATAATTGTTTACATATATCATATTGGATGATCTACTATGTTTAACACATTATCAACCCTTTTGAACCCCACAAAGTTAGATTAATATAAAGGGAGAAAACAAAAGCCAATATATTTGGCCACTCCACACATGCCAAATTTTGGTTGGGCCATTTAGTTATTTGCCACAAACCTATGAAAAGTTGATTGGCGTGTATAAAAATCTAGCTAGAGATACTATACCATTATATATATAATCACACACACACATATATATGTCGTAGATTATTATATGTAACAATTGTACATTATAACATGAAGGGGTAATATTGTGAAAATACATTGTTGTTGTCAGTTTGTTGGATCTGGAAGTGATGTTTTTTTATATGTTTTATAAAAAGTGGTTTGAAGAAAGCAAAAAATTCCATCCTGGTTGTACTTTACTCATGAATGGGCATAAAACTTTGAGAGAATTATTTAAGATACCCCTGCACTTATAAATATGCCACTTTTACGTCACCAAGAATGGATAGTATCGGTGATGTTTTGTTTCTGAATCAATAATCTACGGTCTACATATTGTCCAACTTTATAGCCTTAGACCTTGTTTTATAATTGTAAGAAATAAATAAAATTATATTTTGTACGACTTTGATCATTTCATGCTACACTTATCATAGGTTATATGGAGGGTGATAATGAGAAACTCATTATTAGTGAGAATGATTGAAAACTCCACCAAAAAAGCGTTGTAAAAAATATTGCAAGGTATTCTCAGTCCGTAACGGGCACAAGTAGTATTACGCATATGTAATAAATTATACATTACACATATGCAATAGTATGTTTTTTCTATAATTTTTATTGTTTGGATATACTACATATATGAATAATACGAAAAATAATTTGTTTGAGAAAAAAGCAAAGAAAAAAGAGTGTGCTATTGCATATGTTTAATATATATACATACATATGCGCAAATAAAACGTTTTGACATTGCGGACCGCAAGCACCTTCCCATACGGTTCACAACGCTTTATTTTTTTTTTTCAAGTTTTTTCATTAAGGTGAGTTTTCTCGTAATCCTTTCTCTAAGTTATATTTTACATAAGTTAAAAGACATTTAACTAGCTTTCTATTCTAACAAACCCAATAAGTTATATTAGTAATGATGTCCAAGCTTGGCAATATTTGATCAACTTTTACAAAAGCTAACATTTCAATAACTTTACACCGACCCATGTAGTCTGTGTGACCAATAATTCACAAGTATAAACTACAAGCTTCATCATCAAATCAACATAGTGTGATGGTGGATTTAACGGGGAACTTAAAAAAGTAAAGAATTAGAAAATCATGTATTTAACATGTTAAATAAATTATTAAAATTCAATTTAACATATGAAAAAATATTTTTTTTAAAATATTTTTAGAAGCTTTTGCATATAAAGATATGTAGAATCATTCTAATAATTTTTTTTACCCTTTTAAACTTATTTTAAACATTTTTTAAATTTTTTTTATATTTTTGAATTTTTTTTTAAAATAGTTTCTATATGCATTTATAAAACTCTATTTTTTTAAATAAACTTTTACAGGTTAAATTGAAATTTTTATGTTATAGTTAACATGCTAAATAAATGATTCCCCGATTCCTCATGTTTTTAGGTTCCTCATTGAACCTCTCTCTCACACACACACACACACTATATATATATATATATATATATATATATATATATATAGGATTTTCATTTAAGAACCTTTGACCAAATTGATAACTGGAAGAACAATTTTGTACCACACATTTCTATAAAGCAAAAAAAATATTTTTTTTATATATATATATGTATATGCGTGTCTAAAACTACAAAAACTAGTGTTGTACATATATGTACATACATGTTTTGTAATGTAAATACATGTGAAAATGTGTAGAAATGATTTCACAACTTTTATTGCAAAAATAATTTTTTTGTATTTTGTTCATTTATACATATATGTATATTGTCAAACATCTATACTCTATAACTTATAATAAAAGAATTGAATTTCTATGAGGTGTCATTCAATGGAGGGTGTCATGTGGCACTTTGAGGTGATAGTAATGAATTTATTATTTTAAATAAAAGAAAAATTTTTAAAATTTCAAATATGTTAATTAATATCTTTTCCTTATTTTCATCTAATGTTAATTATTATTTTTAAATTTCAAATATTTTAATTAATATTTTTATCTTTATTTTTTCCTTATTTTTCACTCACAAATTTTAAACGTTAGTAACTTTTATGTATGATATTTTTTTTGAAAAAAAAATTACATCAAATTAACGATCGCTTTATTATCTTTCCAACGAGCACCATAGTGCTATACAAAAAACGAAAAAAATGTTTTTTTAGTGAGTTTTTGTTCATGCAGAAAAAAAACACATGTGTTTAGGTGATTTATTAATCATATATAGGCAAGTACTAATCGTGTTATGATAGTATATATGTTTTTAAACCTACCATTACATATATGAATTGCCCATGTGTAACATTTCGTATTTATTCTTGTACGTTACACCATCACATTTAATAAAACGTCAAGTTTCGTTATTCTAGTGTGCAATAATTATTTTTGTCACGTAATTGGAACCCTAATACTATATATATATATATATTATATATGTTATAACCTTGGAAATATCAAAAAAAAAATGTTATGTCTTGGCCGGGATTCGAACCCGCGCCAAGACCGGGTCACACACACACACAACCATCCAACCAACTGGGCTAGCCATCTACTTGGGATAGATCCGGACACATATTAATCTTATATTGATTTCAAAGCCTCACAGTTGACTATGGGAAGTCAACTGTGTGGACGCGTTTGCTAATCAATCAAGATTAACTCATGATTGATCTAATCTTGGCAAATTTATGTGATTATCGGCCTCTTCTGACTGTGATACACGCCAATTACCAACCAATTGACCACCAATTAATTATATTACGCGTTTGGACTTCAATGCTTAGTCAAACATACCAATTTGATCATTGAGACACCCACACTATAAATTGATCGTCCCCAAGGCTTAACAACTCGCTCATAAACTTCTCTCAAACCTCATTCTTCTTCAATTCTGTCTGTGCATCATCATACGATCAAACAGTTGACTTTTATCTTTGACCACTCAATCGTACACGATTCATCACTGTAAGTTTGATGTTTTATGTGGGTTTTGATCACCGGCATTCACACATCAAAAGCCCTAACATCAATTGGGCCAATGATGTGTGAATCGTGTGATTGCAGATGTTAGGGTTCGTTCATTACGATTTGGGGATAAACTGATATAGCCACTGTGTATTTATATAATTATAAACGGGTTTCATCACAACCACTGGCCTAGGCCAAGTGGTTGTGACCAAGGCTTGCAACCTCAGCTACCCGGGTTCGAGTCCCGGCTCTGGCTCTCCTTTCTTTTCTTTTTCTGTTTTTAAAACAACAAAGCATTTTATATATATTTCATTTAAAACTTATAAATTCATTTTTTAATAATAAAACCTTTTTATAAATTCTAAAAAAATTATATTTAATAAATCTGAGTTAAAAGTTTCATTTACAATTTTTATTTTCCTAAAATTTATTTATTTAATATTTATAATAATTAAATCAATTTTATACTATTATATTTATAAAAATCCATTAAAATATCAAAACAACTTTATTAAATTCTACAAAAATTATCCCATGTTTATACAATGTTAAACTTTACTGAAATAATTTTTAATTCAGAAAAATCATTTATTTTATATTTTTAATCAATTTTTGTTTGATTTAATCATAATTAAATCATAATAAATTTTCATTATTTTTGCACCAAAATTTTATACAATTTATTTTTAAATATTTAGAACAGAAATTTGATTTTTAAAATAATAATTCTTTAATTTTAGTATTTTTGAATATTAAAGTTAAATTTTGGCAATTTGTAATAAATAGATTTAAAAATCTATTTTAAAGGAAATAATTTTATAAAAATTATTTTTACATTTCAAACACATTATTGTGAACATTCTAAAATCAAATGTTATAAAAAGACTTTCTTTTATTTAATTATCAAATTTCTCTTTTATTTAATTAACATTTTACTTTAAATTCAACAATTGGATATCCCCAAATCGAAACCCTATGATATACTTATAAACTAGTTAGACTTAGACTTATTTGTTGCCTTATACATAGGGTAACACTTGGCAAACTATTGGGCTACACTTATACTATTTCTCAATACCAAAAACTATACCAAGGTGAGTTTACGTAATCCTGTTTATGCGATTCTTTATACTTGCAACAATTTTAAGCAATTCAACATATATGTCTAGTAGTAAACTTTATTGCCTCATGTATTAGTCAACAGTTTCAACGAGTTTCAACGAGTTTCAACATTTACATAATCATTAGCTATGGCCAAGTCGGCGATACTCAATAATAGATCTATTGGATTGACAACCCCACCCGGATACGTGTACCTCCTATATAGGTCACGTGGGTGATTGTTATCGTTCAACATATTACTAAGGTGAACCGTAGATGACGGGATGGACCTAAACTAGTCGGAGGTTTGATTATGTCAACATATTATACTATGCATGTAGACTTAAATTTACGATAGACATACGAATTGCTAGACTTTTATACTTAAACTATATGCTTAACATGGATTATGTATTCTCACCAACTTCTAGTTGACCCCCCCCCCCCCCCCCATTTTTACAACTCAACAGGTGATAATGATGCTTGAAGATTAGAGTATTTATGAAGAAAATAAGGAGTCTATGCATGCTTGATTCTTGTGTGATGTATTAGATTTCCACATTCAAACTCTTATGTATTTCAATTTTTGGATATTTACAATTTAATATTTATTTCAATTAAAATTTGGTTTACCATGTGCTACTGTATACTCATCAATACGTGACACCTCGATGTTTCCGCCATCGGTTGGGGTGTTACACCATGTTCATGTGCTATAACGATATGCTTAGCATTAAAAGAGGTTGAGATTTTTTTTAATCTGCTGGGAACGCAGCATGAGAGCCCCTTTTCGTAGTATAAACATTAGAACAACATTAGAACAACTTTGTTTAGCATTAAAAGTGGTTGAGACTGTTTACTTCTTTTATCCTTTTTTTTATTAAGTCATATTAGATTTTTCAACCCCGGGACACTCCCGGGGTAATTAGCTAGTATATATATATGATACTTATTTTTTTTAATTTTAACACGTATGTACATTAAAATAACATGTTTTTACTCATAATATTCCTTTCTATACATGTATGTAAAATCATTTCTACACATTTGCACATGTATGTACATTAAAAAAAAACTTGCAGAAAAATGGGCGATTTAGATACGTATATACATATATGTATAAATTCAAAAAAAAAAAATCTTGCAGAAAAATGGGCGATTTAGCAAAAAAAAAAAAAATTACCTTAGAAAAAATGTATGGTCTAAAGTGGTTCTCCCAGTTCACAGTTAGGCCAAAGCTTCTAAAAAACCTACTGCTAGCATATTACCAAAGCTTCTAAAAAACCTACTGCTAGCATATTACGAAGTCAACAAATTATTTGGTTCGTGTACTCTCCAAATGACTAAACATTTTGTTAATTAGCAAAAATCATATTTATAAAAAGAAATTATAATAACCTAAGGCATACATTAAAGAAACACACGTTGTAAAGAGCACTATTGACTAGTTTGAAACCCTAGTTAAGATGTGTTAAAGTATTCAAGACAGAACTTTTTTTTTGAACGATTAATTTTTCATTATTTTCACCTTGTCCGGGATTTGATCCTGAGTTTTTCCCAAAGTGATTTTGCTTCTTACCACTGGGCTACAACCATTACCCAAGTGGCTAGTATTCGAGACAAATTATTCAGGGTTATAGTTGTTAACAATTTTTTGGTCTTAAATAAATTTTGTTTCTCTCTAATTAGCTAACAAATTAGGACTATATAATTGACGGTGGTACTCATTCTTTTATCAGTTTAGTTTCTTTTTAATGTTGTTATAAAAACCTATATTGATGTACAGTTTGGAAAACATCATACTATAAACCCCCAAGAGTTTTCACATGTGAATTGAAGGAAGGTGAAACACATGAATCAACAACCCCACCACCACCCCACACACATACAAAAGATGTTTTCGGTGCCTACGGGGAATTTTCCCCTCCTTCCCTGAGCTCTTTTTTACTCTTAAAAAATAATAAAAAAATAGAAGGGGAAACCATTTCCCTAATTTGAGAGAGAAGAAAGGAAAATTAACGTCACGCTAATGTGAACTTGAATGAATGAACACCCACACTCCATTGCCTTATGATGGATTTGTATGATGTTGTGCTCTTATTAATCATGTAGAAAGTAGGGATCCAAAAACATGTCCATATAGAAAGTAGAAACCTTATTCTCCGTATGGGGAGGATCAAATGAGAACAAACTTAATATGAAAACAAAAGGAACAAATGACATAATAATAAACATTAAATAGTTTAATTATTATCTCTTTAATTTATTAGTCTATTAACACCTATCCTACACATTATCAAAATTTGTCCTACACATATCAAAATCCATCCTACATATATCAAAAATTATCATATATTTATCCTACACATATTGAGATTATCATATGTTTATCCTACATATATAAAAGTTCTTCCTACATATATCCTACGCGTATCGAAATTCTCCTTCACTATAATTAGGTTTGGTTTGAAAGTCTATAACTTAAAAATTAATTATGAGTTTTATTTATTGAACTAGTGTAAGGAGATTACAAAAAATAAATAATTTATTTATCAATAAGTACAATTAATATATAGAAGATTTCTATTGGTTGATATTTGTTCTTTTTTTTCTTACAAGTTATTTTCTTCTCATTTGAACTCTCCACACACACACACACACACACACACATATATATATATATATAGTAAAAAAACAAGTTCTTTTGCTGACATAACGCTCATTTAGGCCAACTTCCCCTTTAGATGTGCCACATGACACTAGATATGGTTATTAAAAGAGTAAATTACCAAAACCGTCTCTGAGGTTTGGGCCAATATACCACTCCAGTCCAAAATTTTAAAAATTGCTTGAAAAGTCACTGACTTTTGAAGAAATAGGCCAAAACAGTTCAAAGACTCAATCCAGTTAACTTTATGTCGTTAAGTCAGGGGTATTATGGTCAAGTCAGGGGCAAAATTTTCTTTTTCCCTAATTGTCTTCTTTCCCATTTTAATAAACAATTTGATTATTAATCAAACAAATACTTATCCCCAATTCGAAACCCTAGAAATACATGTATCCTAGAATTATTTCCCTTACACATTATCAAATTCTTTAGGTTAATCCTTTAGGATAATTTCAATTCAAATTACGTTGTCCGGTTGAATTTCAAGCTATTACGCGAACTGTGAGTACTTCCTATCCCCTTTTTGCTTTTATTCATTTTTGGGGTGTTACATGTACACTATTACAAATTACAAATACAAGTTTACATTTTCACAATACAATTCTAGTACTATGTGCATTTGCTTACAACGTGCTTTATGCTTAGACAATACATGTAGAATACATTTGTACTTAGTGAAATCATTAACATGGTACGAGCCGACCTTAACATTGGATAGCGCTATTGGATTGACAACCCGCCTATGTTGATTCTCCCCCTTTTTCATCGGAGAATCCGTGGTCATTGTTAAGTTTTTACCCATTTATTGGATAAGTACACCGCCGTTCATTTTGTACATTATACAGTCACAGGATTGATTTCGCTCATTTGTATGATACATAGTTTACATATTTGCACTGTAGCTTGCACTTGAATTGTATATCTTTTTCAACTTACTATATATATTAAAACTAGGAATGCTCACCAACATTTCATATGTTGACCAAACCTATTTTTGTATATGTTTCAGGTGCAGTTTGATCTAGTGCTTTAGCATGGGACTTTTAGTGCTTTATTTTAATCAGTTATTCAATATTTATGTTTCATTTAGACTTTGTATTTTCCATTTCCATGTAAGACAATTTGGCTTATTCAATAATACTTTACATTTTAGTACCATGTGCTTTTGAACAATTGTCACTATGTAACACCTCGATGATTCCGCCATCGGTTGGGGTGTTACACCCATCTAACTTCTGTCCATTCTTTCTCGGTTTTTAATTATTATGTTTGGTGTTTTTCTTGGCAAAACAATCCAAAACATTATGATTAAATCCAAAAAATAATGCATACATATGAATTTTTAATTATTTTCATACTTCTCATGAAAATCTATTTTTCTTACAGGATCACTTATACAACAGGTCTTGATACTAACTATTCTTACAAAGAAAGTGGAAAAACACACCAAAGCCCGCTCAGATAACCAACATGTTTTTGTCCCCTTGACTTTTGATACCTTTGGCTCCTTGGCACCGAAGCTATCCGTTTCCTGACAAGGGTCCAATGGGTTATTCATAGCAATTTTCGAATCCAGGGGCAAGAGTTTGTGTTTAGTAGATTGAGTTTTGCGATTCAGAAAGGTGTGATGGCGCAGATTGTTATCCGTCTGCCCGTTTTAATGTAATTTGACAGTCATGAGATTGGGGATGGCAATGGGTCGGGTTTGGGGCGGGTTTAGGTAATCCCAACCCCATACCTGATTAGGTATGCTTGTCCCAACCCCGTCCCAAAACCCGTCGGGTTTGTATTGGGTAATTACCCGTCGGGTATCAGGTATACCCGCGGGTTTCGGGTAAACCCGTTAATTTTAAAAACTTATCCATTGGGTGTATCTGACTAAAAACCTGTCGGGTATCTATTGCGTGACTACTAACCAATACATTTAGCATTATCAAATATGTATGTAAATGAGATAGATAACAGATATTATACACAACTAATTGGTGTTTTTTTTTTGAAGAAGAAGATGACAATCTAGATGGACAATTAGATATATTATGAATACATATTTTAAAAGATATATAGGAAATTACATCGGGTATTTAATCGGGTAAACGGGTATACTTTATCGGGTAATCGGGTCGGGTAAATTGGTATATCATCAAATCTCAAACCCGTCCCAAACCCGCGAAAAAAATAAAACTTATCCATACCCGGACCCATACCCGATTACCCGACCCAAACCCGTCCCAAATGTATCGAGTTTCGGGTTTACCCATCAGATTCGGGGATGATTGCCATCCCTAGATGAGATGAGAAAAAAAAGTTATCAGTGAAAAAAAGAAAATTAAAAACCGTATTTAAAACTGTATTGTGCAAATTGAGTGAATAATAATAACTAGTTTTTAACCCGCGCGCGTTGCGGCGCGCTAAACCGGTTAAAACGGTATGTATGTTCTTGGAAAAAGATGACAAAGCTCAAAGGAAAAACTGAAATAATTCTATCAAAGTGTTAAAGAAACCACATAGGGAAGCCTCTACGCCAACACGTGTAGACCGCACAAAAAAATTCCAAAACAACAGAGAAATAATAGAGGGATTCGAACACATAAACGTAAACCGCTATACCAACCAAACAAAACGAAGAATCATATGCAAAAAAATTTATAATTATTATTGTATTCCATCAAGAACTACACATGTAACAATCTCTATGATTTCAAACATAAAGCTCAAAAATGAGTTTGTGTTATGTATATATATAGGGGAAAAAATGAACAAAAACATATCATTAAGTTAACTACTTTGGTACTTGTGATGCTTCCCGTTCATGTGATTCTTCGTAGGTAATCAACACCTCACATAAATCAAACATGGACATTTCAAATGCTTATTTGGGAAGTGTGTTGATGTGAGACTGTGGCCACATTAACTAATACCTCCAAAACAATTCAGCGACAAAAACAACTATACATACCTGGATATAGGTGCAAAAACACAGGACCGCTGCGCGTAATATTACCTGTATAGGACACCCATAGAAATGCCTGTTAAACACCGCAAAAGAAAACATATAAAAGCCCATAGGTGTCCAACATAACACCTACACGATAAACTACAACACTAAACAACATTACCGACCTAGAAGCCCAAATTTTATGTTAGAAATATCCATTAACTAACAAAAGAAAAATAAAACATCTGGAAGTAAATCATTATGCTTCTCCACTGCATCATTCCGTACCAGCAAAGTGGACAATAAGATCCACATGTAGCATGTTGAAGGACAATAAGTAAATCTGTGAAATCTAACCATCTAAATTTCTTGTGTTTAACAATATAAAATTGGTAGATTTAAAAGTGTTACGTAACTTGGAGTGTCTTTATAGAAAGCAATCTGAGGCACCGTTTGATTGTTACATAATCATAATACTGGACCACTTATAATACATATCTTCCCAATTACCTCATCAAATACAAATCAGCACACGTTTTTAGCAATTAAGTTGTTTATTAATTTTTCAAGCATTCAAACTACGCATATACATTAATGTTGTAGATATGTATGGACTCGAAACCAATAACAACAGTTAATATAGCCAAAAATCAGCAGTGAACTCTCAAAATTTTCATAATATGCACTACATGTTTTAAATAAATTCGTATGTGAACGGGTACGCATCATAAGCAACAAACAAATTACCATGGATTAGGCCTTAGGGGAAGGCCAAAGGCCAATATCCTCCTCCACCATATATAACACCGTTGTCCACTGTACTGGCACGATCTCCTTGTTATCCAAATCGACCGTGTAACATCCATAATATCTACCTACAGAGTGGTATCTGCCCGTAAGATGTGTCTTCGCCACCGGCAACAGATCCATAATCTCATCAGAGAACACATACAAAGAAAATACCAAGAGTAAGATCAGGTTAGAAATTTACATTACCTTTGATAATCGGTGCCTTTACAGCCTATAATCAATACTTGAAAGAATGAAATCTATTGATGGCTCTACCGAACATGCTTATGAACCCTACCAAACCCACAAAAGCTACCCGCATAAATAACCCTTTTCAGTCAACACAATGACAACCCTAATTAACAGAGAATAAATATCCATAATCATCTCTTACCATGACCATCCAGGCATCCACCACGTAAATTATTATACGTTCTTTATGAAGATGCACAAACACCTACAGTAGATTGCCATTCACAAACATATAATAAAGATATATAACAGTTGCCCACGCTAATGGCGCATAGGTATTCCAAAAGGGCTCAAACATTGAAGAAGAAAAGCACATTAGCAGTAGCGTTGTAAGTATATTACTACTGACATCGCCTTCACAGCCATCGTGCGAATCCAGCAAAAGAAATCCTGTCATCATTACCCGTAAATACGCATAAATTGTAAATCCGTAGACTAACAAATACCAAAAAGAGACATTCTAAAAAAAGCATACACTCAAAAGTATCAATTTTGGTTACTTAGTTTTCCATGGATCCCCAAACAAAGATTTCCAGATTTCTTACTCACCATCAAAACATAAACATGTTTACAAAGTAAGTTAAATCAGGGGTTTTTTCTAATTAATGATAAGATCCCATTTTCACAAAAGAAGGTCCAAAATGATATATGTCCCAGGGAATCATCACCATCTCCCTGTAATCGCTTTCACCGGAAACAACGACAACCATTCCTTAGGTTGGTCCCGGAATAATATATATATATATATACATATATATACAACTCGAAGAACAAATAGGGGGGTTTCGCCAGACCTACCTTTGTGACTATTTAGAGATCTCGAAAAAGGAGTCTTGTAATTGCTAACCTCCTTGCCGGAATCCCAAAGGAATTTCACCAGACCTTGTCCATAACCTTAGCCTATTGTAGAAGCTTTTGATTAAACCAATGTAACAAAATACCGAACATACAAAAAGAAAGGATTCGGGTTTGGTCGGAAGCCTACCGAAACCGTAACGTGCCGTTTTTATCCATCGGTCATCATCGTCGGTTGTTCTTTTGGCGGTGAGGGAGAGAGTGTGTAGATGGGAGTGAGGCAGGCTGTCTGAACGCGCGACTTCCATACCCACCATCCAACGCCACCATCACCATCCAACCGTGGTGATGTCTTAAAAAAAGAAGAGTGTTTTAGATGGAGGAAGATGAGAGTGGTTATGAGGTTTTAGAGAGAGAGATTGAGAGATGCAGGTGGGAAAAAGAAAGGTGTAGTTGGGGAAACGATAAAAGCGTTGAAGACTTGTACATATGAAAAGATGATGCATAAAACGGTTGTATCTTTTGAAAGTTTTTTGAAATGCGTGCCAGCTTTGCAATAGTTTCAATCTGTGAGTAGCACCGACCTTCCTAATTATAGTGTATATAATATTGTAATGTCCAACACTTCTAGCTTAGTTGGTTGAGGGCCTTAAGTTTTCTATGAGAGACTTGGGTTCAATTCCCACTAGCTATATTTGGAGGACATTGGTGGAGGGGAAATGAGGGATGACCCGAACATTGGCTTGGGTTCGAGTCCTTATCCCGACCGGTTTTACCGATTATTTCACTGTCGTGTCTTCGGGCGGATGAGTGGTCGGGTTTTCACGGGAATTGGTGGCTCGGGTACTCTCGAGTACCTGATTCGTCAAAGGGGTGTCCGAGAGTGCTCGTAAATTGATTCGTTGACCGTTAAAAAAATAATAATAATAATATTGTAATACAGCAGGCAGATACACATGGTGCCTAAAGCCAGACCTCCTATTTGTCCTTTCATAATTTATTCAACCTTTAACTTATATTATAAATAACCCCCACTCCCTCACTTCAAAGTCTCAAACCATCAATTACAGCAAATTAAATATTCCAATTTTATTCCATTTACAGAAAAGGAAACCAAAAACTGTTGGAAACAAAATAAGACCTCCTTTCAAGAAAAGAAATAAAAAGGATTGACAAGTTGCAGAAAGAAAACATGAATTAAACTGATTTTCATTTCATTTCATATGTGTATTTATATATAATCAACAATCTTTCTGCAGCAATCTGTAAGCTTTCGATCTGTTTATTTATTTATTTTTTTTGTTTTAATTTTTTCTATTTTTTTTGTTGGGTTTACATGATCAGTTAATTGGAATAAAAGATAATATTACGTGTTTCTTGATTTTGTTTATTGATAAAAAGAATTGATTTTTGATGGGTATTTTATTGTGTTGTTAGTTCTACCATGTTTTGATTATTGATTGGATTGCAAGATTAATTGCTTTATAGAAGTCTGTTTACAAGATTATGTTTTTATAGTGAAATTAAGGGAATACCCATTTAGGGAATTTAATAAAATAGGGCTTTCTGATGATATTTTGGATATAATTTATGTTAATTGAAGTTCTGCATACTGTTATTTCATTTTATGTATCAAAGTTATGTAATTTATGTCAATATGTGGAATCTTTTGGCTTGTAATTTGAGGGTTTGTTGTGGGTATTGATTAAAGATTGTGTTTCTTGATGGATGTTATTATCTCATCATCAAAGATTTCCTGATTAGGAATTGAATTATCCAAAGTTTAGATATTATTATTATTATACATTTAAACATCAATTTGACTTCTTTGACATATTAGATTCATTTGCTTTGTTCAAATTGGATTTAATAATATAGTTTAAAGTCTAATCCTTTATCCAAAACTGTCATTTTAACCTATTTTAAGTTTAATAATGCTTTAGCGCATATCAATAGAGCAGGTTTTGCAATACAAAAAGGGGTAGCGGCCGTTTATCAGCGTGTCACTTATAATTGACTGTTTTTGTTCAGTGGAAAATCATATATTAAAAAAAAAAAATCTATTGTCAATTCATAGTTGTTGATTTGTCGTATGCATCTGTCAGTTTCGTGCATGTATCTTAACTTAATTTAAATCCTGATGATTGTTTTTATGTGGAATGGTTAACATCTAGCACTGGTTTACAATATTCTAAAGATGGTATCTTGTTCTTCTTGATGTTCTTTGTTCTTTGTTCTTTGTTCTTTGTTCTGTACATTATTTAGATTCGGTTCAGTTTGTACAAGTAAACGGTCTTTTAATCGCCTTTTTGTTCTTTTCTTTCATGAAGTCTGTTCTGTTAGAATCATGTTGGAGGGTCCGGCTTTTCTTGTCTCGAGAGAATTACCAAGTGCTTGTGAACATGAAAGCAAATGGGCTTATAATGCATTTTGTGTAACCGAATTTTCGAAAGGAAAACGTTGTCTTGATGATGAAGGAGAAACAGCAACCAGGTTGAGAAAGTCAAGGAAACCGTCTGAAAAGGATAATTCAGTTGTTTCACTTTCTGCATCCAGCCCATCAGATAGCCAAGAACAAGATGATCGATCGGATTCTAGCTCGCTAATTAGTCAATTAGGTCGAGACCTCTCGATTAACTGCCTCTTGCACAGCTCGAGGTCGGATTATGGTTTGATCGCCTCCCTGAACCGCACGTTTCGGACCCTGGTTCGCGGTGGTGAGCTTTATAAGCTAAGAAGGAAAATGGGTATTGCAGAACATTGGATTTATTTCTCATGTAACCTTTTTGAATGGGAGGCTTTTGACCCGATTCGCTGTAGGTGGATGCGCCTGCCTACCATGGACTGCAACGAATGTTTCATGTGCTCAGATAAAGAATCTTTAGCAGTAGGCACTGAGCTGCTGGTGTTTGGTAAAGAAATAGACACACATGTAGTGTATAAATATAGCATCTTAACTAACTCATGGTCACCTGGGTCGAAGACAAATGCACCTAGATGTTTGTTCGGGTCCGCAAGTCTTGGTGAGTTAGCTATTGTAGCCGGTGGGTGCAGTCCATCAGGCAGCATCTTGAGCTCAGCCGAGCTTTATAATTCAGAGACCGGGACTTGGGTTACCCTACCCAACATGAATAAACCAAGAAAAATGTGTTCAGGAGTATTTATGGATTCAAAATTTTATGTTATTGGTGGAATAGGCGTAGAAAACAATAACGAGCTGACTTGCGGGGAAGTTTATGATTTGGAAGCGAGTAGTTGGACTGAGATTCCAAACATGTTTCCGGTGTTAACTGAGGCAGGGGGTCAAGATGCACCTGCAACCGCCAAAGCACCGCCTTTATTGGCGGTTGTGAAGAATGAATTATATGCAGCATATTATGAAGAACAAGAGGTAAGAAAATATGACAAGGGTCGGAATATTTGGGTCAGAGTGGGTGGGCTGCCCGAAAGAGCAGGCTCTATGAACGGATGGGGACTTGCGTTTCGGGCATGTGGTGATCAGCTCGTTGTTATTGGTGGGCCTCGGGTGTCTTATGGAGGGATGATAGAGTTGAATTCTTGGGTACCTGATGAAAATCCGCCTCAATGGAATCTGCTTGCTAGAAAGCGTTCGGGTGGTTTTGTTTATAATTGCGCTGTTATGGGATGTTAACAGGTTCCTTTCTGAACTATATCTTCTTCTTGGCAATTTTGTCAAATTTCCCTGTTTTTTTTGGTTGTTTTCTTATTAAAATTAAATTTGGGATAGTGTTACTTTATGTATGCTTTCTTATCAATTATACTTACAGTTTCTTTCCTTGTTTTACGGCATTGCCATTTGATATGCATGTTTAACTAGATTAGGAAATTGAAGTTAATGATCTCGTAGTAAACTTGGTTTAAAAAAGCGACGAGGTCTAAGCGCAGCGCGCGAAGCGCAAAAAGCGTGGGACCCGAAGCGCACACTAATTATATTTTTTTTTATATATCCATTACATATCCCATGAGTTTTTAGCTTCATTTACTCAAAATATAGCAATAAATAAGGTTTTTATGTAATTTTGACTATATGAGTATATGTACAAGCCAAAAACACCAAGGTACAACATTTTTATGCATAAAAAATACCCTGTGTACGTGAGGCGCGCGCCTCAGGGAGAAAAGCGACTGAAATTTGACAAAAAAGCGCCTGAGGCACGCGCCTGAGGCACGCGCCTTTGGGAAATTGGGTAGGCACAAAGCCCTGAGGCGCCCTAGGCTGCGCCTTGCGCCTAGGCGCGCTTTTTAAAACCCAGCTCGTAAATGATCCTACCCCTCATACCGATAAATATTGTATGTTTTGCTCACTTAGGATGGCTCCCAACCAAGCACGCGTATGTGTGGATTCGATCGGGGATTTGCTACAGATTCCTTGTAGAGCCCATTATTTATATTTTACATGACACTGTAACAGAAACACCATATGGATATTATGAGTGGTAGAAAGTTTTATGATTTATAACAAATATAAATATTTATATGAATGAAAACAGTTTTATTCTTGTAGAAGATTTGTGAGGATGTCCACATCAAGACCATTGGTTTCCACATAATCCAATCCAATATTTGAGATAGCCTTTCTCCTGCAGGCTTCACCTCTTTTTGCAGGCTCTTTATGTACTTGCATGTCTCCTTTAAAGCTTCTACCTTTTCCTTCTTATGCAAGTAAACCACAATAATATGCAACAAGTGGCTCTCTCACCATTTTGTAGGGTTGGTTACTCACTAGTCTATAACAAATTCGATCGCAAAAAGTGTTGCCATATAGACATTGACGTAATAACTAAATACACTAACTAGGTGTAGTTGAATAACGGAAATTAATAAAACAAATTAAAGTAAAAAAGAAAAGAAAAAATAATGTGTGATTGCTTTTTTGGGTGGGCCCCACCTTCTTCCCCGATGTTCAATGCCTAAATCGGCTGAGGTGGCGTGGGGCGGTATCCCACAACACACAACAGCCTTAGTTATCAAAGTTTTTGGGTTTGAGTCAAGTAAACCACCTCTTTCATATGGAATGGTTAGGCTAGTTTCATTTGATTCACAAAGAGATACACATTAATTGTTTTTAAAAGAGTCATGTTATTAAAAAATTTTGAAAAAAAAACACCACCTATGCCTCGCAACTTTGCATGGCACTATTGCTCATTAGATCATCACGAATGTTAATGAATCAAGTTTAAACGTTGAAAAATTGTAACCAAACGTACCATTTGGTCGCCTTTGGAACTTGAATCCGGGAGCAATGCTTGTAACTTGATAATAAGGTCATCAAGCTCGTAGTTATGACGAGCTTGATCATTTCTGGATCTCTTGCTTGAGCTAGACATGACTTATGGTCTTTTGGGTTGGCTTAAAAAGAATAGGTAAATGTGTGTGTGTTGTAGACAAATTATGTTGTAAATTTAATAAATAAACCGGACCTTGTTTGTTGCTGCTGATAGTAGAATGTTGGGCTAATTTTTGTCTCATATTCAACGTCCATCTGGTTACCCTTACACCATCGGTTGTGGACCGCGAGTGATCGAGCAGATGTGAGCCACCGACTTCACTCTCAAGTAACCCCATCGCTTGTGCTCACTTGACCCCGTTGTAGCTAGGGTGAGCACCGGCGCGACTTGTGCTCACTTTCTCCGGTTAACGCACGCGAGCACCATCGCATGTGCTCGCGCTGGGGCTTTTCACGTGTGCTCGCGTCAGAGGTGTTGTGGCTAGAGGTGAGCACCGGATTGAAACCTTACTTGCGCCGGGGCTCGCTCGCAGAGCACAACGAACAGTCTTGATAGTTTTTCTTTTAAAACATTAAACGAATCTAGATTTAAAGATTAATTTAATTGAGTCACTAATCAGTGACGTTTAGTTTTAATCCATGATTGGATGTTATATTGGCTTTATTCACCAACTAATCTTTTATTTTTAACAAAAAGACTAAAAAAATTGTGTCTACGAAATAGTTTTACACTTGAGACAATTATGTCTTCTCATTGCACTAATCGTGGCTACCCTTAATTCTTGAGCCAGCTTGTGTATTCACCTGTTTCTATTATAAATTCTTATCATTTGTTTTTTTAATCAATTTAGTTTGTTTGATATTTTATGTTAAAGTAATAAATTTAAAAGAAAAACTTGGTGTTAAATTATATTTTCGCTATAAATTTGTAATTTTAGGATAGTAGTCCACATATAATTTTTTTTTTTAGTATTGAATTTAAATAATCTCAACTGTCAGTTAAGTTGCTGGACCATGACTGACATAGTATCCACCTTTTAAGTACCATCTATTGACCGCCATCGATCCCAACTAATGTGGCATGCTTGCTTATCAAATTCCCTTTTGCGTGTAAAATTCTCTTTTTGTATTTCGTTTGTTATGGTCCGTTGGTGGACAATATGTTTTTAAAGATGAGACCGCCTACAAACATTTCGTTAGTTAGGATCAGTGACGACCAATAATGTTGTGTATCGATCAGTTAATAGAATGAGATTCGAAAGAAAGAACAATACAAAATTTAAAGGCACTTCCTTTTATAGAATCCCCATCCCCTGTCCATTCATAACCAATCACAACCACATATTACACTAAGGTAGCGTTTGGTATGATGGAATGAAAGGGGGAATGGAATGGACCATTACAAGGTAATGAAAAATAATGTGTTTGGTTGGCTAAAGGAATGGAATCACCCATTCCACAAGGCATTCCATTCCCTCAAAACCATTCCATCCACCCCCCATGTTTTTTTTTCATTCCATCCCCATTCACCCTTTAATAACAAAAGCATAACCCACCACCACCACCCACCACCACTATCGCCACCACCCACCACCACTATCGCCACCACCCACCGCTGCCACCACCCACCGCCGCCGCCACCACCCACCGCCGCCGCCATCACCCACCGCCGCCGCCACCACCCACCGCCGCCGCCACCACCCACCACCGCCGTCACCACCCGCCGCCACCACCACCCACCACCTCCGTCACCACCCGCCGCCACCACCACCCACCACCTCCGTCACCACCCACCGCCACCGCTACCAACCACCGCCACCACCCACCACCACCGTCACCACCCACCACCGCCGCCACCACCCACCACCGCCACCACCCACTACCTTCACCCTCCCACCACCGCCACCACCCACCACCGTCACCCACCCACCACCGCCGCCATACAAAACCACCCACCGCCGCCTACCACCGTCATCCACCCACCGCCACCTCCACCACCTACCACCATCACTCACTACAATTTCCTTTACCCACCACTACCGCCGCCACCCATCACCGCCGTCTCCTCCACCCACCACCGCCACCACTCACCATTGTCACCCACCCACCATCACCGCCATCCATCTCCACCCATCGCCACCGTTACCGCCACCCACCACCGTCGTCGCCACCACCTATCACCGCCGTCGCCATCCACTACCACGCTACCGTCACACACCACCACCTACCATCACCACCACCAACCGCCACCCACCACCACCGCCATCCACCTCCGCCACTACTCACCATCGTCACCCACCCACCATTACGACCATCCACATCCACCTTCCACCGTCGCCGCCGCCGCCGCCACCGCCGCCGCTACCGCCACATATCACCACCCACCATCACCGCCACTGACCACCACCCACCACCGCCACTAACCATCGATTTTATTCATTCGTTTTTTTCTTGTCTATCCAGCAACACAAAGTAATGTTTTGTTTCATTCCCACATGACAACCAAACAAGACATGGAATGGTAATGATCCATTCCATTACCTTGTCCATTCCATTACCTCGTCCATTCCATTCCCCCATCCATTCCATTACCCCATACCAAACAGACCCTAAACCTCGTTAAAGTTTCTCTCTCCTCCACTCACAACCACTTTCAACAAATATTAAAAAATAAATACAGTTTTCCTGTTTTCTCTAAAAGATTCCCAAAGAACCCAATATATTCCGGCACACTCTAGATTCCCCATTTTTTTCACTCACAACCACTTCCAACCCTCAAAAAAATTATAGAGTTTTGTCACTCAAAAAATAGGGTCTCTATTATGAATGCTCATATTTCCTTATTTTCACATTATTTTCCTTAACTAATGGGAAAATAAGAAAATATGTGCATCCCATGATTTCCGTTATTTTAGCACATCCTAAACGAAAGCAATTCACATAAATAACTTTGAAAATTAGAACGTTTGAGATCATGTAGACTTCATTGTTTGTTCATGGGCTTCATGGGCTCTTCCTTGTTCATGGACTGCATGGGTTTAGGCAGTTGATACTTGGGATTATTTAAATTCAGTGGCGAATCTTGACCCGAAACTTCGGAGGGTTGGAAGTCACTAGTTTCGGGGGTCGAAACCTTAAATACCAAAAAATTTCTATACGGATACTATATAATCGGAACCGCTGAGCGAAAATTCAGGGGGGGGGGGGGTCGGCCGCCCCTCCCTACCCCATAAAAGAAACGCCCCTGTTTAAATCTAATACTCCTGTTTTTTTTATTAATTTTGTTGAATTTTAGGTAATCTATTATATAATTGAAAGCAATAAATCCTACATGGCATTCAAAGATGACATCCTTCCTCTTGAGTGTGCCATGTTGGTAAATGTTTGTGGTTATTAGTAGTGGTAAGTGTTTATAAATTGGGTTAATGTTGGTAGTATTATTAGTTTGGTAAATATTGATAAATTTGGTTAATGTTGGTAGTTATTAGTAATTTGGTAAATGTTGGTTGTATAATTAGTTTGGTACTTATGATTAGTTTTTCACTCGATAGCGACAACTTGTGGGTTTGATGATGAACCCACATTTTAGAGATGAAATGCTAAGGATGATTAGCTTAAGTTTTAAGGCACCAAACTTTGAAAACGAAGGCGATGATGGGGATGATGGTGATGACGACATGTAGTCGGAAACTTTTATGTTTTTAAGATATTTAAGACATTGGTGACTTTAAATCGAATATGGTGATGATGTTTTGTGATGTTGAAGTAATTAATTTTATGCTTTTTTTTTTTTTTTTTTTTTAGTTTTTGTGTTTAGAACCAAGAAATATGGCAAGTTTATGTATAAAAAAAGCAGGAGAAAATTAAAAAAAAAAACCCTCAACTTTTAGAGGCGACAAATTCGCTGCTAATGGTGCCAAATTTGTCACGTGGATGACACACTAATGGCGACAAGCCACAACTAATTCTTTTGACTTTTATCCGAGCTCAAGATGTTGCCTGATGGGCTGCACCCACCGGCTACAATAGCTAACTCACCAAGACTTGCAGACCCAAACAAACATCTAGGTGTATTTGTCTTCGACCCAGGTGACCATGAGTTAGTTAAGATACTATATTTATGCACTACATGTGTGTCTATTTCTTTACCAAACACCAGCAGCTCAGTGCCTACTGCTAAAGATCCTTTATCTGAGCACATGAAACATTCGTTGCAGTCCATGGTAGGCAAGCACATCCACTTACAGCGAATTGGGTCAAAAGCCTCCCATTCAAAAAGGTTACATGAGAAAAAAATCCAATTTTCTGCAATACCCATTTTCCTTCTTAGCTTATAAAGCTCACCACCGCGAACCAGGGTCCTAAAGGTGCGGTTCAGTGAGGCGATAAAACCATAATCCGACCTTGAGCTGTGCAACAGTCAGCTAATCGAGAGGTCTCGACCTAATTGACTAATTAGTGAGCTAGAATCCGATCGATCATCTTGTTCTTGGCTATCTGATGGGCCGGATTCAGAAAGTGAAACGCCTGAAGAACAGTGATACCATCTGTAGAATATTGTAAACCAGTGCTAGATGTTAACTATTCCACATAAAAACAATCATCAGGATTCAAATTAAGTTAAGATACATAGAAACGACGGATGCATACGACAAATCAACAACTATGAATTGACAATAGATTTTTTTTAATATATGATTTTCCACTGAACAAAAACAGTCAATTATAAGTGACACGCAGATAAACGGGACACAAGCTGCGCCGCTACCCCCTTTTTGTATTGCAAAACCTGCTCTATTGATATGCGCTAAAGCATTATTAAACTTAAAATAGGTTAAAATGACAGTTTTGGATAAAGGATTAGACTTTAAACTATATTAAATCCAATTTGAACAAAGCAAATGAATCTAATATGTCAAAGAAGTCAAATTGATGTTTAAATGTATAATAATAATAATAATATCTAAACTTTGGATAATTCAATTCCTAATCAGGAAATCTTTGATAGCACACATGATAAGATAATAACATCAAGAAACACATTCTTTAATGAATACCACTAGCTCGATCTCATGGTCCCGGCACCCTGAATTTATCAAGGGGTTTCTTAATTCCCTCCATTAGCTTGTGTAATACCTGGTCCAGACCAAACGGATCAACATCTTCAGCTATTTCTCTCTCAAACTCAGCTCTTGAACCACCCTTGTCACTAACACCCATGAATTCCTTCCTTGTCTGGTTTGAACCGGCCAGTCTTCTTACGCTGCCCATCATCATCAACATCCTTCTCTGGTCTGTATAAAGTGGGTTGGGCAATAAACAAACCCGTATCATAAACATTGTTCTGATCATCATCGCTTGCAAAACCCGAGTCCATACCCTTTTCTTGATTAAATAACCATTGACTTCCCCCCCCCCACAGGTTGCTGCCATACCCAAAGATACCTTTTCACTAATGTCACGGTCCCAGTCTCGGGTGATCTTACGTTTTTCCCCATGGCGGTATCTTTAGTTTCCAGCTCTACGTCTTCCCTCCTGGATTTCTTCTCTCTGGATCCGCTCTTCTCTCTCCTCTTTCGTCTCTATGGGTTGGTTTCCACGCTTATTTCTTTGTTCATGGTCAGGTCTCATTGGTTCATGATCAGCGTCCATCATCATGCAGAAATCGGGCTTTTTGAGCCAACATGCGTAATTCTTGCTCTTTCCTTTGTTTTTCTTTCATCTTCATCTCCTTTTGAACTTTGTACCTCATAGAAACAGCTTGTTGCTCAGCTACACATAAAGCTTCTGAAAGCTTTGCAAAATTATCATTAATTTGGACTTGTTGAAGCCCCCTACCATCTGCTGCTGCAGCTACACATTTATCAAGTGGGATTGTGTACCCTTTAGCATTTTTCCAGTTAGAAATACAAGGCGGGACTTTCCATTCTTTTTGGTCCTCAACGGTCAGTGGTTGTACGGGCGGCAACCCATTAGCTTTCGGGATACGCTTGTGTTTAAACTTCAGAGGCTCTAATGGGCATTTCCACCATTCTAATGATTCTTATTTCCATAATTTCACCTGACGTAAAAGCAGCCAAGTGTACGTTGTGACAGTTTGTACTTTATAAATTTTGAATCTTGAATCGAACGTTTTTTAAGTGATCATAGAACATTGTTGCAGACGGTGGCAAAATTTCCTTCAAAGCGGCCATGTTGATGAAAACCTAGCTAGAAGAAGAAAAGAATTATTAATCATACAATACCTCAAGTTGCTAATGCATAACTGAAGAGGTATAACAGATTATACCGCAGCTTGAGCACATGTAAACACACCATACCGCGGCCTGGGTAAGCCAGCCGTGGACAAACAGCTGGAACCTCAACATGTCACCCTGGATATTGAATAGTACAATGCACCTTCGGAAGTTAGACACTTCCGAAGGATAGTACGAAAGGGGTTCGAAGCAAGTACAACTTTGCTGACCACTATAAATACCCCCCACAAAGTACAAATGACACACGAATGCTCACACTCCGAATCACACTTTCTCTCTCTACTTTCTTACTCTACAAACAAGTACTTATTCTCATGCCGGAGGGTGGTTACAGAGAGGCCCTTCCTCCTCCCCTGTAACGAGCCTAACTGTGTTTTGCTTTGTGCAGGTTAAATATCAGACCAAGATTCCCAAGATCCAGCTCACACGGCCCTGTTATAGACCTTATCTCAGGTTCGTCCACTTTCTGGATCTTCAATTGGCGCCATCCGTTTGTACAACCGTTTTCTATACCCTTAAAAGGCGAGGATATCAACGGTTCTTCCCATGGCGGCTTCATCTGAAGGTTTCATCATGGAGGATGTCACACATACGGAACACGAGGAAGAGGTCACCGCTGTCACGACCTCTGTTGTCGTGGTCCCGTCTGTCGGGCTCTCCAATGCGGAAGGACGTTCCATGTTCACACAAAGTTCGGTGGAAAACATCTTTCAAAGAAATAAAAATACCGCACCAGAATTCGATGAGGACTTTCTCATCAAGAATCGTGACTTCTTATTGCAACTAAAAGCACAACAAGAGAAGGAGGCCAAACTCAAAAGTGTGCAGGTGAACTTGTTCTCAACTGACAGACCTCAAACGTCCTCCGGACAAGGATCAGGCCTTGTTTCACAAATAACGTACTCCACTGTGATTACCACTCCTAACTTCGGAACTCCACAAGGAAGTTGCATCCCTCCGGGTCATCGTGGAGCAGCACTCCCCATCCCCACTGTGGCAGAACAAAGAGCAGTCGTCACCGCGGCTGAAGACGACCTTATCGCTCCGTATCGCCCAGGCTACATGGCTGCATACTCCAAGTTTACCCCCCGAATCGCCAGTGCTCCCTTGCCAGCAAAGCTTAAAATGCCTGCAACTGTAAAGAAATACGATGGCACGGCAGATCCAGACGATCATATCTTTGATTTTGGGGGAGCTGCAGAGGTCGAGTTATGGCCCATGCCCACATGGTGCCACATGTTTGCTCAGACCCTTACGGGGGCGGCCAGAGTATGGTTTGACGGCTTACAGCCAGGAGAAATAGCAAACTGGACTGAACTCCGCCGCGCCTTTCTACAAAACTTCTCCCAACAGCGGAGGTGTTCAAAAGACATCACCGAAATTCATATCATTTGTAGAAAGGACGGGGAGACGCTCGAAAGGTTTATTGAAAGGTTTAACAAAGAGAGCATGCAGATCAGTGGAGCTCTCGATCAGCTGCGGATATCCGGCTTTTGCCACGGGGTCCGAAACAATAAGTTAGTCGTGAAGTTGCATGAAGACCTCCCAAAAACCATGGAGGTACTAATGGAGCGAGCGCGAGCCTTCTCTCGGGGGAAAAGCGCTTGCAGCTAGACATATGACAATGAGTATCGTTCCTCGTCAAGAAACAGTTCATGGAAAAAAGGCTCGGGAGCTCAAAGCTCGGATCGAGGCAACTCATGGAGTAAAAATAGTTCGCAACCCTACTCTATAAATGATAAAAGTTCCTCGGGCCGAAACTCCTCCTCACACCGTGGCTCAAGTTATGCTGACTTGCTAAAATCTCCTAGCGAGATTCTTAGCACGGAAAATGTGGATTTCCCAAACCTCCGAGGCAGAAGCCTACATCCGACAAGAACACCAAGAAATACTACGACTATCATCGGGCCCGGGGTCACGATACCGATGATTGTTGGTCGTTGAAACAAGAACTTGAGAAAGCACTAAAAGCTGGGATGCTGTCACATCTGGTAAAGGATATCAAGGAAGGGAAAGCCAATACCACCCACATCGCCAACCCCAATGACCAAGCAGGGATTCACATGATTCGCACTTTAAAACAGCAAGGGACAAAGCGGAACAACGACCATGTCACGACGTGGATGTCCCAACCAATCACCTTTCCATCCATCTCACCAAACGATTATAAAGAAGTCCCAATAATTGTGTCTGGGATTGTTGCTGGACATAAAACTCACAGGATCTATGTCGATGGAGGCAGTGTCTCCGAAATTATGTACCTCCAATGCTTCCAGTTATTGGCCGAATCATCGCAGCAGCGGTTGATTCCTGTCTCCATGCCTTTGATAAGCTTCTCTGGGGAAATTGTCCAGCCCATTGGACAACTATCCCTTCCGGTAACTTTTGGTTCCGGATCACTACAAAGAATGGTCATCCTGACCTTTCTGGTTGTGGGGTCAAGATCGGTACATAACATAATATTGGGAAGACCCGGAATGAAGGCATTCGGGATGGTAACATCCACCATCCACGGCTCACTTAAGTTTCCGACAGAAGAAGGAATAGCCACTCTAGAGTCCGAATCTGGACTTGGCATCTCCGAAATTCGCCAGTCTCTAAGTTCTTTACATGACGGAAATGAACCCGGAGAATCCGGAGCTGCAGTAATAGAAAAATGGTCAATACATCCCCGATTTCCGGAACAAAAAATTTTCGTGGGTACTCAGCTTCCGGCTACAGCCCGCGAAAAACTCTGGAGCTTACTTTCAAATTCGCTTGATGTCTTCGCATGGTAACATTCGGATATGACTGGGGTTCCAAGAAGCTTGGCAAAACATAAGTTGAATACTTACCCAGGAATAAAACCCGTAGCACAAAAGAAACGAAGCATGGCTCCAGATCGAGTCAAAGCTATAACAGAAGACGTAAAAAATTTGTTAAATGCTGGAATCATCAGGGAAGTGCGGTACCAAACTTGGGTAGCCAACCCCATCTTTGTAAAAAAGCAGGACAATGCCTGGAGAATGTGTGTAGATTTCAAGGACTTGAACAATGCATGTCCAAAAGACTGCTATCCCCTCCCCGAGATTGATGTAAAGGTCGATGCCGTAGTTGGGTTTCGACTTAAATGTTTCCTTAACGCCTATAAAGGCTATCATCAGATTCAGATGGCCGAAGGTGATGAAGATAAAACAGCATTCGTCACGAACAACGGTCTGTATTGTTACACAAAGATGCCGTTCGGACTAAAAAATGCTGGAGCTACATACCAAAGGTTGATGGATTCGATCTTCAAGAATCAAATAGGAAAGAACCTTGAAGTTTACGTAGATGACGTAGTCATCAAAAGTGTAACAGAAGACTCCATGATCGAAGACATTAAGGAAACATTTACCAAGATGCGAGAAATTAACATGAAGCTAAATCCCAAGAAATGTTCCTTTGGCCTCGAAGAAGGGAAATTTTTGGGAGTACTAATGGCTCGGGATGGAATTAAACCTAACCCATAAAAGGTGGAAGCCGTATTAAAGATGCAGCCTCCCCAATGTCTAAAGGAGATGCAGTCCTTAAATGGACGGTTGGTTGCCCTACACCGCTTTCTCTCAAAAGCCGCAGAAAGAACGCTGCCGTTCATGAATGTGTTGAAAAAGAGTTTAGGAAAAGAGAAGTTCGAATGGACCTCAGAGGCCGATGCTGCCTTCGCAGAATTGAAAAAATGTTTGGTGAACTTACCCATCCTAACAGCACCATAGCCAGGAGAAACACTGACGGTATATCTCTCAGCTTCGGAAGGTGCCATATGTTCCGTCCTTGTCGTTACCAGGACTACGGTCCAACGCCCAGTGTATTACATCAGTCGAGCTCTCCGAGAATACGAAGTTCGGTACCCGATATTGGAGAAACTAGCCCTTGCCCTTGTCCATACCTCCAGAAGGCTTAGACGGTACTTTCAGGCTTTCAACATCGAAGTACAGTCCGAGCAACCAATACTTAACATTTTGAGGAAACCAGAAGCCTCTGGTAGTATGACCAAATGGGCCATTGAGCTTGGTGCTTTTGACATCACCTATAAAACCAGGGGTCCAGTCAAGGGACATGTAGTAGCTGACTTCTTGGTAGAAATACCTAAAACTCTGGTAGCCGAATCGCCAACTCCTCCGGAGCCCACATGGTCTTTACATACCGATGGAGCTTCGGGTGCAGAAGGCTCTGGGGCAGGGATGGTATTACGAGAAGCCGAAGGACGAGAACTACTTTATGCAATTCGCCTAAATTTCAAAAGCTCAAACAATGAAGCCGAGTACGAAGCACTCTTGGCAGGGCTGCGAATGGCTATCAAATTCAGAGCCAAAAAGGTACAAGCATATATTCGTGCTTAATAAACTCCCTGCTATACGCAAAGTATATTACGAAGATCTAAAATAAACATGCCTATTGCAGGTTATATCACACGTCGATTCTTTGTTGGTAGCAAACCAAATATCCGGAGAATATGAGGCTAAAGAACCTAACATGATTCTTTACTTAGCCGAGGTATTGGACTAACCCAAACCTCCAAAAACGCCGGACATTACTACGAAAGAAATCGACTAATCCTTGCTTTAAAATGCAGGCTAAAAGATTAATGTAACAATTCAAAGCTTGGCAGGTGGTACACATTCCTGGAAGCAAGAATAAGAAAGCAGATGCTCTGAGCAAACTTGCTGCCACAACCATCGATATCACAAAACAAGAAGTACACATGGAAAGCTTACAAGGCCCAACAATTCAAGTAGCTGCAATATTATCCATAAACTCACCAGCGGACAATTGGATGACTCCCATAGTTCAGTACTTAACAAATGATGTTGTCCCAGAAGATAAGGCTAAAGCTCGAAAGTTAAAAGTCAAAGCTCTCCAGTATCAAGTGATCGATGGACAGTTGTATCGAAGAACGTTCTTGGGGCGGCTCCTCAAATCCATGGACTTGGATTAAGCCTCATACATCATCCAAGAAATTCACCGCGACATATGTGGCATACATTCCGGTCCAAGAATGGTGGTGGCAAAGATAATGAACGCTGGGTACTTCTGGCCGGGGATGCACAACAGTGCCGTATCTGAGCTTTAGAAATTCGACGAATGCCAAAGGCACGCACCAGTAAGCCTCCGAGCTAAAAACAACCTGGTTCCCGTGACAACAGCGTGGCCGTTCCAACAATGGGGCATCGACATCGTCGGACCTTTTCCCAAATCCACCGGGGGTATGAAATTCCTATTGGTTGCCGTGGATTACTTTACAAAATGGGTAGAGGCTCGTCCCCTTTCCAAGATCTCCGGCAAAGAAGTAAAAAAGTTCGTCTGGGAACAGATAGTTTGTCGTTTCGGGCTGCCCCAAACAATAGTCAGCGACAACGAAAGCAGTTCGCCGACAACCCCTTCAAAAAGTGGTGTCAAAACCTAAACATCCAACAATCATTTGCCTCGGTGGCCTATCCGCAGGCAAATGGTCAAGTGGAGCGGATAAACAGAAGATTGGTTGAAGGAATTAAGAAAAGGTTGGGAAGGAAAAAGAGCGGTTGGGTAGATGAGCTCCCTAATGTCTTATGGGCTCACCAGCACTGGAGAAACACCCTTCAGTCTGACATACGGGACTGAGGCGATCATCCCTGTCACACCCTCAAATTTCCACTGTGGGGTTTATACCGCGAGGCGCATGACATACCAGGATCCCATAGCCATAAGTCATATGAACGAACTCTAAATGCCCAAACCATTTAGTTCGTTTTCAAAAACCAAGTTAGGTTAAGCTGCGGAAGCGTAAACCAAATTTAAACCTTTTAAAACCAAGCGCAAAACAACGCGCCCAAATCAAAATCATAGGAAAGAAAATGTAAAGCATAATATGTAATTTAGGTGTATGCCCAAGACCCCAAATGCAGTGAAGTGTGCAGTGCTTGCTAATCCTGGCACCGGAAGCTAACTACCTGCAAAAGCATGTATATCGTGGGTCAACAAACAATGTTGATGACTTCACTAAGTAAAGTAAATGAATATGTAAGTGCGCTGGTTTCCAAAACCACGTAAACAAGTAATTGAGTTGGTTCCAAGAACCGTGTAAACACTAGTTCATCGCATGTCAAGGGTAGCTAACCCATTCATGATAACTAACACCGATATACCGAAATGCTGATGTACGTGTAGTCACAAACGTGAGCTGCATGCCTTACATCATTGCCTATCAATAATGATAAAATCTGTTAAGTTATAGTTCACTCCCGCACTCCCCGAGCCGGTGTGAGGTTTGTAAGACCTAATAGCGCTATCAACTAATAACCCGCTTGCCATAACCCGACAACTCATTCGGTATGTGAAGGACTTACAGATGATAGAGTTGGTTTAGTTCATCAAGGACACAGTTTGCGAACTAGCAAAACCCGACTTACACAAGGAGTCAAAAACCGACCCACACAAGGATCCATAGCATCCCAACCCGGGATGTGTAAGTAGTCCCAAACCGGACTAGAAAAAGTTAAGTACGTTGTCTCAACCCTAGACACATGCTTTTGAGAATAGAGTAGTGAAACTCACCTTAGGTTGCACGTGAATAATCCAAATTCCTCAAACAGAAATGAGCTACCGACTCCCTATTACAAATGTCACTAGGTGAGTATATGTGCATAACCAACACACCATACAACTCGTTTGTCCAAGACTTTTAAAGTTCAAACCGTGCAGTGACACCTAATGACTCTACATGCACAAGTAAGTCCTACGTATCCCGTTGGTGATCATATTAATTATTATCAGTTTTATGCCTCATACACATCTCATATAAGTATTCATGCAAGTTCATGTCAAATACATACCATATAAGACTCCAAATAGTCACGTAAACATCCCTTACACAATCTGCGTTTTCAGGGCAGATTGTACGCTGTGAAAAACGAATTATTTAAAATACTTAACGAACGAATTAAACTCCCAAATTTTTACTGAATATTCATTGGGATTCATTTGATAACCCATATTTTTGTTTTGTCTCACCACCCAACACAAAAATTATTAAAATTTGTACAACACAGCTATGTCCAGAAAATTTCCACAGCAGGTCAGTTTAGTAGAAAAATTCCCAAACATTGTGTATTGACCCAAACGAGGTGAATCCAATTGGAAAAGACAAGTTTTTCCAATGTTGACCTACTGTCCAAATTTCATAACTTAACCCTTTATAAATCTCGAGTTATGACCGTTTAAAGTTGACCTAATTTATAATTCCGAAAATCTGATATGACCTTTAAACTTATAAAATCATGAATACATATCAAAACAAGTCCAAAACGCATGATTTTGGACTTTTTGAAAAGCTAACATCATAAGTTATGTTTTAGCATCAGAAAACAATCAGATTACACACGTTAATCACCCTATAACAGCCCTACAATTCGTCACAATGAATCTGTCAGAAAATCAGAATTCTAATAACATGCTTCTCATGAACCCTAATCATTCTTATTAACCCATAATCATAAAATAACTCATATTAACAGAATTCAATCCATATTATCACATTTAAATCTATGTATTCACGTACTAATAACCCTAGTTTCGATTACTAACAATAATACCCATCAACATGCACAACAAACATCAAAACTCCTTACAAAATTATTATTTACGATTTTTATATAGATAGTTTTTAAGGTTTTTACAACTTTTCAAGCATCAATATTCATCAAATAACATATAAAACATGTACCTCGAAATGCTAGAATCTTTAAAACCTCAAGATAGCACCCGAAATAACTTGGATTAGTGATGAAAATAGATGAAGGATTGAAAGTGAAGGTGATGGTGGGTGTCTTGGGGGTTCACGGCGCAAAGGAGCCTCTAGGGTTTCTTATTATTTTTTTTGATCAATAATATACTAGAAGTTGGACCATGGGCCAAGGTTACGGGTTTATGGGCCTTTTTTTGATAAACGGGCCCGTTAATACGGTTTTAATCCCGAGAATAGTCTCGATAATATTATTCATACTAACTTATGTAAAAACTATTGTTTTTATCATCTCATAACATGTTAATTACAGAATGCACATAATTCGTAGGGTTTACGTACTGGCTATCTATTAAAACAGTAATCCACATAAACATGTAATTCACAAACGCATGTTAATTCACATTCATCATCACCCAATAGATCATATGATTATGTATGCTTGACAAATCACCAACGTTCGGGATACAGGACTCGTGTGTGTGTCAAGACAAAACCTTCCTAGTTATAACGTACGTTAATATCATCCAACATATGTTATTATCCCATAACATATCGAAAGACCTTCTTAACTAACCCTAGTTAGGTGTTTAGTCACGAATGTACATGAAAGTTAACTAGAGTTCAGTAAAAGTAATATCCTGAAAATGCAGGGTGTCACAACCCCGTGGAGATCGGATCCCCTTCCCTCCGAGTCCAGAGCATTGAAAACAACAATCAAGAACTCTGTCTGAATCTCGACCTACTAGATGAAAGAAGGGAGGCCGCAACTATTAAGGAAGCGCGGTACAAAAAAGAGTTGGAAAAATTTTACAACTCTAGAGTAAAAGAAGTCCGGTTCAAACCCGGAGATTATGTATTCTGGTGCAACGAGGCTAGCGGAATGGAGAAAGGAAAGATGGCCGCATCTTGGGAAGGGCCATATGTAATCAAAACCGCGGGAGCGAAAGGCGCCTACACCCTTCGAACCCTAGAAGGGAAAGACGTACCTCGCACCTGGAATGGTGTTCATTTGAAAAAATGCTACATGTGAGCACGACCAGCTAGTTTCTTTTAGTAACGTTTTCTTGTAATTTCACATTCCAAAGTGGGATGTGCCATTCCCCACGCTCCCTTTATTTCTTGTTACTATTCGGGAAGTGTCATTCCCCGACTCAAAATATCAATAAAAAGCTAGTTTATTTTGAATTGTTTTAAGGTGCTAGTATAAGCCGAGGCTCAAACAAGAGCTCGATGCAAAAAACGCCACATGGTACATACGAAAATTGAACAGGAGTAGCAAATAGACCCGGACCAAAGTGGATAATTTTTGGTCCGAGTCTTAACTAACCTAAATCAAGCACCTCAAAATTGTAAAATAAAAATCTATCTAAAAAGGGGGAAACCTAACACATCAGCATGCGGCATGGATAATAGCCGCGTCTTGGCAAGGAAACCCCACAAAACCATGGTTCTCAAAAAGATAAGTACAAAAAATCCACGGATAAATATACGTACGGACCGTGGCGCAAATGAAAAAACATGGACGACTGGTCATTAAAAGCTACGGTCCCTGAAAATTTTAGGATGTAAAAACCTAAGAAATAAAAATCCAAAAAACACCTACGGGTATATAGAAAGATCATAGCCAAATTAGTACTACGGACCCAACACGAAGTCCGGAAAAGTTAAAAAAGGTACTAAGGCCCGTTCCCAACTAAGGGATCAGGCCAGATGGAACTTGTTTAGAATATTACAGACATATCCGGACCACACAAAGGTCCGGAGCAAATAAAACTTGTTCAGAATAAAAGTAAAATGTTCAAGAAGATGAGAGCTTAAGCCCTTTAAAGGCTTCACGGAGGGACTCCGAAGGGCCAGTCACTTGATCAACAAGTTTGGCTATCTTCGGGAACACCAAGGTGTCTTATGTTTTAACCGCGACCATGAGCTGTGCATCAATGTCGGGCTTCAACAGAGGGTTTTTCTCCAACGGAATTCCTTTTGCGGCAGCCACATACCCTGCCTTCAAGCCCTCATCAAATCCGGCCGCATTCATGGCGTTAACAACTCCGCTCACAGTCTGTTTCATGATCGGACCCTTGTGAACAAAGTCTGTGATGATTTGAGCCCCCTCCGTTAGAAAAAACTTTTTGAAAACAAAAAGTTCATCGATATTTGCCACAAGCTCGGCCCACTCTTTCTTCCAAGCCTCCTCGTCTTCGACCATCTTCTTCTCGGCCGCATCATAAACCTGTTGAGCCACTTTCTCGCCCCTCAAAGCATCATCACGTTCTGGGAAAAAAGAAAGGAGAGTTAGTTACAAAAAAAAAAAAAAATGAAAGAGGAAGGTGTTCACAAATGCACGTACCAGCTGTCAATGCATCAGTCCCTTTCCTCAAATTCTCCATCGTGATTTCCATCTGTTTAATCACATCTTGCAGCTCTTTAGTAGGTGCGGCATGAGAAGCTTCGGAAGAATTGATTTTTTCTTTAAATTCTCCCACTCTTTAAGAGCTTTATCCCGCGCTTCGGCAGCGGAGGCCAGTGCCTTTTGGGAAGAAGAAGCGTGCTGCTGAGCACTTTTTATATTATCTTTAAGTTGCTTCATCGCCACAGCATTACCACCCGTCGCTATCTTCTTTCGCAGCCTGTCTCGATCAACCTCCGCATCCATCCATCTCCTGTAGGCTTCGGTTACCAAAAAGTTCGATTGAGCTTGGTTTATTAGAAGAGCTTCACACAGGGTAGGGTAGGGGACTCCATGCTATGATAGTGCTCACGGTCCGCCAGAGTATCTAAGTTGAACAACATCATGTGAGCCGAAAGATCATCCACCACCCTGTCCCCATTCTTCAAATCCCACTCCAGGGAAAACTTCTCCTCCGTAGCCAAAACACCCGTCCCTGCATCTCCACCTACCAATGCTGCAAAACCACACGTGGCAAACACTTCAGTCTCGAACCAACTTGGGGGGAAAGTAACATCATTATCCCCCATGCCAGTTTGAGAAAGAAGAGGGGACTGACCAAACTCACCAAACTGCTGAGCTCCCTTCCCAGAAACCTTGTCAACCGATGGACTATTGAGCCCCACAAAACCCTCATTTCCTTCGTCCTCCTCCTCGTCAATAACAAACTTCTCACCAAGTTGATCGACCTGGGGATGATCCACCATTATTACCGGGGCTGAGTCACGGGAGGATTGCCCTCCGTATAAATGGTTTTCAAGATTATTCAAAAGGTTAGAAAATACCTCAGCAGGTTGGTCTAAGAACCTTAGCTTCTTCGGGGTTTTTGAACTAGCCCCGGTACCCTTTGCGCCAACATGCTTCCTTTTCCCCGATTCCCTCGAAACAGAAGTCTCGGTCAAAGACCTATTCTCCGCGTTACCCGAAGTACCTGGAGAAATAGACTTAGTTGCATTAGAAGGTTCAGAATGGGGAACTCTGGTATCAGCAACCGCATCCGTTAGTGGGATCGAAGCATTATCCTTTTGGGAAGAAGTCGAAGCATCGGTGGGAAGAACAGACGTAGCATCTTTCTCAGCAACTTCGGTATTAAAACCTCCTCCTCCTGCAGTCTCAGTGATGACCCCTGTGGTCAAACCCTCTCCTCCGGCCCCACTGGCACCAGCTGCCGGGTCCCTGGCAGGATGAATGGGCTGTTGACAGCTAGCAATCTGATCCAAAATAGGACTCACTCTGCTCCAGGTCGACATGAGAATATGACAAAGCCGAATCATTAAAGGTGGTAAGCTTCAAGCTATCAAGCAGCGACATTTCTGCAAAAAGAAACACTACAGTTAGGAGACAAAGCACAAAAAACTTTAAAAATAGCAAGTCACAAGCTCTCCACTCACCCTCGCCATCATATAAAACTACAGTCCACCGGTCATGCAAATCCCAGTTGCCGTTGATACAACCTAGAACAAGAACATGCTCCGGATACTTCTGTATGTTGGTCTTGTTCTCAGCAAGACTCACATATAATGCACGATTATACCTAAAATTCTTGGGCAACTCCCACTCAGAGGACTCGAACCGTGTGCACCACTTCATATCCGAAGGTAAGCAACGGTCATCGAGCCAAAAGAATTTATTTTTCCAGTTCTTCAAACTAGTGGTTTGATAATCATGGCAACTCTCCAAGGACCTTCGTTTCTCAAATGTATACCAACTCCCCTTTTTGTTCAGCTTATAAAAGCACCGAAACACGCTCAAGTCCGAACCTTTAGCAAAAGCTCGACAAGAAGGCTCGAAGTGATTAATACGGCTAAGGCCGAAGGGATTCACTTGTGAGATATGCACTCCATGAAACCTCAAAACCCACATCAAGAATTTCTTGAAAGGGACACGGTAATTGGAGAAATCACAAACCTTGGTATAAAATCCAAACTTCCCTTCACGAAAGGGGTAGATGGGTTCTCGAGGACCGGGCAAGACAGGGTTCAGCTCACGGGGTATCCTATATTCGTCTAGAAACCGACCTAATTTGTCGGAGGATACTTTGGAAAAGGTAATGTCCATCATCCTTCACCATCTCTAATATGAACAATCTGAAACAAGTTTAAATAAAGAAGGAACGCACCTTAACGGTTGCAGAGGATCGTCTTGTGAACAAATAGGCAGGGGCAATAGAAAAAGCTCCAACTCGAGAGAATAGGTAAAAAGGAAAAAGCAGTAAAGTGGTAAAAAGTGAAAAGAAGAAGGAAAGGAGGGTTTATATAGGGAAGGAATACCAACCGTTCAAAAAAGTGGGTGCATCACAGCTGTCTCAAATGAGTGGCTCAGATCACCTCGAAACCTGAACAGGTGTCATATCAACCGTCGCGATATACGGTGAAAAAACGGTCCACGTGTCCCTTAACTCACCTTCCTTCGCCAAAGAATAACACGTGTCAGGTCCCTAAGAATTAGCCTCCGAATGCCGGAGTATAACCTCCGTCTCGGTCAAGTCCAACAAGTTAAAAATTAACTTGAGGACTCAGGGGGACGTGAAGGGGCACGAAGCATTACACCACGAAATAGAAGGACGAAGGTATCAAAAGACCCTTACCACAGCTGCACTTAAGTCCAATAAGTTAAAAAAATAAACTTAAGGACTTAGGGGGACATGAAGAGGTATTATAGATTATACCGCAGCTTGTGCACATGTAAACACACCATACCACGGCCTGGGTAAGCCAGCCGCGGACAAACAGCTGGAACCTCAACATGTCACCCTGGATATTGAATAGTACAATGCACCCTCGGAAGTCAGACACTTCCGAAGGATAGTACGAAAGGGGTTCAAAGCATAGTACAACTTTGCTGACCACTATAAATACCCCCCACAAAGTACAAATGACACACGAATGCTCACACTCCGAATCACACTTTCTCTCTCTACTTTCTTACTCTACAAACAAGTACTTATTCTCACGCCGGAGGGTGGTTACAGAGAGGCCCTTCCTCCTCTCCTGTAACGAGCCTAACGGTGTTTTGCCTTGTGCAGGTTAAATATCAGACCAAGATTCCCAAGATCCAGCTCACACGGCCCTGTTATAGACCTTATCTCAGGTTCGTCCACTTTTTGAATCTTCAATAACAAAATTAGATGGATGCATATATATATATATGACACCAACATAATTTGTACCAAGTAGCACTACAAGGTAGCTAGCTAGGGCTGATACGAAATCAAACGTAGTAATTCCATAATTATTTCAAATGTTACATAATTTGAATTTAGAGTACAAAACCCACTTTATCACACTTAATAACAATATCACCGCCACTGTAGATGTATTTCTGTACTAGTGCGTCAGTCCAAACGATTCACGACAATAAGGATTACGGCAAGCGTCACGAGGTCATGCATAAATAGGTTAGACACGAATTTTATTACAGATTTCTGACCGTAGTCGACTCGAAGATGCATGGCTAATTCAAAATCTGATCTAATCGTGCACAATCTATATCTATATATATATATATTGCAAAGGGATTAATCCTACATGTCATACTCCTATGCAATCTCTCCTTTGAGAGATGCCACATAGGATGTGATGTGGCAACTCTAAACCAATTAAAAAAAAGAAATAAATATGATTTAATCTAATCTATTATAATCTTTAACCTAATCTATTAAATACCTAATCTACTAAATCTAAATATTAAAACTTTATTATTTTATCTCTCGTGTTTCCTTCCATAACTTTTAAACGTTAATATCTTTTATATACGAGATTTTTTAAAGAAAAAAATTACACCAAATTAACGAGCGTTTTATTATCTTTCCAACGAGTACCATAGTGTTATATAAAAATCGGAGAAAAAAATGACTATTTTTTGTAACCCGACAGGTATTGTGTCGGGTTTGGGATTAGTTTAAAAAAAATTGTGGGTTTGGGCCGGGTCTTGGATTAGGTGATACCCAACCCGATTACCCGAAACAACATACCCAAATACTCGAACTACATACCCGATCATATACCCATGAATTTTTTAACGCATCACATGACCCTTAGACTAATGCGTTCGATATTTCAATAATTAACTTTTTTTTTTCTTATTTCATGTTAGTTCTTTTTAGAATGATCGATTACGAACTTCCGAATTCATTTGTAATGGCACTAGATTTATACCCGGCGCAGAGATTCGTTTTTTTTATATTTGATTATAATAACTTATGGCAAAGATTTGTTTAAAATAATAATAATAATAATATATTTTATTATGTTATATTAGATATTTCAACCCGGGACGCTCCCGGGATAAAAACTAGTTAGTTTATATAAACAATAAAATTCTTAGTTCAGTTCCAAAAAAAAAAAAAAACATAGTTTCCAAAATCCTATTATGTTAATATGTATGTACTAGCTGATTATCCCGGGAGGGTCCCGGAGTTGAAAAATCTAATTTTACGTGATAACTTATTGCAAATGGCTCAAGTTAACTAACCACAAAATCTCTCAATCATTGCATGTTTATAGTATTCTAATCAGTAATAACTCATATTCCCCACAAAATCGAATTTTACGTGATAACATGAACACTTTGTGTGTTTTTTTCCTGTATGAATGAAACCTCACAAAAAATAGTCGATTTTTTCTCCGTTTTTTATATAGCACTATGGTACTCGTTAGAAAGATAATAAAACACTCGTTAATTTGGTGTAATTTTTTTCTTTAAAAAATCTCGTATATAAAAGATATAAACGTTTAAAAATTATGGGAGGAAATATGATAGAGAAAATTTTAAATTTATTTTTAAATTCTTTTTTTTCTAAAATAACTCAATTTAATTAAAAGAAAAACAATTCAAAAACACCAAAAACTCTCAATTATGATGCCACGTGGCACTCTCAAGGGAAGGTTGAGGCATCCATTGCACGCCACGTCAGCATATACATTTTCTTTTTTATATATATATATATATATATATATATATATATATATATATATATATAGACTAGCTGATTATCCCGGGAGGGTCCCGGGGTTGAAAAATCTAATTTTACGTGATAACCTATTACAAATGGCTCAAGTTAACTAACCACAAAATCTCTCAATCATTGCATGTTCATAGTATTCTAATCAGTAATAACTCATATTTCCTAATCTAAAACCTAATCAGTAATCATCTAAAGAATCACTTATGTAAGCTGCAACTATTAAAAAAACTCATCACATCTCTCTAATTTCTCACATTCTAATGGCTCTTATAATTCCTAACCATTCAAAAACTCATTACATCTCTCTAATTTCTCACATTCTAATGGCTCTTATAATTCCTAACCTAATCAACTAAACAAACACTTAAGTTTGAAGTTGTAACCATTGCATCTCATTATGCCATGTGGCATAATCAATAGATGGTTGATACCACCATTGAACGCCACGTCAGCAACTATCAATTCTTCCCGGGAGCGTCCCGGGGTAGAAAAATATAACCATTCTAATAATACTAATACTAAAAGTAATAATTATTACTCTTGTAATTAAATAAATAAAAAAACTAACCTTGCTATAAGGTGACATCATGTGTTGCAGTGTTGCACGATTCTTTCTCTTAACTTCTCTTGATGAAGTATACCTAGTAAAATTCCAATGATAACATGGCGATTGGGCTGATTTTCAACATCGTAGATAAGAACGTAGTTTAAAAGAAAAAACATGATTAATGAATAACATGAACACTTTGTGTGTTTGTTTTCCTGTATAAACGAAACCCCACAAAAATAGTCGATTTTTTCTCCATTTTTTATATAGCACTATGGTACTCGTTGAAAAGATAATAAAACGCTCGTTAATTTGGTGTAATTTTTTACTTTAAAAAATCTCGTATATAAAAGATATAAACGTTTAAAAATTATAGAAAAAAACATGAGAGAGAAAATTTTAAATTTATTTTTATATTCTTTCTTCTTAAAATAACTCAATTTAATTTTGGTAATTGAGAATTTAAGGTTTTATTTTTATCTTTTTTTAATTAAAAAAAGGAAATAATTCAAAAACACTAAAATCTTTCAGTTATGATGCCACGTGGCACTCTCAAGGGGATGTTGAGACCTCCATTGCATGCCACGTCAACATATACGTTTTCTTTTATATATATAGATAGACTAGCTGATTATCCTGGGAGGGTCCCGGGGTTGAAAAATCTAATTTTACGTGATAAGCTATTACAAATGGCTCAAGTTAACTAACCACAAAATCTCTCAATCATTGCATGTTCATAGTATTCTAATCAGTAATAACTCATATTTCCTAATCTAAAACCTAATCAGTAATCATCTAAAGAATCACTTATGTAAGCTGCAACTATTAAAAAACTCATCACATCTCTCTAATTTTTCACATTCTAATGGCTCTTATAATTCCTAACCTAATCAACTAAACAAACACTTAAGTTGGAAGTTGTAATCATTGCATCTCATTATGCCACGTGGCATAATCAAGAGATGGTTGAGGCCACCATTGAACGCCACGTCAGCAACTATAAATTCTTTCCGGGAGCGTCCCGGGGTTGAAAAATATAACCATTCTACAACAACAACAACAACCATACCCAGTAAATCCCACTAATAGAAAACTATTGGTAGGGTCTGGGAGGGGTGGGATGTAGGCAAACCTTACCCCCATCCCTAGGGATAGAGAGGCTGCTTCCAAGGAGACCCCCGCCTCTAAACAGGAGAAACTGGATATATATAAAGTAAACACTACCAAGCACCAACAATCAAGAAAGTGTGAAACATGATGTAACATCGCAAAATTTTCCCCTAAATTTTAATACATAAAAAGCCCTTATATATATATATATATATTTTTATTACACCTTTATCATTAATATTATACAAATGTGCCTAAGTCTTTATTTATCCTAACTCACAACTTATATACATACATAAATGTATATAAATAATAATAATAATAATATGATTCTAAATTCTTTTTTTTTTTCACATACAAGATTTTTTTTAAATAAATCCTTGAGTCAAATAGTCAAAGTCCTAGTCAAAGTCTTAGTCAAACAGTCAAAGTCTTAGTCAAATAGTCAATTCATCATAAAACCTTACTTTATGGTGTTGACCAATTTTAATGGCTAATTGACTCCAAAACTAGTATAAAAACCCACCTATGACCCATTATACTTTGCACCTCTAAATCGATTGTTTCAATCCGATTAAACTTTCCCTCATACCTTTCTTCTATAGTCTATTACTTCTACAATTGAAGCTTTGATTATAAGCTCTTGTAATTGGCGAATTGGAAGCTTGATATTCTTTCTTTTTCGTTTTCTTCAATTTGGACTAGCTACGTTGTTGAGTCTTTGGGATTCGCCTCGCATACATTCACAACACAATATTCTATTTTTTTACGAGACATAACATTTTGCTAAGGTGAGTTTTACATAGCCCCTTTTCTATTTTTCACTATTTTTGGGGTGAAGCATGTTACAACATTCTATATGCAATTCAATCATAAAGTGTCTATGTGTTTTTCTATGTTGCATTATGTCTTAAACATGACTAGGGTAAGCACAATATTCTAGCATAATCACTAACATTGATCAGCCGACGGTATACATTGATAGATCTATTGGACTGACAATCCCACCCGGATACGTGCCTCCTACAAAGGTTGCGTGGGTGTTTGTTACTGCAATATAAACGAGTGAACCATGAGCGTATGGGATGTACCACAATACAACAGTCACAAGGTTGATTATGCACTCGATTTACTTCTAGTATGTTTTCACATATGGACTAGATTGCCATGACACATGAATTGCACAACAATTTTATTTGATTATCAAAACCTATGTAATTCTCACCAACTTTTGTTGACCCAAAATATTTTCAACTTAACATGTTTCAGGTTCTACTTGTTTGAAGATTCGAATTAATGCTTGAAGATGTGTGCATAGTTTTATTCAATTTGATGTACGAATTCTTGTAGAACAATTGTATGTAATTTATTTAAATCATTTAATGAAATTTATTATTCACCATGAGCTACTGAACAATCATCAATACGTGACATCCCGATGTTTCCGCCATCGGTTGGGGTGTTACAGATTGGTATCAGAGCCATGGTTATAGGGAATTAGGTTATTAGAAAAATAATCTAGTCTATAACCATAGGATTTAACCAGTACTTGCTTCTTTTACTTGCTATTCTCTATCTCCCTCCTACTTCTTATCCCTACATTAATCCCTACGAGAAGGTTGCTCTCCAGCACTGGATCCACTCTTAGACTAATAAGGCAAAACCCTCAGGTTTAACCTGAACCACCTTGAGATCTCGTCGAAGTTCTAGACTTTAATAACGAACACGTGCAATCTGGAAGGGTGAACGCCTGTATTCTGAGTCTTCTGTCTAGGCTGGCATTGCGCATATATCCCAATCAGACGAGGGACCCGGATGCCTACCTGGGAATTCTCGGGATGAGTGTTCACTTATAGGCTAAAGCATGTCTTCACTATGTTGTTGGAATCTGGAATCTTTGATACGTCAACGTTTTCGTTTATTCGTTTTAATTAATGAATAAATGATTACATTCCTTATATCACCTCATTCATTTCATGCCACATTGAACCTTCATTGTGTCCCTTACAGATCATGTCTCCACGTCGCAACACTCGCAATAACAGTGGTGAAAACCAAGAGGAAAGTAACAACAACCACAACACCAACCACAACAACAACAAAAACAACAAAGGTGTTGATGCCCAACTGGCTGCGATTATTTCCCAACAAATGGCGCAACAAATCACAACTCTGGTTTCTAACTTGTTGGCTCAAGTCATCCCAATGAATGGGAACGGCAATGGAAATGGAAATGGCGATGGAAATCACATAAAGAACGGGACCTTAGTTCGGAAAGGCGAGAAAACAAGTATTGTGGCCGCGGTAACTACCGAGAACCAGAAGCGCAAGACCAGGGATCCTAATGTAAACCTCACTACACAAGCTTCTAACAAGAAACCCTATACAAGAAACTTTCCATTGTGTAACACATGCAAACGACATCACCCCACTGTTTCAGTGTGTCGCCTGTGCACCAATTGTGGTAGGTATGACCATCTGGTCAACACATGTCGTGAGTCCCCAAACCCTAACACCAACCAACCAACCAACCCTGCTCAGGTTGCTAATCTTAATCGTCCTGGTAAATACAACTATGGTCAATGCTATGAATGTGGAAACCCAAATCATTTCCGTAACCGATGCCCTAAACTAAATCGAGATCAAGATCCTCCAGCTACTTAACAGCAAACCCCACCATTTGAATGATGTCTACTTTTTAATTCTATGTATTGACACTTTTTGATTCACGTAATAAATTCAAGTATTATCATAACATCTGAGTGCATGCTTGTTTGAATGTGAACTAATTGCTATATCTATAATCATACCTGCTTACTTGTACAATAATTAGTTGACTACCAAACAACCTACTCAACGATTGGTAGAGGTCATCATGTCTTTCCAACAGTCGGGAGAGGCCCTACAACCTGCTCAACGACTGGTGGAGACTATCGAACCTGCTCAACAATCGGTAGAGTCATAAAAGGACGCAAAACCCTAATGTAAGGTAAATTGATAATTACGGTCCGGAACGTAATCATGAATTTACAGGTACGTTAAGGTAGTGAGAAATTTTATCAAGGTTTTCGGTAGTCGACCAATTAATACCTGGTGTTTTTCTTTTAACTTCGGGACGAAGTTCATAAAAGTAGGGGAGACTGTAACATCGCAAAATTTTCCCCTAAATTTTAATACATAAAAAGCCCTTATATATATATATATATATATTTTTTATTACACCTTTATCATTAATATTATACAAATGTGCCTAAGTCTTTATTTATCCTAACTCACAACTTATATACATACATAAATGTATATAAATAATAATAATAATAATAATAATAATATGATTCTAAATTCTTTTTTTTTCACATACAAGATTTTTTTAAATAAATCCTTGAGTCAAATAGTCAAAGTCCTAGTCAAAGTCTTAGTCAAACAGTCAAAGTCTTAGTCAAATAGTCAATTCATCATAAAACCTTACTTTATGGTGTTGACCAATTTTAATGGCTAATTGACTCCAAAACTAGTATAAAAACCCACCTATGACCCATTATACTTTGCACCTCTAAATCGATTGTTTCAATCCGATTAAACTTTCCCTCATACCTTTCTTCTATAGTCTATTACTTCTACAATTGAAGCTTTGATTATAAGCTCTTGTAATTGGCGAATTGGAAGCTTGATATTCTTTCTTTTTCGTTTTCTTCAATTTGGACTAGCTACGTTGTTGAGTCTTTGGGATTCGCCTCGCATACATTCACAACACAATATTCTATTTTTTTTACGAGACATAACATTTTTCTAAGGTGAGTTTTACATAGCCCCTTTTCTATTTTTCACTATTTTTGGGGTGAAACATGTTACAACATTCTATATGCAATTCAATCATAAAGTGTCTATGTGTTTCTCTATGTTGTATTATGTCTTAAACATGACTAGGGTAAGCACAATATTCTAGCATAATCACTAACATTGATCAGCCGACGGTATACATTGATAGATCTATTGGACTGACAATCCCACCCGGATACGTGCCTCCTACAAAGGTTGCGTGGGTGTTTGTTACTGCAATATAAACGAGTGAACCATGAGCGTATGGGATGTACCACAATACAACAGTCACAAGGTTGATTATGCACTCGATTTACTTCTATTATGTTTTCACATATGGACTAGATTGCCATGACACATGAATTGCACAACAATTTTATTCGATTATCAAAACCTATGTAATTCTCACCAACTTTTGTTGACCCAAAATATTTTCAACTTAACATGTTTCAGGTTCTACTTGTTTGAAGATTCGAATTAATGCTTGAAGATGTGTGCATAGTTTTATTCAATTTGATGTACGAATTCTTGTAGAACAATTGTATGTAATTTATTTAAATCATTTAATGAAATTTATTATTCACCATGAGCTACTGAACAATCATCAATACGTGACATCCCGATGTTTCCGCCAACGGTTGGGGTGTTACACATGAATACACAACCTATATGCAAGCATGGTTACCAACACAAACTAGCCCAACGAAAAAAAAAGGACAGTCCCTAAGAATCACTAGCCTTAATTCTACGTCTCCACGAACTCCTATCTTGGACCTTGTCCTCAGAGAGGTGCGACTCTATCAAATCCTGTTCAATACGCTTATCCCAGGTCAACTTGGGTCTACCTCTACTCCTCCTACCCTCAATATTCAGTGCTTCCACTGCTCTAACTGTCGCTGACGTCTGCCTCCTCCTCACATGCCCAAACCATCTCAACCTCCCCTCCTTTATCTTCTCTGAAATCTTAGCCAAACCTAACCTTTCCCTAACAAACTCATTTCTTATTCGGTCTAGCCTTGTGTACCCACACATCCACCTAAGCATCCTCATTTCTGCTACATCCATCTTTCGGGCTTGAGTCTTCTTGATGGCCCAACACTCTGTCCCATATAGCATAGCTGGTCTGACCGCAACTCTATAGAATTTACCCTTTAGTTTAGTTGGGAACCTCCTGTCGCACAAAACCCCGGAGGCTGCTTTCCATCTACGCCAGCCGGCCTGGATACGGTGGGTTACATCTCTAATAATACTAATACTAATAGGAATAATTATTACTCTTGTAATTAAATAAATAAAAAAAATAACCTTGCTATAAGGTGACACTATGTGTTGCAGTGTTGAGCGATTCTTTCTCCTAACTTCTCTTGATGAAGTATACCTAGTAAAATTCCAATGATAACATGGCGATTGGGCTGATTTTCAATATCGTAGATAAGAATCTGGTTTAAAAGAAAAAACATGATTAATGAATAACATGAACACTTTGTGTGTTTTTTTTTCCTGTATGAACGAAACCCCACAAAAATAGCCGATTTTTCTCCGTTTTTTATATAGGACTATGGTACTCGTTGGAAAGATAATAAAACGCTCATTAATTTGGTGTAATTTTTTTCTTTAAAAAATCCCGTATATAAAAGATATAAACGTTTAAAAATTATGGGAAGAAACATGAGAGTGAAAATTTTAAAGTTTTTTTTTTCTTCCTAAAATAACTCAATTTAATGTAGGGTTTTATGTTTATCTTTTTTTTTTTTAATTAAAAAAGGAAATATTTCAAAAACACTAAAATCTTTTAATTATGATGCCACATGGCACTCTCAAGAGGAGGTTAAGGCCTCCATTGCACGCCACGTCATCATATACGTTTTCTTTTATATATATAGATAGATAAATTTAAAAACGAAAGACTGTATAATAATAATAATAATAATAATAATAATAATAATAATAATAAAGATATATACATATATCATGTATACGTTACCTTCAAAAAAATGTATACGTTCAAATGAAGGTGTAGGGATGGCAACGGGTCGGGTAGACATGGACAAACGGCTTTTTATTTTTAAACCGGTCCTGTTTTAAAACCGGTCCGAGTTTTAGGCCTTTAAAAAATCGGTTTTTTAGAACCGGTCCGGTTCCCAAACCGGTTTTTAGACAAAACCCACCAACTATCCAAACCGATTCCAACCGGGTTGAAAACCGGTTTTTAAAAAAAACCAGAAAAAAACCAGTCAACTGCTGGAAAAAAACCGGTTTTTCTATTTGCTGGGCTGCTGCAGCTGCTGTTTTGCTGCTGTGTTACTGCAGGATTTTTTTTTGTTTTTTGAACAATTTAAACACTACAAATTATTATCAACACAAAGTAACTTAAAAATACGATTTCATTGATTAAAAAACACGATAAAAAACATCGAAACATAAAGGAATCCAAAGATAACATGAAACATAATAGAAAACATAATCTTAAAAAACATAGTCTTAAACAAAATAAGTCTTCAAACATAGTCTAATCTTCACCCGAACCGGAGTTGCTTCTTATCCATTCATCCATTTCAGCTTCATATTCGGACATTGGTTCGGTTAAGTCCGCGTTGACCTCGTACACTTCGCCTTCATATTCAAGTTCTCCCCCAAGTGAGCGTATGTTTTGCACCCTCTCCGCCGCATCCAAATAATCCTTCAAGCAAATCGCCATCTCTACCGAAGGTGGAGTTAGTCACGTCCTACGTATCGAAATGACCCTGCCACTAACAGAGAAAGCGGATTCCGAAGCTACCGTGGAAGCTTGGACGGTTAGTAAATCTCGGGCCATGGCGGCTAAGACCGAAAATTGATCTTCCTTACTTTTCCACCAAGTCAACACATCAAAATTTTTAAATTCATCGGGAGTCAAACCTTTTAAATAGTTTTCGGCACCATACCTCCCAAGTTCGCTACTAAGAGCGTTACCTCATGCACGTTTATTAGACGTGTCCAACAAATCATTGTATAAATCCATGTCCGTATCAAGTACATTTTGAGAAGCTTGTCTCAATTGCATTTGAATTGACGACATTTGACCATAACGTTCAAAATAAACATCATACTTATCCGTGAGATGTTTGTTAAATCTTGCTACCATACCTTGTGAAAAAAGCGGTTCTTTTACCGTGTTCAAGTCCAACTCGTTGCAAATTTTTTCAATTATATTTTCTACCCCCTATATTGTAACACGGGTTTAAAGCGGATGCACAAGTAAAAACCGTCGGTAATTCCGAAAAATATTTTCTAAATTTTTCCTTCATAGTTGTCGCCATTTCTTTGTATGGACTACCTCTACATTCCATTTCCCCTAATTTTCTAGTCATGTTATATAACTTGTGAAGTGTTATACAACTAGTGGGATAATAAACTCCCGACAAAGCGGTGGTTGAAGCTTTGAAGACTTGTAGCATTTCCGAAACAACTTCAATAACATTCCAATTCAAAATATGGTATGGTGCCGCTTTTCCCCCACTCACCAAAATTTCATGAAATGCATTTAAACTACCTTTTTGCAAAACGTGTTTTTCGAACATGTTACAAGTGGAACTCCATCTTGTTGGACAATCCCAATTTGGACCCAAACAAACGGAATTCACACTTTTGCAAAATTTTATATATTTAGCATGCCTCGTGTTGTTGCTATATATATAACGCGCAACATTCTTCGAAAACCTTCTCTTTGTGTTTCAATAACTTTTAGACCATCTTGAACGGCCAACTTGATTATGTTTGTGACACAATGACTATGAAAAAATACCCCTTCACAAATAGGTTGGTATTTTAATTTTAATTGTGTGATTTCCGCGGTATTATTCGACGTGTTATCAAAAGATATTGATAAAATCTTCTTTTCTAACTTAAACGTTTGAATAACTTTGTCAATCATATGAAAAATATTTGTACCGGTGTGAGGGTAATCAAACAATCGAAACGCAATAGTTCGTTTCATCATTTGCCAAGAAGACGGTTCAATCCAATAGGCCATTACACAAATATAAGAGTCTGGTGAACCGTGTGGTGCGGACCAAACATCACTTGTTAAGTTAACACCGGTTTCTAAATTTTCAAAATAACTAATTAATTCATTTTTTGCTTGTTTCCATCTTTTTAAACAATCACGTCTAAGAGTAGCACGACTTACATGTGTGTATAATCTTGGTTGGCGTGTTCGTTGAATAAGTCTCGTCAAACGTGGGTTGTCAAATGATTGAAGGGCAACGTTTCTTGTATGACAAAATTCCCCATTTCTTCGCGAACCGCTTCCAAGTTGTACACAAACAAGTCGCCTTCTTGTGTGATCGAGGCTCCACTTTGAGAATTTCTTTGTTCTTTCAAAATTTTACAATATTTCTCCACATTGTCTTTCAAGGTCGAGTTAGCATCATGTTTAAGCAAAGTCGAACAATATTTGCATCTCGCCTTGTTTGGACCAACACTCATAACACATAAATCAAAGTGTTTCCAAACATTGGGGTTTCTTTTCGTTGGAACCACCTTAACAACCGTGGCTTGCGATGAAGAAGCACCAAATTGGACGGAACCGGTTTGGCTTTGAGGAGTTGGTGGTTGTGAAGATGCCATTTTTCTTAGAAAATAGAGTGATTTGTGAGAAATTAGATGAAGAATGCAATATTAGAGAGTATTTTTGATGGTGTGATTGATCCTAAACATTAAGGGGTATTTTTACTATGATTGTGGGTCAAAAAAATACCAAAAAAAAAACGGCTATAATCAGCCTCCAACGGTCATAAGACCGTTTTATAACGGCTATAATCGGTTTTAAAACCGGTTTGAAAACCGGTTTTTTCGGGAAAATCGGGTTTGGGCTCCAAACCGGTTTTTTTGTACAAGTCTAGGGTCGGGTATGGGTCGGGTTTGACTAATACCGTACCCATACCCGGTTATAAAATCTCATACCATACCCGTCGGGTATTTGTCGAGTATTACCCATCAGGTATAGAGCATACCCGCGGGTATCGGGTATACCCATTGGTATTTGCATGTATATATATATATATATATATATATATTTATTTTCTTTTATAGTCTTATGTTTTAAAAAATCTAGAATATATGAAATTGTAATAGGTAACATATATTATCATCATCATAATAATAATAATCTTTGAAACATTTAAAATGTAAATACATATTATAGTATGAATTTTGAAAACTATTTTTATATTTCATATCATATAAATATAAATAATAATGTTATTAAAACATATATTTTGGACAAAAAGTTTATTTTTCAAATAATGAATTTATTAAAATAAAACATTATTAAAAATAGCTAAGAAAAGATATATATAAAACTTAAAAGTCTTCGGGTATATATCAGGTAGACGAGTATTTAGTTTCGGGTAATCGGATCGGGTATCACCTAACATCATATCCGTCCCATACCCGCGATATATTTTTTTATCAATACCAAACCCATCCCATACCCGTCGGGTATTGGGTATACCCGTCCCAAATGCTTCGGGTTCGGTTATACCCATCGGGCTCGGGTATTTTTGCCATCCCTACGAAGGTGGTGTCAGAGATTTGATTCGACCAGGAAAGGCGAGGGAGAGATGTTGAGGTTTCGACTCGAGTGACGAATTAAAGTTCTATTATGATCGTAGGTATGTATATACTGAATGAGGAACGCGTCCATATTGATTTGAATCCCGCGATCACAGCAGGAGATTTCGAACATAATTACATTTATCAAGTTAATTTAAACCCTAAACACCTAATGTAAAGTCGGTTCAATATTTGGGATTAATTTAAACCCTAAACGCCTAATGTCAAGTCGGTTCAATATTTGGGATTAACTAATGAATATTATATACTAGATTATATCTTAGGAGCGTTCCGGGGTTGACAAATTAAAATTAAGAATCAAAGTTGTCTAATTTTTCTATACACAGTTAGTATGTCAAATCTGACTCGCAAGAAACGAAAACATAACATGAATCGGTCGAAATTTCCACATCTACATAAACATTGAACCAAAGATAAGAAGAGACTTACTGCAACTTCTTGATAACTGATTCCAAAATCTTTTATGGAACCTAATCCATTGCTAACTTTGATTCCTATAAGGAAATAGTCTTGAAGGTGTGACTTTTTTTTTTTTTTTTTTTTGTAAATGAGTGGTTTTAACCAATGTTTTAAAAACCGGTTTTTTCATTATACCGGATTTGGCTTAAAAATGGTTCAACCAGTTAAACCGCGTTGTACCGTGTGGTTCAACTAGGTTGATTAGTTAGTTATATAATTTCACAATTTAAACATTAACCCAAAAAATAATCTTTTTTTTTAACCAAGTTTACATTTGGATAATGGGTAAGAGAGCAACAAGCTACACCACTACCCGCTTTTGAACTGCAAAGCCTACTATACTAAAACCAAACCCTTGGTTCCTTGGGCTCTGCGAGTAGCTGTGGACCACCTTCTGAACCCGCTCCAAGAAACGAACCGCTTCAGGGGCTAAGGACCCAAAGGTGTTGAAGGCAAACGGAAGGAACACATGCAGATTCTCTAGACATGTAGACTCGTGCTTAGCCACCTTTCTAGCTTCCGCCCTCAAAACCGCTTGTCTCGGAACGAACCCACCGTCTCTCAACCCCACCAACGGGGAAACCCCAATGCCGTCTACACATGCATGCTTGCCCCCCATTTAGCCAAACACAAGGATATCCGCAGGACGTAAGGTAGATCTCCCATCTCGCGGATCAGTCATAAAGTTAACAAGTGCTTCTTTCTTAGACGAGATTCCAGCGCGTCTAAGCACATCCCATAAAACATCATGACGATACTTGAACCCTGGTAATTCCTTACAGTGAAGGGTGTGTTCGCCAAATCTATCCAAACATCTTTTTTTTGCAAATGGGGCATGGTTCGTCTAGATGGAAAAGAGGTATCATGAGCTGGTATTTGCGGATGGCCCGATATTCAACAGTTGACATCCATTTCCCAAGACCTTCAATGGGCACAACGGTCAGAAAATCCTGAGCATGGCCCCCTTGAGACAAGCAAGAACTGCCTTTTGACGCGGAGTCATTTCAAACCGCTCATCCATACCCAGTACGTGTTTACCATAAAGATCATTCGCCAAGGTTTGTTGAGGTTTCTTGGGGGCGGTCTCTTTATCAGTAAAGCCGCCTAGATCAAGGTCCGAAAGAGTTGTTTCAATATTACCAAGCGCCAGAAAGTAGTCAGGATCCACCCCACGACCCCGGCGCTTCGCAAGATGTGGTCTTGTAATTTCCATGACTGGGCCCTGGGCGCCACAAAGGCAAATGCGGAGACGTCCTCTACCAAGGAAAGCCCCAAACCCCTATAACGCATAGGGAGGGAAGTCAAACTCCATTGAAGGTTTCCAAAAATGCGGCCCTCTGCAGACAACAATGTTTTCAATTGCCCCAGCAAGCTTGCATCGAAAATGGACACCGTCTCTATGACGTGTTCAGGGTGACAAGTCCAGAGCCCAAACACTAATTTAGCAACCCCCATGCAAGAGCGCAACAAAAGGAGCTCATTTTGGGGTCCCTCAGGTCCGGCAGACATTTCATAAATTTAATCGCCCGTAAAGCTCTTTTAGTCGCCAAAGACCGAATAAACCCCGCATCCCGACTAACCGCTCCCCCAAGGAGCTTAACCCCCCTACATGCCTGCTAATCTCAGTAGGGAATAAACCCGACACTTTCTTCGACCCATTACATGACGGCCAAAAAATCTCAGTTTTCCAATATTAAGCCTAAGCCCCAGAGACGTTCTTTCAGAATGAATAATCCCTAACGCCCTAGCAACATCCTCAGCCTTACCAATGATGGTGCCATCGTCCAAATACCAAGCATGGAAGGGCAAGGAATAGGCTTCCAGCACCCGACTGCTGAACGGATAGAGGACCAATGCAAAAAGAAGGGGCCCTAAGGCCCCCTTGCTGTGCCCCTTGTAGTAGCCCCAATATAAGTATCCCTTACGTATAACTTGGCGGGCTGGGCATATAAAAATTGAACCCACGGGAAGATGTACGGGCATCTGCAGCTAACCTCCCTGAGAAAGGCCGTACGGCAAGGTTTTGAAACCCGGACCGGACCGGCCGGGCGGACCGGGAAACGGACCCCCGACCGATCCGGGTCACTACATTGGACCGCTCGTGTAACGCCCAGCTATTTCTAAAACATTATTAAAATATTATATTCATTATAATTACTTTTTATTTATTATTCTTAGCTAAAATATATCCTCTTACGTTGAGAACTAAGATTATTCATCATTTTCAATTACATGATCTAACAACTCGCAACGAGTAAAAATACCGGTTAATTCATAAACAAGACCCGAGTCACTAACTGGTTTGTACGCATAGAGTCTAACCTACATCAAAACCCTACCTATATAATATCCTAATATCTTCTTCCTCCTCATTCTAGTTTCAAAAACCCTAGCCACATCACTTATCTACTCCTCCACTCTCCAACCCTTCTCCCTCACCTCACCCATCTCTACACTTCTTACCCACACAACAACCATCACCATAGAATTCCCCTTTCCCTCTCTGGATGACAGCAACGGCGAGGACAAGGAACCACCCGAACCACCATGCTTAACCCCCTCTCTCTCGCACCCTAGGCAGGCGCCGCCGCCAACCACAACCCGACCCATCTTAGCCGCTAACCACCACCCGAATCCCCACTTCAGACCAACAATCACCACAACTCGAGCCATTTTCAGCCACCATTAAACCCAGGTATTCCCTCTCCCTCTCGCAATAGTTCGGTGGCCGGAAATCGGGTTCCGATCAAACCCGTCGGCAAACGACAACAGCAACGTCATTGTGTAAGCTGGTTTAGTATTGAAGCCGGGGTGTTAACCGAGCACGTGAATGGTCCGATTTGCAGGTCACCGACCAGTTTGTTGATATAGGTCAGTTATGGTGCGGCTCTTTGGGCTTGGTGCCGTTCCGTTTGATGCAAAGATGACCGGTCCGACTTGCGAGTCGTCGACCAGGTCAGGGTCCTTCACTGTTAGTTTGTCTTCAACCTTTCATCCCCTTGTTCTTACGTCAGGTGCTGTTCTGGTTGATTGGTTTTGCCCGTTCGGGTCTGGTGACCGGAGACGGTCACGCTGGCCGAGTACCGTGGTGGCTGGGAAATGCTAGAGTAATATTGGGATTAGGCCTTAATTCTTGTTCAGATTTCATTATGGTCAACATGGTCAACCGTGGTCAAAGCTGGTCAACAGTCAAGCCAGGTCAGATCAGTCAACTCGGTTCGAGGCGTGTGCTTGTCGTTTCGTTGTGAGCATGTTGGGAAGGTATAACGCGCCATGACTTTCGCTTAATTATTTCATTCTATGTTAGATCGAATATATGGATAAATTTATATAAATCATGTAAACTTAAACGAACCGAACCGACTTGTTTATGTAAAATACGTATGATAACTAATATATGGGATATTCGAATAGGCGAAGCATATGAATACTTGTACTTATACTTGTATTGTTAACACGATTATTCAAGTCTAATACTAGTCGTTTTTACCATTTCGTCTTCGGACTAATAAATAATAATTTACTCGTATGCGAGCGATGTTAATTAAATGTTGAACTACACATATACAAGAATATCGCTTATCAGACTATATAACTCTTATTTATTAATATTTCAATAATTTAAACCATTTGGCATGTATAGATAGGCTTAGTTAAAATGTACCGCGTTTTGTGAAATTGGGCAATTGATGTTTTGAGTTAAAATAGACGACTTGTGTTGTCTGGTTTCTTACAAAAACAGAGGAAACTCTGCCCAAATTTTTATAAAATATAAGAACCAAATTCGCCTTTCAAGTTTATGATTATGTGTAGACGAGATTATGTTTTTACAAATAAATTCTAACTTTCAAATCTTACGCCGTCAAAAATAGAAATATTTATGTTTATTAACAAGTACATATATTTACTACCCAAGATACGAGACAAATTAACATTTGAGTCAAGCTACGTAAATATTATTTCGTTATACAAAATGTGTCTTTATCAATAACTTCAATAATGTATTTAATTCAAATAGCTATACATACGAATACATTTTGTGAAACCAAACCAAGTTACTATCGGTTCGTTAAGTCATACACACTTTAAGATGCGCATTCGTTCAATGCGAGTCTAGGTAGTTGAATAAACTATCCATACAATCGATAAATGAAACAAGCTTATTTGCATTAGAATTTAAGGCATCATTTATTTGTAATAGGATACAAGAGTTCAATTAATCAAAGTTCAGACTTGTTGCTACTTGCTAGTACTTACATAGTGAATTTCAGGTGAGTTTACGTAACCAGGTTTATGCAATTCTTTATACTTGAAACTTTATACTTAAGCAATTCTACATACATGTCTAGTTGTAAACTTTAATGCCTCATGACTTAGACAACTACTGTTAGACTTAAACTTCAACTTACATAATCATTAGCTATGGCCAAGCCGGTGATTCTCAATAATAGATCTATTGGATTGACAATCCCACCTAGATTCGTTGACCATCTTTTATGGGGAGCGCGGGTGATTGTTATCGTTCCAATGTGATATTAAGGTGAACCGTGGATGACGGGATGGACCTAAACTTGTCGGAGGTTTGATTATGTGCATACTATACTTCATGTTTATTCATGTAGACTTAAACTTACGATAGGCATATGAATTGCTAAACTTTTATTATTCTTAAACTTAATTGCTTGACATGGCTTATGTATTCTCACCAACTTCTAGTTGACCCCCCCCCCCATTTTTACAAACTCAACAGGAAATACTGATGCTTGAAGTCTAGAGCTAGCATGAGGAGATATTTGAAGTTTTAAGCTTTGTTTGATTATTTGATGTAGACTTTAATGTAATTCAATTTTGTAATGAAATAATGGATTATTTAAACATATGTATTACCATGAGCTACTGAACAATCATTCATACGTGACACCTCGATGTTTCCGCCATCGGTTGGGGTGTTACAGATTTGTATCAGAGCCTTGGTTATAGGGAATTAGGTTATTAGAAAAATAATCTAGTCTATAACCTTAGGACTTTAACCAGTACTTGCTTCAATTACTTGCAGCTCTACCTTATCCTATTTTCTATCCCTATCCTCATCCTTATTCTTAGCCTAACTTTGTCTTGCCTACTCTCTTTCACTTACTTGCTACAATCCTAACGTACTCCTAGATTATTAAGGCAAATTTGTTGGGCTTAGACCTGATCTGTTTTGATAAGCCAACATTTTCGTTTATTCGGGGTTAGATATTTACAATCTTTGTGTTTCATTTCATTTATCCCCCCTCACTCCCGTTTAAATTCTAAGTTTTGAATCTCAAAATATTTGCAATTCAAATCTATTTTCTTTCTTATATAACTTCCCTGTTAGCCTAAATTTTATGAATCATTTGTGGATTTCACAACCACACTTCATTTTACAAACTTATAATATTACTTGTACGTTTAATTATTTTCAACGTCTAACCCAAATAATATGTTTCTCTTTACAACATGTTACATATATATATGTGTGCGTGTGTATGTATTTTTAAAATCTATCACCTTTGATGTTTCTAGCCAATTTTGAAACATCCCCCTACATTTTTTTTAGGTACCCCCAACCATTAAATTTCATCAAATTCAAGATTTTAAAATCCTTGTTTAAATTGTAACCTTATAATCTGTGTAAAGAGATACTGTAGCACCAAAGCTAAAGAGTACTGAATTTTGTCAAACTTCATCACTTGGGAATTTCACAAACTATAACAAATAAACATATTCTTTTTAAAGAGTCTTTTATTTCCACAAACTTATTTGCTAAACTTCAAATTTTTATTGAACAATTTATTGGCGTAACAAATGATTTACGATAAAAATGTTTTAAACTATTAAGAATCACTTCTTTTATGGATTACTCGAAGCCTATTATACAAAACGTCTGAACAAATTCTTGATTTTTGAAATCCGACATCGTGTTTAAAACCTATGACTCATCGAAATATTTTGATCTAAATCAATTTAGTTGTACAATTTAATGACTTTTGCTTTATATACAAAACCAATTTTGAAAATAAAATCTTTCCATCCACAGGAACAAAATTTACTCTACAATTTTTCCATTGACACATACTTATTTTAAACTTGTTCGAACTATTACAAATTTTTGGCAAATACCACAATCATGTTTTCTCATACGCTTGTATCTAACCATTTATTCAAACCCCACGATTATTCTGCATGATCACCTTACTATTTGCGCCTTTTTGAAACCCTATAAATTAAACCGTTTATCAACCATTTACAAATTCACTATTTTTCACTGCCTTGATTTTACTTTGAGTTTTCGTCATCTCTCAAAATCCAAATTTACATCCTTTACCTCCTCGAACATGAACTTGATCCCCACGATAACCACACTATTAAAAAAAAAACTTAATTGTTCGTTGCATCAAACTTGAATATTAGTTATACATGAGGATTTGATTATCTACCTGAACAATTGATCATTTATGATACTTGAAATCATGGAAAATAAACTATTTGCTATAAACACACCTAGAGTCATTAACGTTGTCTAGGGAAACTCTGTTACAACTCGCATGCTATACTCGATACTTGATGCATTTACAAACTTGCTTACATGTATGTATTATCAATTTGCAACTTATGTGATAAACCAAAAACAATTGTTACACTTAATCAAACAACTGATAGAGGATGAAGTACTTGCTCAACAGTTAGTAGAGTACCAAATAACCTACTCAACGATTGGTAGAGGTCATCATGCCTTTTCAACAGTCGGGAGAGGCCCTACAACCTGCTCAACAATCGGTAGAGGTTCCTACTCACTAACTGGTAGGAGTCTTTTCCTGCTCAACAGTTGGACTCATTAATACAAAGGTTCAACCACAGGATTATCTTTGCATTACTTACATGTGTGTTAGAGTCATAGAATGTAACAACCGGCAAAAATAAGGTAATTCCGTACTAATTAACTATACGCGATTAACGTAATTAAATGAAATTATGTGTTGATTATTTAACTGATGCCTTAGAAAGATAGCAATTCCCAAATAATGCATATGAATGCATATGTTTAATGACAAAACATGATAGGATCATGTGCGAGTAAATCTATCCGGTATGGACACTGGCGATTACCCGGTAAAAATTAAATAAGCGAAACGGATCCCGGACACCCGGGATATAAAATAAAACGTAATTTCACAAGATATAATGGGTTTTGGAACTCCAAAGCCATACGTGAAAGCTTGTTATACAAATTTCCCGGTAACGAATAAAGTGCGCGTACCGCACCCGATACGCGCATAACTTATAATTTCACCCGGCAAAAGCCTAAATAACTTATCAACGCTTAAACTGGACTATGTTTAAGGGTTATTAAAAGTATTTTTAATATCCGGATAACACGCGATTAAAACCCGAAAAATACCCGGACGGTACCCGAACGAGAGGGAATTAAACATAATAATAATGGGTATTATTTAGCAAAGTGGACCTCACCCAAACACCCCCAAGGGGCCGGCCTAGGGCCACCCCAAGTGGTTAACTCCTCCAATTCTCACTAATTCAAATATAATTAGTATTAATCATTGGGTTGCATGGGTTATTATTGGACACAAAAATTCACCAAATCACCCCTCCTCTCTCTCTAAACCTCACGGCCAAACACCCCTCTTAACAATCTTCCACAAATCTTTTCATATCCCACATAATCCCCACTTGATCTTACATAATCTAAGAAAGATATTAAGTGATCTTGGAAGGATTTGGAAGGGATATTATAAGCATCTTGTGAGAATACTTGAATCAAAAAGCCAAAAACTTCTTCTTCTTCTTCCCTTGAGCCGTAGCATATACCCACCCCACATACACTTTCTTTTCAAATTTTACATCTCCAAATCATCTCTAAATCTTCATCTTTCAAAACCCCATTGTGTGTTTCAAGAGCTTGGAGCTTAATCACTTGGAAGAACACACTAAACCCCACTCAAATCCAAGGTTTTTGTCTTCCCTAGCCTTGAGCTAGTAGTAAGTTTTTAACCTTGCTTTGATTATTAATGTTCATGTATTGTGTTCTTATGAGCAAGTTGTACATTAATGGGTAAAATGTGGTTTTGAAAACATAAAGTCTTAATATATTTTACAAGAGTAAAATGGAAGAATAATAATATGGATAGATCATGGATTTGATATTAGTAATGTGATATTTCAAGAAAATATAAAAATGTGTACATACACTTAAGAAGGATGATGATTTGGGCATGATTTATGAAAGAAACTTGAATGTGTTAAAAGATGGTTTTAATCATCATAAAATGACTATCTAAAATATAAAATAAGATGGAATATGTTAGAAAGGCATAAATGAAAAAGTTACAAAATTAAAGTCTACCCACTTAGATGAGTGAAATTTGGATATGATGGACAAATACACCAAACACAAATATTAGTAACCTTATTTATGAAATATAAGACTATTAGAAGTGGAATAATGTAAAAATAACCAAACATGAAGAAGATGGTTCTTTAAAGTCCACTAGTTGGAAGAAAAATGCTAACTTTGGAAGTTAGGATGGAAAAAGTAACATTTAAAAGTTAAGGGACTAATGTTGTAACTTTGAAAGTTGATGGACAAAAATAGATATTTTAGAAACTTTGGTCCAAAAATGCATTAACGGAAAGTTTGGTGTCAAAAGCATAAATAATGATTATTTCATGTTGTGCTTTAACCCAAATTTTTTTCAAACCACAGTTGTCCTAATTTCTACCCAATCACTCAACCCTGTGTTTTTAATAATTTCGAGGACGAAATTTTCTAAATTAGGGGAGACTGTAACGCCCAGCTATTTCTAAAACATTATTAAAATATTATATTCATTATAATTACTTTTTATTTATTTATTATTCTTAGCTAAAATATATCCTCTTACGTTGAGAACTAAGATTATTCATCATTTTCAATTACATGATCTAACAACTCGCAACGAGTAAAAATACCGGTTAATTCATAAACGAGACCCGAGTCACTAACTGGTTTGTACGCGTAGAGTCTAACCTACATCAAAACCCTACCTATATAATATCCTAATATCTTTTTCCTCCTCATTCTAGTTTCAAAAACCCTAGCCACATCACTTATCTACTCCTTCACTCTCCAACCCTTCTCCCTCACCTCACCCATCTCTACACTTCTTACCCACACAACAACCATCACCATAGAATTCCCCTTTCCCTCTCTGGATGACAGCAGCGGCGAGGACAAGGAACCACCCGAACCACCATGCTTAACCCCCTCTCTCTCGCACCCTAGGCAGGCGCCGCCGCCAACCACCACCCGACCCATCTTAGCCGCTAACCACCACCCGAATCCCCACTCCAGACCAACAATCACCACCACTCGAGCCATTTTCAGCCACCATTAAACCCAGGTATTCCCTCTCCCTCTCGCAATAGTTCGGTGGCCGGAAATCGGGTTCCGATCAAACCCGTCGGCAAACGACAACAGCAATGTCATTGTGTAAGCTGGTTTAGTATTGAAGCCGGGGTGTTAACCGAGCACGTGAATGGTCCGATTTGCAGATCACCGACCAGTTTGTTGATATAGGTCAGTTATGGTGCGGCTCTTTGGGCTTGGTGCCGTTCCGTCTGATGCAAAGATGCCGGTCCGACTTGCGAGTCGTCGACCAGGTTAGAGTCCTTCACTGTTAGTTTGTCTTCAACCTTTCATCCCCTTGTTCTTACGTCAGGTTCTGTTCTGGTTGATTGGTTTAGCCCGTTCGGGTCTGGTGACCGGAGACGCTCACGCTGGCCGAGTACCGTGGTGGCTGGGAAATGCTAGAGTAATATTGGGATTAGGCCTTAATTCTTGTTCAGATTTCATTATGGTCAACATGGTCAACCGTGGTCAAAGCTGGTCAACAGTCAAGCCGGGTCAGATCAGTCAACTCGGTTCGAGGCGTGTGCGTGTCATTTCGTTGTGAGCATGTTGGGAAGGTATAACGCGCCATGACTTTCGCTTAATTATTTCATTCTATGTTAGATCGAACATATAGATAAATTTATATAAATCATGTAAACTTAAACGAACCGAACCGACTTGTTTATGTAAAATACGTATGATAACTAATATATGGGATATTCGAATAGGCGAAGCATATGAATACTTGTACTTGTATTGTTAACACGATTATTCAAGTCTAATACTAGTCGTTTTTACCATTTCGTCTTCGGACTAATAAATAATAATTTACTCGTATGCGAGCGATGTTAATTAAATGTTGAACTACACATATACAAGAATATCGCTTATCAGAATATATAACTCTTATTTATTAATATTTCAATAATTTAAACCATTTGGCATGAATAGATAGGCTTAGTTAATATGTACCGCGTTTTGTGAAATTGGGCAATTGATGTTTTGAGTTAAAATAGACGACTTGTGTTGTCTGGTTTCTTACAAAAACAGAGGAAACTCTGCCCAAATTTTTATAAAATATAAGAACCAAATCGGCCTTTCAAGTTTATGATTATGTGTAGACGAGATTATGTTTTTACAAATAAATTCTAACTTTCAAATCTTACGCCGTCAAAAATAGAAATATTTATGTTTATTAACAAGTACATATATTTACTACCCAAGATACGAGACAAATTAACATTTGAGTCAAGCTACTTAAATATTATTTCGTTATACAAAATGTGTCTTTATCAATAACTTCAATAATGTATTTAATTCAAATAGTTATACATACGAATACATTTTGTGAAACCAAACCAAGTTACTATCGGTTCGTTAAGTCATACACACTTTAAGACGCGCATTCGTTCAATGCGAGTCTAGGTAGTTGAATAAACTATCCATACAAACGATAAATGAAACAAGCTTATTTGCATTAGAATTTAAGGCATCATTTATTTGTAATAGGATACAAGAGTTCAATTAATCCAAGTTCAGACTTGTTGCTACTTGCTAGTACTTACACAGTGAATTTCAGGTGAGTTTACGTAACCAGGTTTATGCAATTCTTTATACTTGAAACTTTATACTTAAGCAATTCTACATACATGTCTAGTTGTAAACTTTAATGCCTCATGACTTAGACAACTACTGTTAGACTTAAACTTCAACTTACATAATCATTAGCTATGGCCAAACCGGCGATACTCAATAATAGATCTATTGGATTGACAATCCCACCAAGATTCGTTGACCATCTTTTATGGGGAGCGCGGGTGATTGTTATCGTTCCAACGTGATATTAAGGTGAACCGTGGATGACGGGATGGACCTAAACTTGTCGGAGGTTTGATTATGTGCATACTATACTTCATGTTTATTCATGTAGACTTAAACTTACGATAGACATATGAATTGCTAAACTTTTATTATTCTTAAACTTAATTGCTTGACATGGCTTATGTATTCTCACCAACTTCTAGTTGACCCCCCCTATTTTTACAAACTCAACAGGAAATACTGATGCTTGAAGTCTAGAGCTAGCATGAGGAGATATTTGAAGTTTTAAGCTTTGTTTGATTATTTGATGTAGACTTTAATGTAATTCAATTTTGTAATGAAATAAAGGATTATTTAAACATATGTATTACCATGAGCTACTGAACAATCATTCATACGTGACACCTCGATGTTTCCGCCATCTGTTGGGGTGTTACAGCTCGTGCATAGAACCGGAGGTTGAACCGTTGGACCGGCGGTTGGACCGGATATTTGGCCGGTTGGACCGGGTTTTAGGGAGGTTCGACCGGTTTTTTATGTTATTTTATTTTATTTTTTTGTTTTGGTTCGACTTTTGGGCCGGTTCATTGGGACGGCCGGACCGGTCGGACCAGTCGAACCGGTGGACCGGTGACGACTCTGGTTTGACGTCCGGTCCGGTTCTGAAAACATTGCCGTACGGTCCACCTTGTTGAAGGCGTTGGAAAAATCGACAGCGAGAATAGCCAGGGACCCGTCAGAATGGAATGGTGGACTCCTCCCCCCCTTAAATATGCCATGTGGCACTCTCTATGAATTTAAAAAAAAAATCTACCTATAAAACATCTTCTCTTTCAACCCAAACCCTAAACACCCAATTAATCTGCACCTCTCTCTCTTCACCATCACAATCATACAAACATCTGATCCACCATCTCTTCTATCCAAAAGGTATTACAATCCTTTATCTTCTTTTTTTGATGACTGTCAATGTATAGATGTATAGATGTATAGATTCTAGGATAATCATTATTCTACTTAACATCTGATCCACCGCCTCTTCTATCAACAAGGTATTACGTTTCTAAATTTTCTCGTTCTCATATGTGTTTTTGTGTTGTTATGTGTTTTCATCTGTCTTCTATGATGTAATTTCAGTTCTCCGATGTTTATCTTTATCTATTAACAAGTTTCTTCCCAAAAGTGAAAAAAAACCGTCCTCAAACGGCGTGTAAAATAAGCAAATTACTTACGTTTATGCTTTATCCTATATATGTACGAGCGTGGGCGGTTCTTCACTAGGGCCAGACTAGGCCTTGGCCCATCCAGTTTTTTTCGTTTCGTAGTGTAAATTTTAAAATTTTCGAAAATTTTTATATGTATTAAGTCCAGCCCTACCAGATTAAGCCCGACCTACAAGATTTTTTTGTTCAAGATTCACCACTATCTACAAGAATTAACCCTTTAAAATTGTCAACTTAAATAATTATAATCACATATTATCTCTTGCCTTTTATTTTAATTTTTTGATGTACTTTCTATAAAGCCAACGATTCTAAATTTTATCGTTCTCAGATTTATAATTGTTCAATTAGGTTCTCTACCCAGGCGCCTCTTATTTCTCCATCAATCGGTATGTTTACATAACCTTCTAGATTTGATTCCGATTATTATTATTTTATCTTACAGTAATATGATGTATTTGTTAATTTTAATCGATTTTATTTAACTATGGATCTGCTTCCAAATCAGTCAATGATTAATCCAAATCATCATTAAACAACGGCATAATAATAATAATTCGTATATAAGAAGACAGTTCTGTTCACCTCGATAAAGCCGTCGCTCGGTGACGGTGACTATCATCGCTTTTGCTGCTGCTGACGTCGCAACTGGTGTTGCTGTTGAGGTTGTTGGATATAGGTGGATGACGGTTTTGGATAAGTTTGAGGAAGTAAATGATGATAATATTGCTGTTTATTAGAGGGTGTGAAGATATTGGAATGATTAGGGGTTTGATGGTTATTTTTTTTTTGCTGAAACAGCCACCCGTTGATGTGGATCAAGGAGAAAGATTAAAAAGATGGAAGCTTTATTGAAAAAGAAGAAGATGAGCATTGATGAAAAGGTATGTTGGTGAAGAAAGGTGACAACTTTATTAGTGTTTGAGAGGATTTGGGATTTTTTTATGGAAAAGTAGACGGGAGCAATGAATGAATGATTTGGATCAAAGATTGCTAGCTGCTAAACTGTTTCAGCGTGAAAATTCTCTTGATCGCAGTAAGGTAAATGGTTTGTTGTTGCGTTCGATTACATAGAGATTTAATGCTTTTTCTCAATGAGCTTAATTATTTTACCTTACAGTGAGGTATTTGTTTATTTAATCGATTTTATTTAACTGTATTCGGTGGAGTTGTCATGATCTGCTTCCAAATCAGTCAATGATTAATCCAAATCATCATTCAACGGCAACAACATCATAATAATAATAATAATAATTTTATTATGTCATATTAATCATGTATAGGCAAGTTATTATCCTTATTAAACTATATATTATCATTTTTATTAGGTTAGGTATTAATGTTAGAGTTATACATTGTTTAAGGTTAGACGTTAACATTGGAGATACATTGTTAATTGTTTTTCGTTAGGTGCTACCCGAAGCTTTTATGCGTGTAACTATAAAGCGCATCATTCTATTTCATATGTAAAATTAATATGTTATATTAAATTTCTCAACCCCAGAACGTTCCCGAGGTATAATCTAGTAGCATATATATATATATGAAAAAAAAAAGTGTTTAAATAAGAAATTGTGAGAAGATTCGCACATATTTAATAAGCTATCTCCGATGATCAAGAGATCACATCGACGATAAATTTGCCCGACAACTATATGTAGTATGTCTATATAACCATGACTGGGCTTAGCCTTAGTTCGGTTACGTTAGGGGTGCAAACGAGCCGAACAGCTCGCGAGCTACTCGAGCTCGGCTTGGCAAAAAGCTCGAAACGAGCTCGAGCCGAGCTTGAGCCTAAAACAAAGCTCGTTTATTTATTGAGCTCGAGCTCGAGCCTGGCAAGTGAAGCTCGTTAGGCTCGTCGAGCCTTATCGAGCCTAGTATAATATTAGTTTTTTTTTAATATTTAATAATTTACCATTCATTTAAAGTTGTTTAGTAAACGAGCCCCGAGCTCGAGCTTCATTTATCGAGCTCATGAGCATAAATGAACTATTATTTATATTATTTTTATTTAATATATTAACTAATAAATACTAAACGAGCCGAGCCCGAGCCGAGCTCGAGCTTGAGAAATTACAAACGAGCCGAGCTCGAGCTCGAGCTCTTATAACTTAATCAAGCTCGAGTTCGAGCCTAGTCGAGCTCGGGCTCGGCTCGTTTGCACCCCTAGGTTACGTATGTTAAACATTGGTTGTCGAAGTGGTCAAATGGCAACCCCTCTTGAATCACGAAGTCACCCATTCATTCCCGGACCACTTCAACATTAAAATTCCAAATAATCCCGTTACTTGACATATACTTTTGGGTATTCGGAAAACCCGGGTATTAAAAAAACCCAGGTACAACGGGGTATAAATCGGGTCTGGTTCCGGGTCCGGTTTTTTACATAGAATCTATACCCTATGCGTACTCGACGGGTAAGGTCGGGTACGGTTTCAGGTATAAAAAACTGGTTTTTTAATACCCGATTTCAGGTTTTTTCTCGGTTCCCGTTCCAGTTTTTTTATGCACCTCTGATCTATCTATATAATAATTCAATACACTCGGGTCAAATCAAGGCCTTAGAGAGTGTCTGCTTGGATCCAAATGAGAAATGGGGCTCCAATACTTGGACTATAAAAACCGTTTTTTATTTTTGTTTTCTCCATTTACCATCAACTCCAATATACTTTAAGCATTCTTCCTCCTACCTTCCTCACTTTTCCATTTTTTTTTCCAAGGTATTTTCTCCATTTTATCTTTGATTTATGTTATTACATCAATTCATCTTCAGTTATTTTCGGATCAAATGTTATAAAAATTGTTTATAATTTTTTTGTATTTATAATTCATAAATCAAAATCGGTATTTATAATACAAACTGGATAGATTTTGAATAATTTGTTGATTTCGAATAAGATATACAAAAAAAAATTTGGTATATAAGTTTTTTTTTATTTATAATTCATAAATCAACATCGGTATTTATAATAAAAACTGGATAGATTTTGAAGAATTAATTGATTTCGATAAGATATACAAAGAAAAAAACTTATATACCAATTTTTTTTTTGTATATATATCTCTATTTTTCGATAATGACCGGAAAATCCGAAAACTTCCATGATTTTTAAATGGTTTGTTTCAATGTCAAAAAAGATTCAAATGTAATGATTTATTTTATGGTTGAATTTTTTTTTTTTTTTTTTTGATTCGTTGTTTCTGATGGATTAAAGTGGATTAAATTGGTTTCCGGGTCAAATGTACAATTTTTTTATTGGGTTTATGGGTTTGTTTAACATATTTGTTTTTTCATTTGGAAAACAGGATTCCATTCGAAGAAAGAAACTCGATTATGGCTTATCACAAGGGTGACCAATTCTTCAAGGTGATTCATGACCCTTCCGCAAGAGTTTTGGTATGAATCTTAATTTCATCTAAATATGGTTTCTTCAATTTTTTTTAGACAAATTTATTATTTCTTTTTTAATGTTTTTTTACGTGTTCATCCAGACATTGCCGAAAGCCATGAACAGGTTTTTGTTATCTAAACACATACACAACAATAATATTACAATTGCCACATACCATGGACAATCTTGGTTTGTGCTGTTAGAATTGACAGATGATGATTTCTGTTTAACAAATGGATGGTCAAAAGTTGTACATGATTTATGCTTCTCGATGTTTTACATCATTTTCGACTTTATTGCTCCAAATACTTTCATGATGAAGCATTACAATCATTCTCCATCCATGCAATCGGATTTGTCATTCTGCAAAATGATTGAACATGAATTGACGACACCTATGGTAAACATGATTAATTTCAATAATTTATTTTACATGTTTTTATATCTTAATTGTCCATTTTTTATGCTAATTTTGCTTTCAGGTTATACCTTATTCCTTTATTAATAACCACTATCCCGATGGAATCCCTAATTTGACTAACACTTCCTTATAACGAATTTGACTGTTAAATGTAGAATCACACAATATACGTCCATTGACAATGAATGCCGTAATCAAAATTAATTAATTAAATAATTGAATTTGAATTTGACTTCATTATAAAAAAATTGACTTCCTTATATTTCGAATTTGACTTTGACTAATGCCATAATCGAAATTAATGAATTAATTGAATTTGAATTTGACTTCCTTATAACAAATTTGACTTCTTTATAAAGTTAATTATTCAATGAATTTGAAATATATACCATTGATTGTGTGAATTGACTTCCTTATATTTCGAATTTGACTTTGACTTCATTATAACGAATTTGACTTCTAAATATAAATATAATAATTATAGAATTGATTGTAAATAATTGAATTTGATTTCCTTATAAAGAATTTGACTTCCTTATAATATGTATCTAAATTTATATGGTATATATATATATAATTATACCATTGATTGTAAATTAATTAAATTTAATTTGAAGTTGACTTTGTTATAACTTTCAAATTTGACTTTGAATTGCTTATAATTTTCGAATTTGAAATTGAATATGAATTTTCGCATAAAACAACCATTCCACTAATTACACTAGGTATCATTCCATTAATTGCATAAATTCCATAAATTCATTATCAGTTTGACTTCCATTAATTACAGACGGTGTAATTCATAACATTCTTATAAATTCCATTAATTGCATAAAACAACCATTGAATTGAATATGAATCAAATTGTATCCATAATTATGTTTGACCAAAAATTCTAATGTGATGTCCTAATTCTACTCATTAATTTAAGTTGTAGAATTTGACTTTGACTTCCTTTAAAATTTCGAATTTTAGTTTGAATATGAATTTTGCATAAAACAACCATTCCATTAATTACACACGGTGTAATTCCATTAATTACATAAATTCCATTGATTGAATATGAGTTGAATATGAATCAAATGTATTTATTATTGATTTTGAGTTTGACTTCCATTATTTACACACGGTGTAAAATGAAAATTTCGTATAAATTACATTAATTTAATAAAACAACCATTCAATTAAATATGAATTGAATATTAATCAAATAGTATCCATAATTATGTTTTACCAATCGCATAGATAAACATCCGAATGTGATGTCCTAATTGTACTCCTTAATTGAAGTTTTCGGATCAAATGTACAAAAATTGGTTTCATAAATCATCTAATTCCAGTATAATACCATTTGAATTTTTCGGATCAAATGTTTTTGTTATCTAAACACATACACAACAATAACATTACAAATTTGACTTCCTTATAACAAATTTGACTTCCTTATAATACCATTTGAATTAGATCAAATGTACAAACAATTGGTTTCTGACTATTATTTGGCTCCTTTTGGAAGGTTTATATACAAGGTTTACTAATTTTATGTTGCACGTTCAAGTTTTCGGATCAAATCCGGTAATCTAATTTTATGTTTCAATTTTAAAAGGAAGTCAATCTAATTTTATGTAACGAATGTGATCTCCTAATTATACTCCATAATTATGAATTACCAATTGCATACATAAACATACGAATGTGATGTCCTAATTCTACTCCATTTTTGAAAATCTGTAACAGTGCATCTAATTTCATAACTTTAAATCCCCATTCATAACATTATGCTAATGCTAATTTCACTCCACCATTTCATCCATTCCTGTTCGATCGAATAGCTATAAAAACGTCAAATCACCATTCATACGATTATACTACCACACATTTCTTGCACTTTGATTAATCGCATACATATATTCTTAGGTGATTTACTGTTTCTCATATTTAGATACATAACCATTATTTTTTCTATTTGTTATGTTTTAATAGATTAGATGGATGTTTGGCATACATTATGTTCAATCAATCGCATACATGTATGCTGCCATACATTCGAATGTTGGCTACCTCCTATAACTTTCATTATTCTTATGTTGTCTACAGTTTGTTTCAAAAGTATTAATTTGAATTTAACCATTTTTTAACAGTCAAAAAGATCAATTGCTGCCGTAGAAGCAAACGAGTTTACCATGGTTAACCGAATTCATGTCAACCGAAACGATGTGGCTTTAAAGCTAAAGATTATTCGGGTTTGGCGTCAACCCGATCGTCGCAATCCTAATGATGTCTACTCAATTGAAATGATCCTATGTGACGAAAATGTAAATCTCAACTACAAGTTTTTATTAAAGCCTTTTATTTGGCTATTTAATTATTTACTTTACACTATTTAATATTTTCAATTACAAATTTTCTTATAGTCGTACATTAAAAACATCAATTCTTTACGCACATAGTTATATTGTTTTTTTTATAATTAGCAAGGTGACAATTCTTTCCATTGCATATAATTAAATATAAAAGTTTAACATTATTAAATACTTTTTATTTAATATAACTCTCCATTGCATAACCAATTCTTTCTACTTTCGGTAACTAATTATAATATTCATACAGGAGCAGGCTTTGGTGTTATTGGGTAGTATTAAAGACCTATTTACCGAATTTGGCTGGTACTACATGGGATGTCCCAAATGCACCAAAAAATGTAGTATTGATTATGTAATCAAACAAGTTGGTGAAGGAAGTTCTGAATTTGAGGAAGAAAAGGTTTACCAATGTGTGAATGTTAATTGTAGTGCCAAACAAGTCGTGCCTACACCAAGGTCGAATTTGTTTATAAAATAAATGTTAATATACATAAATCACGATTGAATACAAAAATATAATTAACATTTTGTTTTACGTTTGTTTTTTTATTTTTTTCTAGATTTAAAATTCAGGTTCGTGTACAAGATCTTAATGGTGCTGTGTCTCTTACGTTGTTTCATCGTGACGCTACACAACTTATTAGTAAAAGTGCTTCTGAATTGCTTGAAGAGAATACGGTAGTTCATATTTTTTTGCCATTTATAGTATATTTTATTTTTAATATTTCTTTATTTAAAGTTGTCTAATATTTATATCTTTCTTCATTCCTTCGAAATAGGTTGGTGATACAGTTGAATATCCTGAAGAAATTCAGACTTTGTGGGAAAGAGAGTTTGCTTTCAAAATCTTTGTATCCGGCTTCAATTTGAACAACAAATATGATGTTTATGGTGTAACTAAGATAAGTGATGATCCAACAATTATCTCGGAGCTTAAGAAGAAGTTGTACGTAGGACAGGTACATAAACGAACCCTATTTTCTATAAAAAAAAACAACTTTTACGTACATAAGACATTTTTACATTACAATGATTTTCAACGTCATTGTTACAGCCTGCTGAATCAGAATCACTTCACACAGAATAACATCAGGGTAGATGAGTATATCAACCCAATCAGTTGTATTAAAGAATAAACATAATAGCAAATGGATGAAAATATACTTATCAATCAACCAAACGCATTTATTAAATATTACCATCGTTATGAAACATAATAAAAACAGGCAACCAAATCATGGTAGAAATAGGAAATAACAAAGTTGAAATTGTTCAAATATATTTAAAAAAAACATAAAGCAATATAACTCGTAGACCATCGGCATAGCAAACTAATCCTCTTCATTTGGCTTTAGCAAGATGGGGACTCAACGGACTTATATCTTTCTCCATACTACCACAACTTCCAATCTTAGTTGAAGGAGTTGGTGTGCTTTCATCATCAGAAATTGCATCAATCAGTTTACGCTTAACCATTTGATACTTGGAACTGATAGAACATTGTTCGCCTTCAGCATAAACTTTCTTATCAACAAAGTTATCAGCAATGGAAATTGGCGTTTCATTATCACCTGTGTTTGATTTGGATTCCTAAAGATAAAATATTTATAAACATATGTGGAGAATGTAGTAGTGATTGTGTAACAAAAAAAGGCGTAAAATTTTTAATATGAATTTAAATGTGCGTGAAAATGGAAATGTACTCGAGCAAACTAAATTGTTACATGTTTGTTATCTTTATAATACACCCTATTTATATAGCCCCACTAATTTATTTATGATAGTCCATCTGAAATTCGTGGTTTAATTTGCGGCCCAACTCCGGAATTAGAGTAGATGATTTAGGGCCAATACATAATCTAATGGATTGATAAGTTTTTGATTTATTATAAATACCCTACCAACCTTCTTCAGACATTGAAAGCATCCAAAAGCACTTTACCAATTGTGAGTTACCTCTTCATCTTCATCAATCAAAGCATTTTTTTATTGTTATTTATAAGATACCTAAATTATCCACTTTAACATGAAAACCATAGTTATATAGGGGTGTCAATCGTGTTGGGTTGATGGGTTGGCGGGTTTACGGGTTGCGGGTTGGCGGGTTGATGGGTTGAAATGTGCAACCCGAACCCGACCCATATTATTATTCGTGTCAAATATTTTAACCCTAACCCGACCCACATAAAATCCGGGTCAACCCGAAGACGACCCGTTTACCCATATTTTTAAATGAGTCATACATGTTCATGAGTTATAAGCGGGTTGTTGGGTTGTAAGCGGGTTATCAATAAAATGTTTAATGGTTAGTATATAAGCGTGACAAATAAATAATATAGTGTGCCAAAAATAACACAATTATAACTAACCATGTAAATAGAAATGAAAAAATAAACATAAAAATATAATAGATTTTATTTTCTAAATACTTAAACGGGTTAACGAGTCAACCCATTTTATATATATGTCAACCCGAACCCGACCCATTTTTAATACGGGTCAACCCGAACCCGACCCGTTTTTTTAAACGGGTCGTGTTACTTGACCCAAACCTGTTTTTTTTCCGTGTCGGGTTCAGGTCGGTTTTCGGGCCGTGTCAATAATTGCCGCCCCTATAGTTATATATTAGTTTTAATATCCAGATCATATCAACGCAACATTGAAACATGATATTTATATAAGAAAAAAATATTAGGCTAACCATTATTCTTAAGACTTTACATTATGGACACTCAACTTGAATAATACAAGTCTTAGTTTAATATTTTCTTTTATTTTACTTTGTTTTGCACCGTGGGTACCCACGGGTCTCAAACCTAGTATTTATTATGAAAAGTGATGTGATGTTACCAAATGTTAGGTCGTGATGTAGATAATAATAGACTACGTTGATATCAATCAAGGCATATACACAACACGTAGTTATTTTATCTTTGTTTAAAAAGCATGCTAATTTCTTTTTTAATGGCCACGAAATCTATTAATCTATCTATACAACTAACTAGCAGATTACCTCGGGAGGGTCTCGGGGTTGAAAAATCTAATTTTACGTGATAACCTATTGCAAATGGCTCAAGTTAACTAACCATAAAATCTCCCAATCATTGCATGTTCATAGTATTCTAATCAGTAATAACTAATATTCCACACAAAATCTAATTTTACGTGATAACATGAACACTTTGTGTGTTTTTTTCCTGTATGAACGAAACCCCACAAAAAATAGTTGATTTTTTCTCCGTTTTTTATATAGCACTATGGTACTCGTTGGAAAGATAATAAAACGCTTGTTAATTTGGTGTAATTTTTTCTTTAAAAAATCCCGTATATAAAAGATATAAACGTTTAAAAATTATGGGAGGAAATATGAGAGAGAAAATTTTAAATTTATTTTTAAATTATTTTTTCTTAAAATAACTCAATTTAATTAAAAAAGAAAACAATTCAAAAACAGCAAAAACTCTCCATTATGATGCCACGTGGCATTCTCAAGGGAATGTTGAGACCTCCATTGCGCGCCATGTCAGCATATACGTTTTCTTTTATATATATAGATAGATAGATATATGAAACTCAATGTGGACACATGACACTCCCATGTTGATCCTTCAATTCTTTAGCTTATCATATTGTGCCATGTGTCACAATGTGAGAATTTATAAGATTTTTGTTTTTTTTTTTAAATCAAAAATCATTAAATTACTTTTGGTCAAACTCATTTACTAATATTATTATTAACTTTCCTAAATACTATAATCTAGATTTCCCTTATTAATAATAATCTATTAATTAATTTTGTTCTATGATTTCAATTCACTTTTTGTTATTTAGTAAATCCTAAAACAATCAAACCAACCTCCTCTCCATTGTCGATCCTCCATCTTCTTCAAGGTATGATCTTGCCTCCTTATTCTGTAAAACGATCATTCTTCATCTTTCTTCACTCCCCTGTTTTTGTTTTCGTGAATGTTGATATAGAAACTATGGCACAATATCAAGAAAATGTTATGATGGAAGGCCGAGCATGTTCATATTGATTAATTATTATCGGATTGATTATTGGTTGATCATATGGGTGATGATTAGTATGGATTTTGGCCGATTATTTTCAAGGTATGATCGTGTATTTCACATTATTTTGGTTGTCTAGGGATGGGTTGTCATGTTCTTAGGGTCCTTTGTTGTTTGTTGATTTAGTTTAACACCGTTTTTTTTTTTTTTTTTTTGTTGGTGATTAGAGTTAGCTGATTATGATTAATGTGTAACAACGGGGAAAATTTTTTTTTCTTTTCTTTCTTCCTTTCGCCTCTTCATCTACGGACTTCATTTAATTTTCGGGACAAAAATTCTTTCAACTGGGGGATGATGTGACACCCGGCATATTCAGGTCAATACTTTTATACCTTACATACATGCGTTTCGTACTTTACATGCATACGAGTCTATCTCAACGAAAACATTTCAAATAACTACCTAATATCATACTTAACTAGGGTTAATTAAGTCGTATTGATGATTCGGGAATCATCGGGAGTCGTTACAATGGTTCGAGAAACCATTGGGTGTCGGTCCATAACCACGTGTACAAGAATCGGTGATTCGTGGGATCGCCGGGTTTAACGCAACCACGCAAGTCTCGGGCCCCGGGAATTGGTGATCAGGTGGGAACGTGTTATTTATCATGTATTATATGTTTACAATCATTATGTGACTTGTCGGTATGTGAATATGTGCTAACATGTGTTAAAATGGGGTTTAACGCGCAAAACACACAAACATAGAGATTACAGGCGATTAGGCTTATGGGGAATAGCCTAATCGCCAATAATGGGGCGATTGGAGGGGAATTATTGGCGAGTAGGAGGCTACTCGCATGATGGTTCATGCGATTAGAAGCCCTACTCGCGTATAGGTCTGCATAATCGCCTGATTTGCCCCAAACGACTAGAAACGCCTATAAATACCACCCTTGACCTCCAAAACACCATTTGTGCAACCCTAGCTGTCCCATAACATAACCCAACGCACAAACACCCTCTGGAACTCGTTTTTGCATCAAAACCACCATTTTCAAGCTTATTCCATCATCACCTCTTTATTACAAGGTGTGTTCTTCAAACCCAAACCCTTAAATGATTATGTTTCACTCCCTAAACGTCCAGACCTGACTTATAAATGTTTTTATCTTTGAAAATCCATTTAAAACCCTTTTTAAACAAACCCACACCTTTACATGTGTTATATGTGTTATATGTGTTTAAAGATATGATTTTTAGGATTGATTCGTGGGTGTCCTTGTGTTATTATGATGTTTATTGCTAATACAAGTTGGTATGATGATATCCTAGGAGTTTGAATGGTTTTGGTGGTGTATTGTGATACTTGATGTTTTGACCCATTTGAAGGATTTTTGATGATTAAGGATGATATGAGGCATGTTATTGATTGTATGATGTTAGGGTTGGTTATAGGATGATGCTAGAACAGTAGGATGCTATCGGACAACGTGGTTATGTGATTTAATCTGGATATTTGCTATTTAGGGCAAGTTCTTGCATGTTGATGTGATGTTTACATGCTAAGTTGCCATTTTAGGAAAACGCTCGCATTCGGAACTGTTATAATGATAAAAACTTAGGGGTTTTGCTTGAAATATGTTTGTTAATGTGTTAGGATGATTATTGAGTGTTTCTACACGTTTCGGATCTGATTTGGAGGATTAAACGCGCGAAAAACCACTTCGGCTGCACTATAGGCGATTGGGCATCCTAATCGCCTATGTTATAGGCGATTAGAGGCCTAATCGCCTGAATGGGAAGCCTAATCGCCTATATATGGGCGATTGGAGTCATACTCGCCTCCATTTCATGCGATTACGATCCTAATCACTAGTTAAGCCCTGAATTGCATACCTTATGACCCTACTCGCCCCTAATATACACGAGTAGCCCTAATCGCCCATCCTTAGGGGCGATTAGCCCTTGTACTCGCCTGTTGACTAGCCCTAATCACATGTTGACTTTTCCTAATTGCTAATTTGATTCCTAATCGCGTGTAATGCTGCTGTAAGTATATTTTAACATCCCGGAACATGATTTGACGCCTAGGAACATGATAGGAACCCCGGGATTTCACCCAATGACTTAGTAACACGTATTCGGACCTGTTTATGTGTTAAACGGACATTATGCTAGACTAGGTGAACTGTTGCGCGTATGAAGTGTTTAATTGCATATGTGGCATGATGTCTTGTATTGTCTAACACATGAAATGTCGGGTCACCAATGGGATGTCGGGCCTTGCCTGGTACGGTCGGTTAAACGTTGGAACGTCATTTCATATGTACACGGTTATGGTCTGGACTATTAGGGACTAATCAACCTACGGGTTGTTAGTCTAACACCTTATATGCTCGTCATGATAGGTCGCCGGTATTAGGGGCCGTCTATTGAGCAGGTTTACTTATCGTAGTGCGAAGAGCAGCATCAGGTGAGTTTCACGGCCCCGTCTTACGCTTTACATTTTGGGGGAGACACATGCTTATACTTATTACATAAATTATCATGTTATGCTAGTGGTTGATTCATTTACATACTATACGATACGTAAAGTCCCGGGGAAACCATGAATATGCTGGATAGCATAACGGGGGAAATGTGGATAGATCTATTGGGATTGACAGACCCCACCCGTCGGCTGGGAGCCGGGCGGGTGCATATTGTCTCGGTCGTACGCTAAATCATTTCGGGCAAAAATCATATATCGTTGTCTGTAATGGTTTCCGGTCGTAGTAGTATAACTCATGCGTCTAGCTAACGCTATTACTTCAGATTTAGTGATAACATGATGGCTTTCATTACTTTAAACATTTATTTAAAACCTGTGAACTCACCGGCATTATTTGCTGACGTTTTTAGCATGTTTGTCTCAGGTCATTGAGGTAGCAGCTTATCATAGGCGCACGGAGTCACACGGCGTCTAGGCTTCATATGCATTATCATATCTTTTCAGACTTACGTACTTTTTACTTTTTGGGTTGTAATAAAAGTTACGCTTCCGCAGCGATTGGATTTATGAAAGTTTGATGGTTGTTTATTTCATTTTACGTATCATATAGCGTCGTTTATTGTGACCGTTGACTTAGATCCTGGTTTGTCATGCGCCTCGTGGTAAAACCCCGCACGTGGAATTTGAGGGTGTGACAGATTGGTATCAGAGCCAATGGTTATAGTGAACTAGGACTGCATGTTGAGTCAAGTCTATAGCCGAGTCGCACACACACTAGACGGTCACGTTCATAAAAGTCATGTCATACGGGAATTTGCCGGGGTGTTCGTATTACATTCGTTATTATTACTTATGCTTACATCATCTATCTATTACTCTTATCTCCTATCTTGTACTTCAACTTCGCGTTGGAAACGAGGATCCTTATTACCTTTGCACAGGCGGTGGCGTACGTTGGAGTGGCTTCGGCATCCTGCGGAGATTCGTCCAAGATTCGGACGTCTCCCATTTCTATACTCCAACGGACACACCTGCTTGCACACATTATCACACACTTGTACTTGCTGTTTATATTTTGGACATGGGTGCCTAGTGGTTTGAAGGTCGGGCTAGGAGCACGCCTCGGGGACCATGTAGAGCGACTTATCATTTCGGGTGCACACGAAATAATAAGTTGAGATGCATGGAAATCCTGGTGGACTCTGCGTTTGATCTAATGACTATGATGGAATCCAATCCGTTGATTCACCTTATTATTTACGGTTTCTTCATGATTCTTTGTTATCTGTTCTGGAATCTGATGTCTTGTCTTTGATCTTGACAGAAGATGGCAGGACGTCGTGGTGGTCGCGTTGGTGGTCGGGTTGGTGGCCGGAATGGCGGGGGACGTAATGGGGGTCGTGGCAACATCAGCATGACCCAGGCGGAGCTGAATAATCTGATCCAGGAGCACGTGGCAGCTGCTATTGCTGCGCAGCAGGCCGCCCATCAGGGCCATGGTGGTAATTTAATTACTCCTACCCTCATTCCTTATCTTTTACCGTGTGTTGATCGTTTTCTGACCGTGTTGTTTTGTTGTTATTAGGGGATGCTTTTCCTCCTCCACCACCTCCACCTCCTCCAGTCCACTGTACTTATAAGATGTTCCAGGATTGCAAGCCCCATAACTTCAGTGGGACTGAGGGGGCTGTGGGACTACTCCGTTGGTTGGAGAAGGTTGAGTCCGCTTTCTCCATGTGCAAGTGCCCTGTGGAGTTTCGTGTGAAGTATGCTTCGGGGACGTTTGAGGGACGTGCTTTGACTTGGTGGAATTCGACCGTTCAGACTATTGGTTTGCTGGAGGCCCATGCGTTGCCATGGACCGAATTTGTGTTTCGTTTGAAGATGGAGTATTGTCCCAGGGATGAGATCAAGAGTTTGGAACATGAGCTGTGGAATCATCAGATGGTGGGATCTGAGATAGAGGAGTATACCACTCGCTACCATGAGCTGGCACTTTTGTGCCCGGATTCTGTGACGCCTGAATATAAGGCTATTGAGTTCTACATCAGTGGGTTGGTGCCTGAGATTCGCGGGTTGGTGACCGCTAATGATGCTGCTACACTTCGGGATACCATTCGATTGGCTCACAGGTTGACTAAACAGAAGGTTCAGGAGGGTCTTTTGCCTCCTAAGGGTACTGTGGTGAAGACCTCTGACAGCAACAAGAGGAAATGGGATAACACGGGTAAGGGTACAGCGCAGCCTCAGCAGCAGCAGCAGCAGCATAAGAAGTTTGAGACTACGGGTTCGTCTTCTGGGCAAAAACAGGGTGGTTATACTGGTAGGCTGCCTAGATGTGATCGTTGTGGGTATCATCATGTGGGAAATTGTAGTTTTTGTACCCGTTGCAAGAAGAACGGGCATCTGGCCCAGACGTGCAGGGTGAATCTTCAGACTCAGCAACAGGTGGTTGCCCCTACTACTACTACCACTGCTACACCTAGGGGTAACCAGGGATGTTTTAATTGTGGGGAGACGGGGCACTTTAAGAAGGACTGCCCCAAGCTGAAGCAAGGGAATGCTGGGAGAAATGACAGGGGCAACGGGGGTGGCGGCAGGAACGCGCGCGCCTTCGTCATCGGGTCGGGCGAGGCCCGTCAGGATCCGGATACTGTTACTGGTACGTTTCTTCTTTGTGATCGTTATGCCTCCGTTTTATTTGATTCGGGTGCCGACAAGAGTTTTATATCTGTTGAGTTTAGCCGACTGTTAGACATTGTACCGACTCCCTTAGAGGTCAAGTATATTATAGAATTGGCTGATGGTAAGAATATTGAGGCGACTCATATTCTTAAAGGATGCCAGTTGGAACTATCAGGGTTATCTTTTCCTATCGACCTCATGCCGGTGTCATTGGGTAGTTTCGACGTTGTAGTGGGTATGGATTGGTTGTCCTTGTATCGCGCAGAGATCGTTTGCTTCGATAAAATCATTCGCCTCCCTCTCCCGGATGGAGAGACTCTTTTGGTTCATGGCGAGAGAAGTGGAGTTCCCTTGAGCATCATTTCATGTATGAAGGCGTATAAGTATTTACGTAAGGGGTACTCCGTGATCTTAGCTCTTGTTTCGGTTTCATCTAACGATGAGAAGAAGATCGAGGACATTCCTGTCGTTCGTGATTTTCCCGACGTGTTTCCCGATGATTTGCCTGGCCTTCCACCTCACCGTCAGGTTGAATTTAGCATTGATCTTGCGCCCGGCGCGGCGCCTATTGCCCGAGCTCCTTACCGCCTTGCACCTCCTGAGATGCAAGAATTATCTAACCAACTGCAGGAGTTGTTAGAAAAAGGGTTCATTAGACCTAGTTCATCCCCGTGGGGAGCTCCTATCCTATTTGTCAAAAAGAGAGATGGGAGCCTTCGTATGTGTATTGACTATCGGGAACTGAACAAGGTAACCATCAAGAATCGTTACCCGCTTCCTCGAATTGATGATTTATTCGATCAACTCCAAGGCTCCAGTTTTTATTCCAAGATAGATCTGAGGTCTGGGTATCATCAACTGCGGGTACAAGAAGCTGACATCCCAAAGACCGCTTTTCGTACACGTTATGGCCACTTCGAGTTCTTGGTCATGCCCTTCGGTCTTACGAATGCCCCTGCCGTTTTCATGGACTTGATGAACCGCGTTTGCAAGCCCTATCTCGATAAATTCGTTATCGTGTTTATCGACGACATTTTGGTTTATTCTAAGAATGAGACGGATCATGAGGAGCACTTACGATTGGTTTTGGAACTTTTGAGACGGGAGCAGTTGTACGCTAAGTTCTCAAAGTGTGATTTCTGGTTACGTGAAGTACAATTCCTAGGGCATGTGGTTAATGAACTGGGAATTCATGTCGATCCGGCAAAGATTGAAGCTATTAAGGAATGGGAAGCACCAAAGACGCCATCTGAGGTGCGGCAGTTCCTAGGCCTTGCGGGTTACTATCGTCGTTTCATTGAGGGATTTTCGAAGATCGCTCAACCCCTCACCACTCTTACCCAGAAAGACCGCAAGTTTGACTGGGGTGAACCGCAGGAATCAGCATTTCAGATGCTGAAACTTAAACTTTGCTCTGCGCCCATCTTATCCTTACCTGAGGGCACAGATGATTTTGTTGTGTACTGTGACGCTTCCATTCGTGGTCTCGGTTGTGTGTTAATGCAACGCGGGAAAGTTATTGCCTACGCCTCTCGCCAACTTAAAGTCCATGAAAGGAACTACACCACTCATGATTTAGAGTTGGGTGCGGTGATCTTTGCGTTGAAGATCTGGAGACATTACTTGTACGGTACCAAGTGCGACGTATACACCGATCACAAGAGTCTCCAGCATATCTTCGACCAGAAAGTATTGAACATGAGGCAACGACGTTGGGTCGAACTCCTGAACGACTATGATTGCGCCATTAAGTACCATCCTGGTAAGGCGAACGTTGTGGCAGACGCCTTGAGCAGAAAGGAATCTGTCAAACCCCGTCGTGTTCGAGCCTTGCAGCTCACTATTCATTCTTTGTTGCCTGACCAAATTCGTTCGGCACAATTGGAAGCTTTGAAGGAGGAAAACCTTAAAGCTGAAACCATGCACGGTGCTGATAAACACCTCGAGCTTGGGTCTGATGGCCTGCATTACTTTGCCGAGCGCGTTTGGGTTCCTTTATTTGGGGGTTTGCGGGGGCTTGTCTTGGACGAAGCCCACAAATCCCGGTATTCTATTCATCCGGGTTCCGATAAGATGTATCAGGACTTAAAGATACTCTATTGGTGGCCCAATATGAAGGCTGACATAGCTTCGTATGTCAGCAAGTGTCTGACCTGTGCTAAGGTCAAGGTGGAGTACCAGAAGCCGTCTGGTCTTCTACAGCAACCTGAAATTCCTGAATGGAAATGGGAGCGGATTACCATGGATTTTGTGACCAAACTTCCGAAGTCGCCCAGTGGTTGTGACATGATCTGGGTGATTGTCGATCGGTTGACAAAGTCCGCACATTTCCTCGCTATTAAGGAAACCGACAGTCTGGAGCGGTTGTCTCGTATCTATCTTAAGGAAGTGGTTTCCAGGCACGGGGTGCCCGTCTCTATCATCTCCGACCGTGACCCTCGTTTCGCCTCCCGTTTCTGGAAACAATTACATAAAGCGTTGGGTACTCAACTTGACATGAGCACCGCATATCATCCGCAAACTGACGGTCAGAGTGAGCGGACGATTCAGACGCTTGAAGACATGCTTCGAGCATGCGTCATCGATTTCGGTAAGAGTTGGGAAATTCACTTACCATTGGTGGAGTTCTCTTACAACAATAGTTACCACTCCAGCATTAAGGCGGCACCGTTCGAGGCTCTGTATGGACGGAAGTGCCGGTCCCCTCTTTGTTGGGCCGAAGTGGGCGAAAGCCAACTCACCGGTCCAGAATTGGTGTACGAAACTTCCGAGAAGATCGTACAAATTCGTAATCGTATGGCGGCAGCTCGTGATCGCCAGAAGAGCTACGCTGATCGTCGTCGCAAACCTTTGGAGTTCCAGGTTGGCGACAGGGTTTTATTGAAGGTATCTCCATGGAAGGGCGTTATACGCTTCGGGAAGCGCGGCAAACTTAACCCTCGTTATGTCGGACCGTTCCCCATCTTGGAACGTATTGGGCCGGTGGCATACAGACTTGACTTACCAGCCGAGCTTAGTGGCGTGCATAACGTCTTCCATGTCTCGAATCTTAAGAAGTGTTTGGCAGACGAATCTCTCGTAGTTCCTCTCGAAGAAATCAAGGTTGATGATCATTTACGTATTGTAGAGGAACCAGTTGAAATCTTAGATTATAAGATTCGTAGCCTCCGTCGGAGTAAAATCCGTATCGTTAAGGTTCGTTGGAATTCTAATCGTGGACCGGAGTTCACGTGGGAACGAGAAGATCAGATGAAGGCTAAGTACCCTCATCTATTTCCTAAGCGTGCGTTTGAATCGAACTATGTGGCCTCCAAAGAAAAAAATGAATCTCGGGTCGAGATTCCTTTCAACTGGGGGATGATGTAACAACGGGGAAATTTTTTTTTTTTTTTCTTTCTTCCTTTCGCCTCTTCATCTACGGACTTCATTTAATTTTCGGGACGAAAATTCTTTCAACTGGGGGATGATGTGACACCCGGCATATTCAGGTCAATACTTTTATACCTTACATACATGCGTTTCGTACTTTACATGCATACGAGTCTATCTCAACGAAAACATTTCAAATAACTACCTAATATCATACTTAACTAGGGTTAATTAAGTCGTATTGATGATTCGGGAATCATCGGGAGTCGTTACAATGGTTCGAGAAACCATTGGGTGTCGGTCCATAACCACGTGTACAAGAATCGGTGATTCGTGGGATCGCCGGGTTTAACGCAACCACGCAAGTCTCGGGCCCCGGGAATTGGTGATCGGGTGGGAACGTGTTATTTATCATGTATTATATGTTTACAATCATTATGTGACTTGTCGGTATGTGAATATGTGCTAACATGTGTTAAAACGGGGTTTAACGCGCAAAACACACAAACATAGAGATTACAGGCGATTAGGCTTATGGGGAATAGCCTAATCGCCAATAATGGGGCGATTGGAGGGGAATTATTGGCGAGTAGGAGGCTACTCGCATGATGGTTCATGCGATTAGAAGCCCTACTCGCGTATAGGTCTGCATAATCGCCTGATTTGCCCCAAACGACTAGAAACGCCTATAAATACCACCCTTGACCTCCAAAACACCATTTGTGCAACCCTAGCCGTCCCATAACATAACCCAACGCACAAACACCCTCTGGAACTCGTTTTTGCATCAAAACCACCATTTTCAAGCTTATTCCATCATCACCTCTTTATTACAAGGTGTGTTCTTCAAACCCAAACCCTTAAATGATTATGTTTCACTCCCTAAACGTCCAGACCTGACTTATAAATGTTTTTATCTTTGAAAATCCATTTAAAACCCTTTTTAAACAAACCCACACCTTTACATGTGTTATATGTGTTATATGTGTTTAAAGATAGGATTTTTAGGATTGATTCGTGGGTGTCCTTGTGTTATTATGATGTTTATTGCTAATACAAGTTGGTATGATGATATCCTAGGAGTTTGAATGGTTTTGGTGGTGTATTGTGATACTTGATGTTTTGACCCATTTGAAGGATTTTTGATGATTAAGGATGATATGAGGCATGTTATTGATTGTATGATGTTAGGGTTGGTTATAGGATGATGCTAGAACAGTAGGATGCTATCGGACAACGTGGTTATGTGATTTAATCTGGATATTTGCTATTTAGGGCAAGTTCTTGCATGTTGATGTGATGTTTACATGCTAAGTTGCCATTTTAGGAAAACGCTCGCATTCGGAACTGTTATAATGATAAAAACTTAGGGGTTTTGCTTGAAATATGTTTGTTAATGTGTTAGGATGATTATTGAGTGTTTCTACACGTTTCGGATCTGATTTGGAGGATTAAACGCGCGAAAAACCACTTCGGCTGCACTATAGGCGATTGGGCATCCTAATCGCCTATGTTATAGGCGATTAGAGGCCTAATCGCCTGAATGGGAAGCCTAATCGCCTATATATGGGCGATTGGAGTCATACTCGCCTCCATTTCATGCGATTACGATCCTAATCACTAGTTAAGCCCTGAATTGCATACCTTATGACCCTACTCGCCCCTAATATACACGAGTAGCCCTAATCGCCCATCCTTAGGGGCGATTAGCCCTTGTACTCGCCTGTTGACTAGCCCTAATCACATGTTGACTTTTCCTAATTGCTAATTTGATTCCTAATCGCGTGTAATGCTGCTGTAAGTATATTTTAACATCCCGGAACATGATTTGACGCCTAGGAACATGATAGGAACCCCGGGATTTCACCCAATGACTTAGTAACACGTATTCGGACCTGTTTATGTGTTAAACGGACATTATGCTAGACTAGGTGAACTGTTGCGCGTATGAAGTGTTTAATTGCATATGTGGCATGATGTCTTGTATTGTCTAACACATGAAATGTCGGGTCACCAATGGGATGTCGGGCCTTGCCTGGTACGGTCGGTTAAACGTTGGAACGTCATTTCATATGTACACGGTTATGGTCTGGACTATTAGGGACTAATCAACCTACGGGTTGTTAGTCTAACACCTTATATGCTCGTCATGATAGGTCGCCGGTATTAGGGGCCGTCTATTGAGCAGGTTTACTTATCGTAGTGCGAAGAGCAGCATCAGGTGAGTTTCACGGCCCCGTCTTACGCTTTACATTTTGGGGGAGACACATGCTTATACTTATTACATAAATTATCATGTTATGCTAGTGGTTGATTCATTTACATACTATACGATACGTAAAGTCCCGGGGAAACCATGAATATGCTGGATAGCATAACGGGGGAAATGTGGATAGATCTATTGGGATTGACAGACCCCACCCGTCGGCTGGGAGCCGGGCGGGTGCATATTGTCTCGGTCGTACGCTAAATCATTTCGGGCAAAAATCATATATCGTTGTCTGTAATGGTTTCCGGTCGTAGTAGTATAACTCATGCGTCTAGCTAACGCTATTACTTCAGATTTAGTGATAACATGATGGCTTTCATTACTTTAAACATTTATTTAAAACCTGTGAACTCACCGGCATTATTTGCTGACGTTTTTAGCATGTTTGTCTCAGGTCATTGAGGTAGCAGCTTATCATAGGCGCACGGAGTCACACGGCGTCTAGGCTTCATATGCATTATCATATCTTTTCAGACTTACGTACTTTTTACTTTTTGGGTTGTAATAAAAGTTACGCTTCCGCAGCGATTGGATTTATGAAAGTTTGATGGTTGTTTATTTCATTTTACGTATCATATAGCGTCGTTTATTGTGACCGTTGACTTAGATCCTGGTTTGTCATGCGCCTCGCGGTAAAACCCCGCACGTGGAATTTGAGGGTGTGACATAATGTTTGATTCTTATTCTGTGATCGATTTGAAGGTACGTAGCTGTTTCTAGGCATTAGACCGAACCCAAACTTAGCCATTGTATTCGGCTAAGCTTTGGTTAATTATCACGTATTTTTTCTTTCATGTTCATAACTTCTTATTCTACTAAGATTGTTTAAAGGGTTCAAGAATTTTCATCAATCGTTCTTATTTGTTCTTGAGGATTTAATATAATTTGGATCTTCATATGCTTGAGATTATGTTTTTTAGTGAAAATCTTTAGTTTGGTTGGTGATTGGATGGATCATGGATCTTTAGTTTGGTTGTTTGACTTTATTGAAAAATTTAAATTTGAAAATCTCATATTTTTCATAGATAACAAATACACATTAATAATAATTACATATTAACTATTTACGCCCATTCTAAATTTAAAATTTTACCTTAATAAATGAGAATGAGAAAGGAAACTTACGTAAATTAGGAACTCATTAAATTTCCTTATTACATTTAAATTACTCACTTCCTAAATTTAGTGTAATTTATATTGGTAATAAGTTAAATTTTGAATTTTGAAATTCAAAATTCAAATTAAATTCAAAATATTTAAATTCGAATTATACAAAATTTCAATTTTTTAGTTTTGATTAATAAGGGTAACAACTTACACATATTAATTATCCTTTTAATTACATATTAAATAAGATTCAAAGTAGTGTCAACTCTCCAATTAATACATTAATTGATCATATTAATTGTGTTATATTATTCTAATATTAGTTTAGCTTATATTAGTAATCAATTAAATATCCAATTTTTAATTTCAAATTTCAAATTAAAGTTCGAAATGTTTAAATTCGAATTTGACAAAATTTAAAATTTTGGTTAATAATTGTAAGAAATTACATATACTAATTATCCTTTTATTTACACAGTTAATATGATTCAAAGTCTCTACATAAGTTGTGTCAACTTTTATTAATATATTAATTGATCCTATTAATTTCCCTATATTATCCTAATCTTAGTTTAACTTATATTGGTAATCAATTAAATAACGAATTATCAATTTCAAATTTCAAATTAAAATTCGAAATATTTAATTTCGAATTAGACCCATTCTGAATTCAAAAATTTACCTTAATAAATGAGAATGAGAAAGGAAACTTACGTAAACTAGGAACTCATTAAATTTTCTTATTACATTCAAATTACACACTTCCTAAATTTAGTGTAATTTATATTGGTAATAAGTTAAATTTTGAATTTTGAAATTCAAAATTCAAATTAAATTCAAAATATTTAAATTCGAATTATACAAAATTTCAATTTTTTAGTTTTGATTAATAATGGTAACAAATTACACATACTAATTATCCTTTTAATTACAACTTTAATAAGATTCAAAGTAGTGTCAACTCTCCAATTAATACATTAATTGGAGATATTAATTGTGCTATATTATTCTAATATTAGTTTAGCTTATATTGGTAATCAATTAAATATCGAATTTTTAATTTCAAATTTCAAATTAAAGTTCGAAATGTTTAAATTCGAATTTGAAAAAATTAAAAATTTTGGTTAATAATTGTAAGAAATTACACATACTAATTATCCTTTTATTTACATAGTTAATATGATTTAAAGTCCTTACATAAGTTGTGTCAACTTTTATTAATACATTAATTGATCCTATTAATTGCCCAATATTATCCTAATATTAGTTTAACATATATTGGTAATCAATTAAATAACGGATTATCAATTTCAAATTTCAAATTTCAAATTAAAATTCGAAATATTTAATTTCGAATTAGACAAAATATCAAATTTTGAATTTTGTTTAATAATGGTAAGAATTTACACATATTATTTATCCTTTTAATTACACATTTTGAATGACTTAATCTTTAAAAAAATTAAACTTTTGAATTAAAGTTAATAATGGTAACCATTACACCTATTTATTATCTTTAAATTATGATTTCCTAATATATTTAAAATATAACAATCAATAATTTTAGTTGTAATTTTCTCAAATTAATTACAAGTAAAAATTAAAATATTAAATACTAGAATTTGAAATTATAGATTTCGGTTAAACTTTAAAAATATTTGAATACTAAATGTTTTATTTAAATATTTAATCTCAAAATTTTGAATTTAAGATTTATGGTAACATTTAGATTTAGATTTAATTAACACATTTAAAATATTTAATTCAAATTGTTGAGAGATTTGAATCTTTCAAATTTTGTTTACTAGAATTTGAATTGATAGATTTCAATTAAACTTTATAAATATTCAAATATTAAATGTTCTATTTAAGTATATAATTTCATATTTTGATATCTATAATTTTAGTTTTTAAATTTTTTTAACTTTATAAAAATATAAATTTTGGATAATAATCATAACAATAAGACTTAATTATAACATTTAATTCAAATTTTTATTGATCTGAATATTTTAAAAAATTTCAAACTTTGAATTTAAATTCATAATTGTAATAATTAATCCTACTATGATCAATAAAATAGAGATATTATAATTAGAGATTTCCTAATATATTTAAATTTAACCAATAATAGTTTTGAAATTTAATAAATAATAGTTTTAGTTATAAATTTCTCAAATTAGTTACAAGAATTTGAATTGATAGATTTCAGTTAAACTTTATAAATATTCAAATATTAAATGTTCTATTTAACTATTTAATTTCATATTTTAATATCTATAATGGTAACAATTAGACTTAATTATAACATCTAATTCGAATTTTGAATGATCTGACTCAAATAGTGTCTTACTTTTAACATTTTGTAAGAAATATTTTTCACTACTATTTATTTTTTACTAGATAATACTCCTCAAATACCATCTGATAACATGATTCCAGTCAAGTTCCAAAGGCGCCAATTCCCAATATCCGTATGTTTTGCAATGACCATTGTTGATGCGTTTTGCGACTAAGGATTGGATAAACATAATTAACATGTGTTAGTGATTGGCCGAAGGTAGATATAATGGGCGAATGTAAGATATAGTGGGCGAAGGTAGATGGACAACGGGCGAAGGTAGACTGGAACTAACATGAAGACACATTCGACCACTGGAAGTGGGCGAATGTGGAAAAGGCTCATGTTCGACCAGTGAAAAGGGGCGAACGTGCAGTGTCTATAAATAGATTTTGTGATTTTGATTATGTAAGAGAGTTGTCAGTTGTGTCTGTGTTCAGGTCAGGTTCAGAGGTTGTTTTGAGATATTGTGTGTGTGTTCTAGATTAACATAAACTGATTGTAAAAGCTTATTTGAAAGAAGTTAATCTATGAAATGATGTTGAAAATGATCTTGATTGTGTTTTGACTTGTGTTTTATCAATTTGTTCAGAACTAGGGTTTCCGCACCTAGTTTTGTGACTTGTATGATCGTATAATCCTGTTTTAGCTAAAATCTTTCGCTCACAAAGTGGTATCAGAGCCTAGAGGATCATACAATAACAAATTTGATAAGATCAGAGCTGATTTGGACATGTTTTTGACCTAAATACATCTGTTTTTACATAAACATTGTTTTCAAGTGTTTTTGATCGATTTAAAGGAGAATTTGTGGTCGAATTCAAGTTTTCCAAGAATTAAAGTTGCTCCAAATCAATTCCGAAACATAACCTGATTGAGATCATTCAAATCCATGAACTTTTGAAAATCTGAGATCAGAATAACCGTTTTTCAAACAATAACCGTTTTTCAAAAAATGAGATCTGTTTGTAGTGGGCGAACCTGGAACCTGACTTGAGTTGAGTGGTCGAACGTGTTGAAAAGTGGGCGAACCTGAGGAGTTAGTGGTCGAACCTGAAATTTCTTGTTGAACTTTTCACTTTCGGGTACAAAATTCCACCTTCGACCAGTTTATTTTGGGCGAAAGTGGAAAGGAGGTTATTTTGTGTTTACATTCTGGTCATATCTACATTCGGGTGTTACTGTTTGGGCGAACATAGAATCAGAAGGGTCGAGAGTGTTAAAGTTTGGACGAACAAAGGATTTTTTTTGGACGAACCTAGTGTATTTCGGGCGAACCTAGGTTTTTGTTGAAAATTTTTCTAAGTGTTGAGATTTTTCTTAGTTTGTGATCATGTGGCGTTTTCAAACTACTCCGGGATCAGCAACAACACAACCACAACAGCAAACGATGGACCCATGGACAGTGGCAGCGCAAAAGACGAACACACAGTCTTCACAACCACTTAACTACATGGCAACGACAAACACGATGCCTCAAAGTGTAGCACATCCGGCACTACAATCTGATTACTGGGGAGTAGCAGCAGCGGCGGTAAATACTCAAATCACTAATGCTATTTCTACTTTGATTAAGGATTTGTCTACAGGTAGTGGAACTCGGCCACCGAAGCTCATGGAAATTCAAGAGTATAATCAGTGGCATACCATGTTCAAGATCCATTTGGAAGGCATGGGAGTTGAAGGAGCAGAGGCATGGAGCATGATTGTCAAAGGTTACACAGCACCGATTTTGGAGAATACAGGTGAGTTGATTCCTTTGGAAAGCTTAACTGAGGACGAGAAGAAGAAATATGTGGTGGAGAAGAAAGCTTTTTCCCAACTGACACAGGCAATCACAAGTGACCTGTTGCATCAGTTTGGGACATGTACTACATCAAAGCAGCTTTGGGATAAGCTTAAGAGGAAGCATGATGGTAATGAGAAGACTAGGAGCCTGAGAATGGAAGAATTGGTCAAAGAGTTTGAGAATTTTTCTTTTATTAATAATGAAACTCTAAAAGAACTAACTCCTAGATATATGCATTTGTTGTCTGAATTGTCTAGTTATGGTGTACAGATTCCAATGACTAAGCAGGTGGATAAGTTTGCAGATGCTTTACCACCACAATGGGATCAGCATGTGGAAGTTCTCAGAGAGAAGGATGCTTATCAATTCTGGACTATTTCAGAGTTTATTGAAAAGCTGGAGAACAAAGAGTTGGAGGATAGGAGGAAAGCTAGAAGGTCACAGATTCCTCAGAATCCCAGTTTGTATTTTGGAGGCACTACAGTTCCTGTTGGTAACTCGAGCTCAGGAAGCATTGCACCACATGTTGCATGTATTTCCAATGTCATGGAAACATCAAAACCACCAACCAACTACTTGACACAAACATCATCCTACTCACAACCATCATACACACCACCACAATACAATTCCTACATTTCACCAATCTCCCCAATGCAACAAGCAGGTTTTTACACCGCTAACCAATCACAACAACCAATAAACCAAGTTACTAAACCTAATCAACAACCGGTGGTTTTGGATACATCTAACTTGGGAAATGTGACTGTGGAGGTTGCTCAGCAACACATTGCATTAGTCTCAGCAATGGTTTCATCCTACAATGGGTTAGTTGCTAGTCAGATTGGGAACAACAACTTAACCAACGAAGACTATGCACAGATAGACAAGGAAGAGATGGAACTCATTGACATTCAATGGGCTTTTGCGAGTATCATGAGAAGAGCAACAGAGTTCATTGAGAAAACTGGAAGAACTGATTTGGCAACTTCTCCCAACACAACCTATGGATTCAACAAGGAGAAGGTTACGTGTTTTAATTGTGGAGAAAAAGGACACTTTAAAAGGGAATGCACCCAGCCACCTAAACAAGGTAATCGAAACCCTTTCAATGCAAATTACCAGAACCGTCAACAACAAAACCAAGTTTCTTACCAAAATAACAACAACTACCAAAACCGAAACTTTAACAACCAAAATAGACAACCAAACACTCAAAACCAGATTCAAAACCAATCTCCTAACAACACAAACCGAACAGTTGTACCTATCACTACACCTAATGAGACTCAACAGAATGCGAGTCAGAACCAAGCTTTGGTGACTCAACAGGATGAAAGGTTTGACTGGTCGGGTATGCAAATAGGAGTTGAGGAAGTGACTACTGGTGGGAATGTGGCATGTGTTGCTTATCAGGTTGATATGGAAGAGTCGGTGGCAGTTGATGAGAAGAAAGAAACTGAGGAGTGTGAAAGTGATGATTCTGAGACTGAGATGGAAGTGGAGAATGAACCTGTTGAGGTTAAGGCTGAGGAAACAAGTTCTGGAATGGTGATTGATTCTGTTACGGATGTTCCTGAAGAGTGTAGATCAGTTTATTCAGATTCTGAGAGCGAATCAGACACAGAGGCAAGTGTTGATTCTTTAGATGATGATATTGATCAGTTGCTGGCAGAAGCTGACTTTTTGATGACGAGGAAGTCGTGCATTGCTGATGATGCTTTCACCAAGATTGACTACTCCAAGTTTTTCACTGGAAAGGAAGCTCATTTCGCGTTGATGGCCATGACTGAACCGCCAAAACCTGTAAGTTCTGAATCTAGCACTGATGTTATGAGTGATAAATATTATGGAACATGTGATAGATTGACTGAGGAGAATAAACAACTCCGAATTTCACGTGATAGTGCTATCTTGAACAGTCAATCTACTCGCAAAGAGTTGAATGCTTTCAACAAAGTATTAGATGGCTATAAAAAGGACATTTCTGACTTGAAAAACACTTTGTCATTGAAACAATTGGCAATAAACAACTATATCAATGAAATTGAAAACACCAAGTTGGAAATGGCAGCCATAAAATGCTTTGCTGAAAAGGTGAACAAAAAGTTGGAAAGTTATAAGAATGTTGCTTATGTGGTAGACCATATCATTGATGATAACACCACCAATTACAAGTCTGTACCATCTCCGGTTCTTTTTGAAAATCATAACTATCACCAAGTTATACCGGAGAGTTCGGTAAAATCAGACTCATCATCAGAAATGGAATCTAATACCTCGAGTATTGGTGATCCTTATTCTGATGTGAGACCGATTTTAGGCTTGAATGATGAGGGTGTTTATGCTGAGAGTGTGAATTCAGACTCAGAGAATGATGATACTGGTAGTGATCAAACTGTTAATGTATGTGAGATTCCAAAAGAAAATCACATCATTACTACTGAACCAGTGTCACCATCTGATCATGTTCATCCGATGGCAAATGCTAATCGTGATAAAAAGTCTGAAAAGATTGATGTTAAGAAAGATAATGGTGTTAAGAATGTTGTCAAAAAGAATGAGCTGAATGAACAATGTGATAAACCTATTAAAGTGTTTTATTGGATGGAAGGATCCGATAAGATCATTTCTGATGAGGAATTTCCAATCAAAAACGTTAACTATTCTAAACTTGATAAAATCTGGCAAGAAAGCACTATTTGGTTTCCAAAACATGAGAGAACCAACGAAATTCCACCAGAAATCTTAAAGAAATTGTTTTCAGAAGTTCCTCAAGAACCAAAGGTCCATGTCACCGAGTTCATTCGACCAAATGACAAAGCAAATGGTTTTCATGAGCCCTCTTACTCGAAAGGACCACTTCCTGAGAGTTTGAGGAATCAACAGTATAATGATCAATATCCTGTTAGATCATTTGCTCCACCAAATGCTCATTATGTCTTTGAAGAATATAGAAAATGCTTTAAATGTGGAGAACGCGGGCATTTACTTGCTCAGTGTCCATATGTAAGGCATAAAAGACATGAGGTTGAAGTTAGAAATTCCATCAGAAAGCCGATTGATCATTATGTTCCACCACATAGACGGGTTGTTCCTCAACAACAACAATTTTATAATCAAAACAATTTTCAAATGAGGAACAATCGTCCATTTCAATATGATCAAAGAAATCGGATTGCTATGGAACAATCTTGGAGAAAGCCTATAGTGAACACAACAGTTGATAGACAAAAGGTTCCACAAAAACCGATTGTCAAATCAAATGTTGGACCTAAGTCTGTTAATTCAGATAAGGTTGCCAAGAAAGTTACTTTTGGTAACAATGTTCAGAAACCAATTGAGAAACCAAAATCTCAAATTCGTATCCTCAAAAGGTCTGAACAATCTTGGACACCTAATGGTACTCCAGGAGCTTCTACTTCAAAGGTAAGTGAGAAAAATGAAAGTGTTTTGAACAATCAGAAAAAGATTGATTCAAAACAGAAAGTTGTTGAAAAAGTTAATGAGGATGTTTCTTTGAAAACTAATGTTCAAAGGCCCAAGACTCAGGCTTGGGTCCCCCGAAAGAACTAAATGTTTACTTTTTGTGTGCAGAGAGCTTCAGCTGGCCCTATTAGCAGTCTCTGGATTGTTGATAGTGGAGCTTCAGGCCACATGACGGGGGATCTTGCATTGCTGTTTGATGTGAAAAATATTAATGGAGGGTATGTCGCTTTCGCGGGTAATAAAGGAGGATATATCACGATGGAAGGAAGCGTGAGTAATGGGATTGTGACTTTCGAGCGGATTTCTTATGTCAAGCAGATAGACTATAATCTGTTGAGCGTCAGTCAAATATGCGATAAACAATTTTCTGTGCATTTTGATGACAAATCCTGTTATATTCTCAAACCGGGCTTCAAAATTCCAAAGGAGTGGGTAATGTTGATGGCACCTCGAGTCAACAATCTTTATATTCTTGACATGTCCAAGGCGATGACATCATAGGGGCAAATAACATGCTTTCTATCCAAGGCGACCGAAAAAGAATCGATAATGTGGCACCGCAGAATGGGGCACATTCATCTGAGGAAAATGAATCAATTGGTGAGAAATGGGCTTGTCGATGGAGTAAACGTGAAACATTTCCATCTGAACGACAAGTGTGTAAGTTGTATGAAAGGAAAACAACACAAACAGTCCCATAAAGTGAAGAAAGTTAACTCTGTTGAGATGCCGCTTGAGCGATTGCACATGGACCTTTTTGGACCGGTCAAGCGCAAAAGTCATCTTGGAGAGCTTTATTGTTTAGTTGTCACTGATGACTATTCAAGATTTTCATGGGTGATGTGTTTGAAGAACAAAAGCGACACCTTTACCAACCTACAAGTTCTGTTCACTCGATTGGAGAATATCTACAATTTGAAGATAAAAAGAATCAGGAGTGATAACGGGACGGAGTTCAAAAACGCCAAGATGGATGAACTTTGTGAAAGCAAAGGGATACATCATGAATATTCGGCTCCGTATACCCCGCAACAGAACGGTGTTGCTGAAAGAAAGAATAGGACTCTAATTGAGGCGGCTAGAACAATGCTTGCTGATTCAAATCTTCCAGTAATGTTCTGGAATGAGGCGATTTATGCAGCAAATTATACATTAAATCGGGTTATAACAGTGAAGAAGTTTGGAAAAACATCTTATGAACTGTTACACCGACGAAAGCCCAACTTAGAGTATCTAGAACCTTTCGGGGCGCCATGCACGATGTTGAATCCAGGCGAGAAGTTTAGTCCTAAAGCTGAGGAGGGATATTTTGTTGGATATGCAACCCCGCTCAAACGGGTATTCAACAAGCGAACTCGTCAAGTGGAGGATTGGGCTAACGTGGAAGTTCAACGATACACTCAAAATTTGCAAGGCACGGGCCCTGATTGGATGTTTGATTACAAAGATTTCTTTGAATCATTCAACCTAGATAGCCTGGTTGAAGAAGCTGTTATCAGATTACTTTACGAGTGTGAAAACGCGGCGACTTCACCGTTGATGCGTCCAATCACCGTAAACCCCCACCAGCTTCTAATGATACCAGTGCTCCTATACAAGAGGAAGAGATGTTTCAAGAGGCTTCAACTTCATTAGACACTTCAGAATCTGAAGATGAACAATTTGAAGAAGCCGTTCTTGAACATGCAGAAGAATTAGAGGCGCAACCTGTGAACCCAACTCCAAATACAGATGTTGCTTCATCATCAAACACGGGTCATGATCAGGATGCTGTAGAAAATTTGACTGCTTAGACGGGAGTGATTGTACCTGTTAATCCGGAATCTCGGATTCATCGTATTCACCCGCTGGAGCAAGTTATCGGTGATCCTGGAAGTGGTGTTATGACCAGAGGGCAGCTAAAAAGCGTTAACTCGCCAGAGAGTTTTGGTGCTTTAGCATTGTATGCCAAAATTCAGAAATCTGGTAGTCAAAATGATTGGTCGTTTGCATGTTATGTGTCACAGGTAGAGCCAAGGACATACAAAGACGCTTTGAATGAAGATGCCTGGGTTGAGGCAATGCAGGAGGAGTTATTGCAATTCCAGAAATTGGGAGTCTGGACGCTCACAGATTTGCCGCCGGGAAGAAAGAAAATAGGCACTAAGTGGGTGTTTAAGTGCAAAAAGGATGATCGTGGAGTTATTGTTCGCAACAAAGCCAGATTGGTCGTGCAGGGTTTCCATCAAATCGAAGGGATTGATTACAATGAAATCTATGCACCAGTTGCTCGAATTGAAGCTATTCGGATGTTCCTCGCGTTTGCTTCATACAAGAAATTCAAAGTCTATCAAATGGACGTCAAGAGCGCATTTTTGTACGGGAAAGTCAAGGAGGAGGTTTATGTCGGGCAGCCACCAGGCTTTGAGGACCCAATCCACCGGGACAAGGTCTACGTGCTAAACAAAGCTTTATATGGTTTGCACCAGGCTCCAAGACAGTGGTACGAGGAGCTAAGTACATACCTCATCTCCAAAGGATTCAAGCGCGGCCTCGTCGACTGCACCCTCTTTACGAAGAAGACGGGAGATGACTTGCTTCTAGTACAGATTTACGTTGATGATATTATATTTGGTTCAACTAACGAACTTTTGTGCAGGGAATTTGAAACTGTTATGCAGGAAAAGTTTGAAATGAGCGCTATGGGGGAGATGCAGTTTTTCCTCGGCTTACAGGTGGACCAAAGACCCGACGGGATCTTCATTCACCAGACGAAATATGTCTCCGACATCTTGAGCCGATTCCAGATGGAGGACTCTAAGCCGATGGATACCCCGATTCAACCCAATCACGGGATTGGAGTGGACGCTAAGGGGGAGCTGACAGATCCATTTACATACAGAGCAATCATCGGATCTCTGATGTATTTGACAGCGTCTCGACCAGATATTATGTATGCAACGTGTCTCTGTGCTCGCTATCAATCGAAGCCGAAACAAAGTCATCTGACGGCGGTCAAGCGTATCCTTCGATATCTGAAGGGTTGTCCATCAAAAGGACTTTGGTACCCTAATGATGATGATTTTGATTTTATTGCTTTTAGTGATGCAGATTGGGGTGGCTGTGACAAAGACAGCAAATCAACCACAGCTGGTTGCCAGTTTTTAGGGAGCAGGTTAATTACCTGGCAATGCAAGAAACAGACTTCCGTCGCACTGTCTACATGTGAAGCCGAGTACATTTCAGCCTCGAGTTGCTGTTCGCAAGTGCTCTGGATCCAACAACAGATGGTCGATTACGGTTTGCAGTTTCTTAAAACCCCTATACACTGTGACAACGAAGCCGCAATTGCATTAACTAAAAATACTGAAAATCATTCTAAAGCGAAACATATCCGGATTAAATATCATTTTATCCGTGATTGTTACGCTAAGGAATTGATAGATATGGTCAAAATCCATACTGACTACCAACGTGCAGATTTGTTTACAAAAGCTTTTGACAGATCCCGCTTTGAATATCTTTTAAAAGTAAACAATATAAAGGAAAAACAGGACTAATCGGCTCCTCGGTTTATCGCTTTTTAATTTTTAGTTTTAGTTTTAATTTCTTTGCTAATTGGGAATTTCTCTTTACTATCATAATCCTCAAAGAAGTTGATGCTTTCGAGGGGGTTGTTTAATCCTCAAAGAAGTTGATGCTTTCAAGTGGATTGTTTCTTTCAAATTTTTGTTTTGTTTTTCAGAAAAATTAAAAACCCAAAAAATATGTTCTTTATTTTAGGGGGAGTCATTTTATCAGAAAAACCAAAAACATTGAAAAATTTTCAAAATACCTAAAAAATTAGAAAAACCAAAATGATTTCCTGGATAAAAAGAGGAAATGATAGTACATCAGTGGGGATTTGACACCGGCTAAAGAATTGTATAGTTTAATGAGACGTATGTTGATTACTTGTGATATGCTGATAGGCTTCGTAGACTAAATCTTGCGTGCATTAGTGATACAAACATAACAAACTACGCGTTTGTGGCTGAACACCTCATGGGCATATGGTCTTAGTACCGTAATTTCGTTTGATAGGGTATGTGTACAAAACTCGGAGGTTTAGGGTCGTTATGTTATTAGTTGTCTGGGGATAGCCTATCTGATCTTCTGCTGTAAGTCATTACAGACCTAGATCAGATAGGATGTCTTTATAAAAGAGCTATATGCCAAATCCTAAAGTTACCGAATTGAGGAACTTTCCATGTTATATGATAATCAAAGATTATCTATTACATCGTATTGATCATTGATGCAAATCATGATTAATATCAGTCCTCAACCTGGTATAATGCATATGTTACTTTGCTGCATTAATTTGCTGACCTGTATACCTCTATGCATTATATCTTGTACAATTACAGACGACGATAGCATAATCACGATTTACAATGAGTCTTTGTGCATTTACTTCTTGATACGGGAATATGTCGTGTGTGTGGGAACCACAATGTGTTAGTCTAATACATCTAATTCGTATCATTTTAAAGCATTGCGTAATTGTCTGCATGTGAGCTTACGTGGACCACAATATCAGCAATTGCCGTGTCACATATTGTTTCTAATGATAATATTCAAACAGATCAACGCTGTGTTCAGATTTCTCAGAAAACTGATATGATCCTCTTACCGGAAATCACAAAATGTTTACTGCTTTCATTTACTTTGATGCATTTTTACTTTGTTGCATTTTACTTTTATTGTCAAAAAGATACAAAATCCAAAAAGATTTTAGGTGTGTTTTGATAAAATTTCAGAAAATCCAAAAGATTTGCATTTCTGCTTTATTTTTGATAACCGGGGATGCTTGATGGTCAATTTCTGAGATTTGAGAACACCATCTGGGCTTTGTATCATTCAAAAAGTGAAAATTTGAGTTTTGGAAGTTTAACAGATTGAAAAATGTTGAACGGGATTCGAATTCGTGATTTGGCGAAATTTTCAGATTTTTCCATTTCACATTCGCCCCTTAATTGGGTCGAATGTGGAAAAATCATTACCTTCGACCATAATGGTTTTGGACGAATGTGAATTTTTCACTTCCGGGTGACAAAATTCACCTCCGGGTATATTTTTTACATTCGGGTGGTCGAAGGTGGCCATATTTCACATTCGTGCCATTCATTTGGGGCGAATGTGGAATTCACCCACATTCGTCCATACCAAACGGGCGAAGGTGGACCTTTATATATAACCATTCCACGTTCGAACCTCTCATTCACAAAAATTTTTCAAATTTCTTTCATAACCAGACTTTGTTGCTCGTGTTTCTTGTGATTTACTGATTTGTTCCCTGCTTATTCCTGATCAATTTGAGACTATATTTGCAGGTAATGGACCAAGATTCAGACCAGACGCGATCGTTTTATGAATAGCACTTAGGGTTTTGATTTTAGGGGTCTAGGATGTTTGTTAGTGCTGGTTTTTGATTTCCGTTCACTTTTCACAAGTTTTAGGGGGAGAATACAAAAGGAATTAGGTTTATTACAATGTTTAGATGTTCGTCTGATTGATTGAAACAGTTAAAACCTAATTCTACTTTAAAACTCATGAAAACTGAATAATTTTGACAATTGATGATGAACGGGTGATAATCGGCCATATTAGGATACATTTAAATCAAAATGACATGTTATATTCAACTTTGGCAAAATTTTTAAATTTGGGGATAAACATGTTTCACCTTCGGTTATTAAAACGGGCGAATGTGAAACAGATTGGGCGAAGGTGATAATAAAATGGACGAATGTGATATTTGTTCAAAATTGGTACACATTCGACCTAAAAATGTCACTTTCGACCAGAATTTCACACATTCGTCCAGATCAAAAAGGGGCGAATGTAGACCTGTAAAACTTTAAAATTTTTAAACTTTTTGTCGTTATTGTATTTTGACGTGTTTGTTTGATTTTAATGTGCAGATGGCTGATCAATCTGAGAACGTTGAAGCACCAGCAGTTAATGTTGAAGTTCCAACAGAGATTACAGTTCCAGATCCAGTGCCAGAGGCAGAAACGTCTATTCCAAGCAGTTGGCCATTTGAAAGGTCGCATAACTGTTGCGCTTATCTTGGAGATGTAGAGAAGAATACGGAGTTCACCGGGATTATAGAGTTTCTGAAGAGGAGCAGAATAGTTCATGCACTAGCCACACCAACCATCATATACAAAGACATCATTGAGGATTTCTACCAAAATGCGAAGTATGACTACTGGGAGAATCAAACGATCATCAAGAGCAAGATTCAGGATATGGAGATGTTCTTGACTGAAGCTGATATTCGGGAAGCATTACAGATAAAGTTTGAAGATAGCGAAGATCCCAGGGAGTTGTCATGGACAGAGCAGAAAGCGTGTTTCTTACGAATGAAATACAAAGGTCCAATTACTGACGGATCTATGTATAAGGGGAAGCTGGGAGTGCAGTATAAGTATTTTGCACATGTTCTTATCCACGTATTTGGGTGTGTGAGCGGTGGATATGATGTCATGAGAAGGAGTTTAAGTTCATTAATGGTTGCGTTGACACTCAACAAACCATTTAATGTATCTGGGATGATTCTTGATCATATGCTGGAGATGCTGAAAGGAATGAAGAATAAGAAGTTCATGTTATATCCAAGATTTCTGATGATGATCTTTGACTATAAGTATCCTATGTTGAAAAAGGATCCGACTATGATCCTAGGTCAAGATCATATGAACATTAGAACATTGATGAGAATGAAGGGTTACAAAGGTGTGCCTGATAGTGAGAAGCCACCTAACAGGAGATTATTTGGTGCTTTGGCTCGTCAGGATTACACTGATCCTGGCAAGAACAAAGCAAGGCATGATAACAGTGATTCGGACAATGATGATCCCTTAGTGTATGTTGATTCAAGCACTAAGAGGAAACGGCAAGTAGTCAATCCTGGAGCCAAAGGGAAGGGCAAGGGAAAGACTGTGGATCAGGGAAGCACTAAGCAACAAGTGGTTAGAAAGAAATCGACAGCGAAGAAAGGATCAGGTTTGGTGGACGAAGAGTCGGTAGATTCAGAGGAGACTGAGGTTGATGAGCAGTGGGATTCTGATGATGAGAATGTGAGGACCACCAAACGTAAGGCCACTATGGTTGGTGAGTCTGAATCCTTGAACAAGTCGATTGAAGAAGCTGAGAGAAGAAAGAAATCTGTTGAAGATGAGAGTCTAGGTGTTGACCTAGCAAAGCTGAGTGTTGGAGATACTGTGGTAGTTAATTTGCCTAGAAAGACAAAGAAGCAAAAGACCATGGCCAAGAAGTCGAGTATAAAAGAGCTGAGGGAGAAAGAGTTAGCTCAGTTATTGAAGGGAAAAAGAGTACCTGAAGCAGGTACACCATCTAAGCTATCTTCACCTGTCGCCAAGAAGCAGAAGAAAACAAAAGAGGCAGAGACTTTACCAATCGATCAATTCAATGTCGATTTGGATAAAGTGCTCGATATGTTCAGAAAGCCTCAGAAGGAGAAAGTAGCTGAAGTTGAGCCATCTAAATCAAAGTCAAAGAAAGTGACTGTGGATGACGATGTCATGAAGCAAGTGAATAAGAAAATGGAAGATATGATGAAGATGTTAGTTGCTCAACAGGCTGAGATTGCTAAGTTTAAGCAAAATGAGGAGAAAATGCTTCAGATCGTGGTTGCTTCGAAATCTAATCAGGATGAGATAAATGATAAGATTAAGATGATTGAAGCTAAGAATGAAAAACTTGAAAGAAAGTGTGAAAGAAACAAGGGCATGATCAAACTGATTAAGGCAGATAACAAAGAACTAAGGAATGAAAACAAACGCCTTAGTAATTTGATTGAAGAGCTTTATAGCAGGGCACCCCAGTTGAAAGAGGGTGAAGAAGATGAAGAAGAAGAAGAACAGAAAGTCGATTATGAAGATTCTGAATCTGAGAAAGAACAGGATGATGATGAGGATGATGATGGATCAGAGAAAAGCGATGATGATGATGATGATGACAATAATGATGATGATGATGATGCTGAAGGTGCTGGGAAAAAGCAAGGAGATGAGTTTAGCAGTGGTAGTGATCATGATGGAGGAGATGATACTTCCAGATTCACTTATGAGAAGAGAACACCAAAGAAGAAAGATACTGGAGAATCAAGTTCTAAGAAGAAAGGTGAGAACGTTGATTCAGATGAAAGTATTTTCTGGAATGAGAAGGTGAGATCTCTATCTGATGATGCTAAACAGTTGTATAAGGATATGTTGGAAAAGAGAGAGTGGACCATTGAGTTCACAGGATGCTTCGCTGAAATATTCCAAACTGATGACTTAAGATATGAATTGGAATATGAAGATCCAGATCTTGAAGAAGGGGAATTACCTGCATCTGTGGCAAAAGAAATACTAGATGGTCTTGCACAGAGGGTAGGGAAAACTTTTGAGGAGTTTATGATGGATGAATCGATTCCAAATATTCCTGAAAAGGATATTGGAAGTCATTCAGATGATGTGCAGACTCCTAAGAACAATGAAGTGGAGATGGAGGATATAACTCATGAAGAGTTTCCCCAGTACTTCAGACAAGATGATGAAAATGAAGTATTTCCTGACTTCACTGAGATACCAGTCTGATGAGTTGAAGAATTATTTGAAGAAATTGAAGGAAATGGATGAGAACCGACCAAAGCCTGAAGCTCAAGGTAACTTTTACAGATTTCATAATGACAAGTTCAAAGGCAGAGCTCTTGGGTGGACTTACTTAGGCAGGCTGAAATGTATTGCTGCAAAATGGGAAACCGGAATTCTGTACTTCAACAGATTCTGTGACTTGCTTACTCTACCATACTGGGCGGTTAGAGACTTATGCAGATTCCCAATGTCAGGTGCCGAAGTAAATGGATCACATGTCGGTTGGTGCGCAGATAAATTGGTTTGGGAAAGTCGTACGAGATGGAATAGGTTCAAGCCTCAATATCCCAGAAGAAAAGTGCATAGGGATATTGATCCACAAACCAATCTGAAGCGAGTTACTTTGATCTACAAAGCACCTAATGTGATGAGGAAGATACCGTTGATGCCGATGCCACAGCATTTTAGTGCTGATTTTATCTTCTGGTACTATGATTGGAGAAAGGCAGAAGCGGTAATCGTGTTGAGAGATGGAAAGGATAAATACAAGCATGTTCATGTATTTGATCCTATGTGGTTGATTAATTGCACGTTTGAAGACATCATCATGCTTTTCTTTAATCCAATCTACTTTGAACCAAACGACTTTGCTCAAGCAAGAAAATACACTCAAGTGGTTGGAGTTTGTTTTGCGTATGATATCAATGCAGGAAGTAACTTGGAGGGTAAGCTTGGTAAGACAGTGAAGATAGAGAATGTGTCTAAACCGGTGAAGAAAACATTTGAGCCTCCAATGACTACTGAGCAGAAGAAACAACTCAGAATCAAGTTGATGAACAAGACAATGGACCAACAGAGAAAACTATCCAATCAATAGTCGAGGGGGAGTTTGTTGATGCGTTTTGCGACTAAGGATTGGATAAACATAATTAACATGTGTTAGTGATTGGCCGAAGGTAGATATAATGGGCGAATGTAAGATATAGTGGGCGAAGGTAGATGGACAACGGGCGAAGGTAGACTGGAACTAACATGAAGACACATTCGACCACTGGAAGTGGGCGAATGTGGAAAAGGCTCATGTTCGACCAGTGAAAAGGGGCGAACGTGCAGTGTCTATAAATAGATTTTGTGATTTTGATTATGTAAGAGAGTTGTCAGTTGTGTCTGTGTTCAGGTCAGGTTCAGAGGTTGTTTTGAGATATTGTGTGTGTGTTCTAGATTAACATAAACTGATTGTAAAAGCTTATTTGAAAGAAGTTAATCTATGAAATGATGTTGAAAATGATCTTGATTGTGTTTTGACTTGTGTTTTATCAATTTGTTCAGAACTAGGGTTTCCGCACCTAGTTTTGTGACTTGTATGATCGTATAATCCTGTTTTAGCTAAAATCTTTCGCTCACAACCATCAATAAAAGCCAAGGACAGTCTCTATCGAAGGTTGGATTGTATTTAAGAGACCCTGTATTCTCACATGGCCAGCTTTATGTCGCATTGTCAAGAGTTAAAAACAGGGCAGGTGTGAAGTTACTTATACTTGATGCTGATGGGAAGGTCAAGACTAAAACAAAAAATGTGGTGTATAAAGAAATATTTAGTGATATTTGAATAAAATGTGTATTGGTTTCTTTTAAATTTTAATAAAATATTTCTACTATATTTTTTTTACGTCTTACCACTCAAAATAATTGTACGTTGGTGAACCGCGTGTAAACGCGGGCAAAAGTCTAGTATATATAAAAGAAAATGTATATGCTGACGTGGCGTATAATGGAGGCCTCAACCTCCCCTTGAGAGTGTCACGTGGCTAAATAATTGAGAGTTTTTGGTGTTTTTGAGTATTTTCCTTATTTAACTAAAAAAAGCCATAACCTTAAAACCCTAAAATTACATCCGCCTAAAACCCTCCTCCTATATCCACATCCCATTCACTTTTTCACAAACCTAAACCCTAGCTCCCCCTCTTTCTACGAACCTCACAGACGCCTCATCTCTCTGTCATTGGATTGATATCATCTCTCCTGATGAGATATACAAACTCGCTGCACAGTCACACGTCTCCGTTTTGTTTGAGATCACTGATTATATTGCTGATGTTGTTATCGATCGTAATGGATAAAGTCAAGTTGATTGGTATGCCTTTCAATTTTAGTTTGGTTAATCGTATTCATGTCTGCAACCCAAAAATCATTGAAGAAGCCAATAAAAAAAATTATGTGTTAATGGGTTTTCGATTTCAAGTTTTTTATTTTTTAGGATTGCTGATACTAATAGAAAGTTAGGAATATTAGTGAATGAGGCGTATGTTCATTATCTATTTTGTGATTGTTTATTTTACTAGAACACAGATTTGTGGATTATGCTACAATGATTCGTTACAATACTGTCACACCCTCAAAATCCACTTGCGGAGTTTTACCGCGAGGCGCATGACAAACCAGGATCCAAACCAACGATCACAATAAACAAGTCTAAATGAATATAAATGCAATTTCAAAACATAGTTTAAAATCCCGTTTACAGCGGAAGCTTATTTAAAAACAGTATCACAACAATGAAATAATAGTTCAACGTTCAAAAGACCATGCAACCCTAGTTAGACGCCGTGCAGACGCATGCGCCCTAGTCCAGTCGTGCTACCTTAGCGACCTGAGAAAACATGTAAAAGTTTACGTCAGCACAAAAATGCTGGTGAGTTTACAGGTTTTGTATCCAAGTACCAAGTCCACCTGTCCATACTATAACAAATCGAAAACCAGTATACGCTAGCTAGGCGTACGTTTTGTTACTACCACGATTGGAAAACCATTACTAACTCGAATACCAGATGTTGTGCCCGAAAAGTTCCAAATGTTCCTGTTGTTCCTGTTTGAGACAATATGCACCCGCCGACCCTCCAAGTCGACGAGCGGGGTTGGTCACTCCCAATAGCGCTATTCACATTTCCCCGTTGTGCAAACCCGCACATTCATGGTTCCCCCCGGGACTTCCAAAGATCGTGTAGTACACAATAGAAACCCATAGTATGACAGTAGTTACCAAATAATAGTTTTAACACATGTTTTCTCCCCCGAAAGTATGAAACCAGTTTAAAAGAGGGGCCGTAAACTCACCTTAAGTTGCGTTACTCCTTAACCCGAGTAAACCCAGCTGCTATGCTAGTCCCGTAAGCGGCGACCTAACATATGACAGTTACAAGTACTTAGACTAATAACCCGCAGGTTAATTAGTCCCTAGATGTCCAGACCATAACCAAGTTTGTTTGAAAACACCGTGACTATTTAACTGACCCAAAGTACAAGACTTGACATCCCATTGGTGACCCGAGACTCCCCGTGTTATGTTTACGCTCCAAAACATACAATAACGCACTTACACTTAACATACGTTAACGCACAACAAGTTATAGCACATAGTTCACGTATCACCGAATTACATCCAAACATATGTTACCAAGTTACCATATATGTTACGAGGTTCCTAGCATGTTACTACATGTCAAATCGGGTCTCGGAATGCTAATCTACACTTACAACAGTAGTACACGCGATTAGGAAACGTAAACTAGCAATTAGGACTGATTGCGTATAAGTTCATGTGATTAGGGCTGATTGCATATAAGTTCATGTGATTAGGGCTGATTGCATGTAAGTTCACGTGATCAGGGCTGATTGCATGTAAGTTCACGTGATCAGGGCTGATTGCATGTAAGTTCACGTGAGTAGGGCTGATTGCATGTAAGTTCACGTGAGTAGGGCTGATCGCATGTAAATTCATGCGATTTGGGGCTGATCGCATGGAAGTTCATGCGATTTTGTAACAGTACTGATTTCTGGGAGATTAACATGGACCTTTGTATGGCACCCTAGGCAAATCCCACATCGGCCGTGGCCAGGAGAGATCCTTGGTTCATAAGTAATCCAAAGCCTCTTAAATCAGCAACGCGTTTTAGGCTTAATGCTAGTGGATGAGAGGAGAACTCCACAGTTAAGCGTGCTCAGGTGGGAGTAGTATCAGGATGGGTGACCTCCTGGGAAGTCTCCACCGGGGCGACCAAAAACAAATCCGTGAGCTCTGGATGGGCAACCCATCGGGGCAAAGCGGACAATATTGGTGGTGAGAGGAGCCGGATGTTACAAATGGTATCAGAGCCACTCCTGTGTCGTTCGGGATGGTGGGGCAAACCTCATCGAGGACGATGAGTCCCTAAGGGGGGGTGATTGTAACAGTACTGATTTCTGGGAGATTAACATGGACCTTTGTATGGCACCCTAGGCAAATCCCACATCGGCCGTGGCCAGGAGAGATCCTTGGTTCATAAGTAATCCAAAGCCTCTTAAATCACCAACGCGTTTTAGGCTTAATGCTAGTGGATGAGAGGAGAACTCCACAGTTAAGCGTGCTCAGGTGGGAGTAGTATCAGGATGGGTGACCTCCTGGGAAGTCTCCACCGGGGCGACCAAAAACAAATCCGTGAGCTCTGGATGGGCAACCCATCGGGGCAAAGCGGACAATATTGGTGGTGAGAGGAGCCGGATGTTACAGATTTGGCCCTGATTGCATGTAAAACTGGCGATTAGCAATCCTAATCACCTGTAACCTTGCTGTTCCAGTTTTTCGCGCGTTTAACGCTCCAAATCAGATCCAGAACGTGTGTAACTACCCAATATCATCCCAAACACTATCCTAAACATGTTTCAACCAAAACCCTTCGTTTAACCTCGTATAATCAGTCCTGCATGCAACCAAATAATCCAAACACCATACACATAGCATGCAATCATCATACTATCATGCATAACAATAACCCTAATAATCAATTACTCAGATTTCTATCATCATACTATCAATATCAATTCTGATCTAACATAATAATATATCAATCCATCATCATGAATCATAAAAATCCTAGCTTTCTAATCATACACACCCATAACTCATGTATATTAATTATAATCCGATTAACAACCCTTATTAACGATTTTCAGAAAGCTTTTTCGTTAAAGAACAGGTCTGGACCATTAGGGATTGATTAAAAACGTTTATAAAGATTTATGGATGAAAACCAAACCTTAGGATTATGAAAGAATGGTGATTCAAGCTTGAAACCTTGTGTTTTGATCAAAAATCGCCTTCCAGAGGTTGTTTATGTGTTGGGGCGGGTTATGGGACGACTAGGGTTTGTATAATTGTCACACCCTCAAAATCCACTTGCGGAGTTTTACCGCGAGGCGCATGACAAACCAGGATCCAAACCAACGATCACAATAAACAAGTCTAAATGAATATAAATGCAATTTCAAAACATAGTTTAAAAATCCCGTTCACAGCGGAAGCTTATTCAAAAACAGTATCTCAACCATAAAACAATAGTTCAACGTTCAAATGACCATGCAACCCTAGTTAGACGCCATGCAGACGCGTGCGCCCTAGTCCAGTCGTGCTACCTTAGCGACCTGAGAAAACATGTAAAAGTTTACGTCAGCACAAAAATGCTGGTGAGTTTACAGGTTTTGTATCCAAGTACCAAGTCCACCTGTCCATACTATAACAAATAGAAAACCAGTATACGCTAGCTAGGCGTACGTTTTGTTACTACCACGATTGGAAAACCATTACTAACGCGAATACCAAAAGTATGCCCGATGTATGTTCCTGTTGTTCCTGTTGTTCCTGTTTGAGACAATATGCACCCGCCGACCCTCCAAGTCGACGAGCGGGGTTGGTCACTCCCAATAGCGCTATTCACATTTCCCCGTTGTGCAAACCCGCACATTCATGGTTCCCCCCGGGACTTCCAAAGATCGTGTAGTACACAGTGTAAACCCATAGTATGACAGTAGTTCCCAAATATAGTTTTAACACATGTTTTCTCCCCCGAAAGTATAAAACCAGTTTAAAAGAGGGGCCGTAAACTCACCTTAAGTTCCGTTACTCCTTAACCCGAGTAAACTCAGCTGCTATGCTAGTCCCGTAAAGCGGCGACCTAACATACGACAGTTACCAGTACTTAGACTAATAACCCGCAGGCTAATTAGTCCCTAGATGTCCAGACCATAACCAAGTTCGTTTGAAAACACCGTGACTGTTTAACCGACCCAAAGTACAAGACTCGACATCCCATTGGTGACCCGAGACTCCCCGTGTTATGTTTACGCTCCAAAACATACAATAACGCAAGTACACTTAACATACGTTAACGCACAACAAGTTATAGCACATAGTTCACGTATCACCGAAATACATCCAAATATATGTTACCAAGTTATTAGACATGTTACGGGGTTCCTAGCATGTTTCTACATGTCAAATCGGTCCTCGGAATGCTAATTTACACTTACTGCAGCAGTACACGCGATTAGGAAAAGTCAACTAGCATTTAGGTTGGTCAACTAGCAATTAGGAATCCTAATCGCCACTATTATAGGCGATTGGGCTATACCATATGAAATTATTAGCATTTAGGGCTAATCACATGAACTTACTAGCAATTGGGGCTAATCACATGAACTTACTAGCAATTGGGGCTAATCACATGAACTTACTAGCAATTGGGGCTAATTTCGTGTGTTTTGCGCGTTAAACCCCGTTTTAACATATGTTAACACATATTCACATACCGACAAGTCACATAATGATTGTAAACACATAACACATGTAAATACACATATTCACCCTCGTTCACCAATTCCCGGGACTCGAGACTCGTATGTTCCGTATGCCCTGACGATCCTACAAATCGTCACCGTTTGTACACTTGGTTAAGGACCGACATCTAATGAACCTCTAGACCAACATCCAATGATCCTCTAGACTAAACCGATAGTTCCCGAACCATAACCCGACTTAACTAACCCAGTTAAGTACAATATACGCGTGACTCGCTAAGGTAGACTTTCATCTAGACAACGTTGTTAACCAGAATTTGCCGGGTGTCACATCATCCCCACGTTAAAAGAATTTTCGTCCCGAAAATTGCACAAGTACCAAAAGAACAAAAGAAATAATGAAGGGAATAAACAAAAAGATAGGAATCAACAGAGAGAGATTTACCCGAGTTGTCACATCATCCCCACGTTAAAAGGAATCTCGACCCGAGATTCATTCAGCTGCCGAAGAGACATGTCTCGACTCGAACGCTTCCTTAGGAAAAAGATGAGGATACTTAGACTTCATCTGATCCTCCCGTTCCCATGTATATTCCGGTCCCCGGTCCGAGTTCCACCGAACCTTAACGATACGAATTTTGTTGTGACGCAGGCTACGAATTTTGTAATCAAGGATCTCCACAGGTTCTTCCACAATCCGAAGACGATCATCAACCTTGATCTCTTCTAGTGGAACGATGAGAGACTCGTCAGCCAGACACTTCTTCAAGTTTGACACGTGAAAGACGTTATGTACGTTACCGAGTTCCGTCGGTAGATCAAGTCGATATGCCACCGGCCCAATCCGTTCCAGGATCGTAAATGGGCCGACATATCGTGGATTGAGTTTGCCACGCTTCCCAAAGCGTATGACGCCCTTCCACGGTGAGACTTTTAGAAGTACCTTGTCATTGACTTGGAACTCCAGTGGTTTGCGACGCTGATCAGCATAACTCTTTTGCCGGTCCCGTGCCGCCGCCAACCGATTTCGAATCTGTACGATCTTTTCCGAAGTTTCGTACACTAGTTCAGGCCCAGTGAGTTGACTCTCACCCACTTCAGCCCAACAAAGAGGAGAACGACATTTCCGTCCGTACAGTGCTTCGAACGGAGCAGCCTTGATGCTCGTGTGATAACTGTTATTGTACGAGAATTCTACCAACGGCAGATGAGCTTCCCAACCCTTGCCAAAATCGATCACACATGCCCGCAGCATGTCTTCTAAAGTTTGAATCGTACGCTCACTCTGACCGTCAGTCTGTGGATGGTAAGCCGTACTCATGTCTAGTTGGGTACCCAAAGCCTTGTGCAAAGACTTCCAGAAGTGAGAAGTAAAATGGGAGTCACGATCCGAGATAATAGAAACTGGTACCCCGTGCTTAGAAACAACTTCTTTCAAGTAAAGACGAGCCAAACGATCCATGGTGTCGGTCTCCTTAATGGCAAGAAAATGAGCTGATTTCGTCAACCGATCGACAATCACCCATATCTTGTCGTTCCCGCTTGGTGATTTAGGAAGTTGTGTAACAAAATCCATAGTAATCCGTTCCCATTTCAATTCCGGAATTTCAGGTTGTTGCAGGAGACCCGACGGTTTCTGGTATTCCACCTTGACCTTAGCACAAGTCAAGCATTTGCTCACGTATGAGGCTATGTCCGACCTCATGTTTGGCCACCAGTAAAGCACCTTCAGATCTTGGTACATCTTATCCGAACCAGGATGAATAGAATACCGGGACTTATGAGCCTCATCAAGAACAAGCTCCCGTAGTCCCCCGAATAAAGGAACCCATATGCGTTCTGCGAAATAGTGCAGGCCATCAGGCCTTCGCTCCAGGTGCTTGTCGGCACCGTGCATGGTTTCAGCTTTAAGGTTTTCCTCCTTCAAAGCTTCTAACTGGGCAGAACGGAGTTGATCAGGTAACGACGAATGGATAGTGAGTTGCAACGCCCGAACGCGACGAGGTTTAGTAGATTCCTTCCTGCTCAAGGCGTCTGCTACAACATTCGCCTTGCCAGGATGGTACTTAATAGCACAATTATAGTCGTTCAAAAGTTCAATCCAGCGACGCTGTCGTATGTTCAAGTGTTGTTGGTCGAAAATGTGTTGGAGACTCTTGTGATCGGTGTAGATGGTGCATTTGGTACCGTACAAGTAATGTCTCCAAATTTTCAACGCGAATACCACAGCACCCAACTCCAAGTCATGAGTTGTGTAGTTCTTCTCGTGCACTTTGAGTTGACGAGAAGCATACGCAATCACTTTCTCGCGTTGCATCAACACGCAACCGAGTCCATGAATGGAAGCGTCACAGTAAACAACAAAATCATCAGGACCTTCAGGTAAAGACAAAATAGGAGCAGAACACAGTTTAGACTTTAGTTCTTCAAACGCTGACTCTTGTGGTTCACCCCAGTCGAACTTCCTATCCTTCTGAGTGAGAGTGGTGAGGGGTTGAGCAATCTTTGAGAACCCCTGAATGAAACGACGATAATAGCCCGCAAGGCCTAGGAATTGCCGCACCTCAGTTGGCGTCTTTGGTGCTCCCCAGTCCTTGATTGCTTCGATTTTAGCTGGATCGACATGAATTCCTAGTTCATTAACCACATGTCCTAGGAATTGAACTTCGCGTAACCAAAAGTCACACTTTGAGAACTTGGCGTAAAGTTGCTCCCGTCGCAAAAGTTCCAAAACTAACCGCAGATGTTCCCCGTGTTCGGTCTCGTTCTTGGAGTAGATCAGAATGTCATCAATAAACACAATGACGAACTTGTCCAAATATGGTTTACAGACGCGGTTCATCAAGTCCATGAAAACCGCCGGTGCGTTCGTGAGACCGAAAGGCATGACCAAGAATTCGAAATGGCCATAACGTGTTCGAAAAGCAGTCTTTGCAACGTCAGCCTCCCTGACGCGCAGCTGGTGATAACCGGACCTCAAATCGATCTTGGAATAATAACTAGAACCCTGAAGCTGGTCGAATAGATCATCAATACGTGGAAGAGGATAACGGTTCTTGATGGTCAATTTGTTCAGTTCTCTGTAGTCTACGCACAATCGGAAACTCCCATCCTTCTTCTTAACAAATAAAATCGGGGCTCCCCAAGGGGAAGAACTTGGCCGGATGAAACCCTTGTCCAAGAGTTCCTGTAACTGACTAGACAATTCCTGCATCTCGGGAGGTGCAAGACGGTAGGGGGCCCGAGCAATAGGAGCAGCCCCTGGTACAAGATCAATACCGAACTCGACTTGACGATGAGGAGGAAGACCAGATAAATCATCGGGAAAAACATCAAGAAACTCGCGTACCACCGGGATGTCGTCGATCTTCTTCTCATCAACAGAGGAAACAGATAAGAGTGCCAAAACAGCTGGATAACCCTTTCGAAGACACTTAAGGGCTTTCATGCTAGAGATGATGTTTAGCGGAACACCACCCTTGATACCGTACACAGAAAGAAATTCTCCATCAGGGAGAGGAATCCGAATAACCTTATCGTAACAGACAATCTCCGCGCGATACAAAGATAACCAATCCATTCCTACCACAACGTCAAAACTACCCAAAGGTACCGGCATAAGGTCGATGGGAAACGATATACCCGACAATTCTAATTGACACTCCCGAAGAACACTAGTAGCTTCAATCGTTTTACCGTCAGCTAACTCAATAATATACTTGGCCTCTAATGGTACGGGTGCTACATCTAGCAGTCGACTAACATCCATGGATACAAAACTCTTGTCGGCACCAGAATCAAATAACACGCTAACAGAACGATTATTGAGAAGAAACGTACCGGTGACTGTGTCAGGGTCCTGCCTAGCCTCAGCGGCTCCAATGACGAAGGCGCGTGCGTTCCTGCCACCGCCCCCGTTGTTCCCATTATTGTTGTTTCCACCCTGTTTCAGTTTTGGGCAATCCTTCTTGTAGTGCCCAGTATCCCCGCAGTTGTAACATCCCTGTTTCCCCCCAGTTCCTTGAGCAGCAGGAGCTGGGGTGTTGCTTGGAGCCTGAGTTGATGGAAGTGCAGCTCGACAATCTTTAGCATAATGCCCTGTTCGCTGGCAGCGGTGACAACGGTTACTGTCGCAGTTCCCTTGATGATGGCGTCCACACTTGTTACATTTGGGCAGTTTTCCCGCATAACCACCCTGCTTGTTACCCGAAGAAGATGAACCCCCATTATCAAACCTTTTACCCTGCTGTGCAGACCCAGATCCTTTCCCGTCATTTTCCCACTTGCGCTTGTTGTTCTCTGGAGCCTTAACAGTTGAACCTTTCGCAGGCAAAATCCCCTCATTCACCTTTAAGTTAGTCATCCTATGTGCCGATCGAACTACCTACGCATAAGTAGGATGATTTCCAGCAGCTACCAACCCTGCAATTTCCGGCACTAACCCTGAGACATAATGTTCAATCTTACGATACTCTGGCACGTGCAAATCGGGACACAGCACTGCCAACTCATTCCTCCTCACAGTATACTTCTCGATTTCCGATCCAGTCATCTTGAGGTTCCATACCTCATGTTCCAGCTTCTGTACCTCTTCTCTCGGGCAATACTCCCGCTTCAGCAACTGCATAAAGTTCTCCCATGGCATAGCATATGCCTCCCCAATACCCATGTTCTGGGTGATGCCATTCCACCAAGTCAATGCCACGTCCTGAAACAACGCAGCAGAATACTTCACCCGATCTTCTGGGAGACAGTTACACATCAGAAATACCGACTCCACTTTCTCCAACCACCTAAGCAAGCTAACCGCACCCTCAGTGCCAGAGAATTCCTGGGGCTTGCAGTCCCGGAACATCTTGTAGGTGCACATGGGTGGGGGTGGGTCAACAGGACCACCTGTAATGAAACGTATGAGAAACCACGAATAACGTAAACAAGGTTCACCAATGTGGCAAAGAAAACGGATAAATCAACTTACCACCACCGTTGTGCCCTAACTGAAAGGCAGCTTGGAGCAAGTTGTTCAGATCAGCCTGTGATAGGTTAATACCTCCACCACGACCACCAGCACCACCGCGACCACCACCACGTCCACCATTGCGACCACCTCCACGTCCTCCACGCACTCCAGACATGATTCTGGCAGAAAGAACGAGAAAATTTAGTTTCGCAGTTAAAGATGACCACTAATGTTCACAAGATCAAAGCCAGATCCAATCCAGGACTATCCCCTCAACCCAGAGCTCACTAGGGCTTCCATGCATTTCGTTTTATGATTTTGTGTGCACCCAAAATGATAAAACGCTCTACATGGTCCTCCAAGTGTTCTCCTAGTTCAAAGTTCAAATCACTGAACATAGACTCTTAGCTATACACCGTAATACTACGGTAGTTTATGGCAAGTGTTTCTATTGGAGTATGAAAGGGAGATGTCCGAGCCTTGGACAAATCTCAAGAGTACACGATTTACTCCAATATACTACCCCGCCTAGAAAGTACGTAACCCGACCTAAGATAGAACGGATGATGTAACGTAGAAAGACCAACGATTTAGAGACACCCCGACAAGACCATACGTAAACCACCTTAATGTTTAGTACCATGTGATCGTCTAGTGTGTGCGACTCGGCTATAGACTAGACTCTACATGCAGTCCTAGTTCACTATAACCATTGGCTCTGATACCAATCTGTCACACCCTCAAAATCCACTTGCGGAGTTTTACCGCGAGGCGCATGACAAACCAGGATCCAAACCAACGATCACAATAAACAAGTCTAAATGAATATAAATGCAATTTCAAAACATAGTTTAAAAATCCCGTTCATAGCGGAAGCTTATTCAAAAACAGTATCTCAACCATAAAACAATAGTTCAACGTTCAAATGACCATGCAACCCTAGTTAGACGCCATGCAGACGCGTGCGCCCTAGTCCAGTCGTGCTACCTTAGCGACCTGAGAAAACATGTAAAAGTTTACGTCAGCACAAAAATGCTGGTGAGTTTACAGGTTTTGTATCCAAGTACCAAGTCCACCTGTCCATACTATAACAAATAGAAAACCAGTATACGCTAGCTAGGCGTACGTTTTGTTACTACCACGATTGGAAAACCATTACTAACGCGAATACCAAAAGTATGCCCGATGTATGTTCCTGTTGTTCCTGTTGTTCCTGTTTGAGACAATATGCACCCGCCGACCCTCCAAGTCGACGAGCGGGGTTGGTCACTCCCAATAGCGCTATTCACATTTCCCCGTTGTGCAAACCCGCACATTCATGGTTCCCCCCGGGACTTCCAAAGATCGTGTAGTACACAGTGTAAACCCATAGTATGACAGTAGTTCCCAAATATAGTTTTAACACATGTTTTCTCCCCCGAAAGTATAAAACCAGTTTAAAAGAGGGGCCGTAAACTCACCTTAAGTTCCGTTACTCCTTAACCCGAGTAAACTCAGCTGCTATGCTAGTCCCGTAAAGCGGCGACCTAACATACGACAGTTACCAGTACTTAGACTAATAACCCGCAGGCTAATTAGTCCCTAGATGTCCAGACCATAACCAAGTTCGTTTGAAAACACCGTGACTGTTTAACCGACCCAAAGTACAAGACTCGACATCCCATTGGTGACCCGAGACTCCCCGTGTTATGTTTACGCTCCAAAACATACAATAACGCAAGTACACTTAACATACGTTAACGCACAACAAGTTATAGCACATAGTTCACGTATCACCGAAATACATCCAAATATATGTTACCAAGTTATTAGACATGTTACGGGGTTCCTAGCATGTTTCTACATGTCAAATCGGTCCTCGGAATGCTAATTTACACTTACTGCAGCAGTACACGCGATTAGGAAAAGTCAACTAGCATTTAGGTTGGTCAACTAGCAATTAGGAATCCTAATCGCCACTATTATAGGCGATTGGGCTATACCATATGAAATTATTAGCATTTAGGGCTAATCACATGAACTTACTAGCAATTGGGGCTAATCACATGAACTTACTAGCAATTGGGGCTAATCACATGAACTTACTAGCAATTGGGGCTAATTTCGTGTGTTTTGCGCGTTAAACCCCGTTTTAACATATGTTAACACATATTCACATACCGACAAGTCACATAATGATTGTAAACACATAACACATGTAAATACACATATTCACCCTCGTTCACCAATTCCCGGGACTCGAGACTCGTATGTTCCGTATGCCCTGACGATCCTACAAATCGTCACCGTTTGTACACTTGGTTAAGGACCGACATCTAATGAACCTCTAGACCAACATCCAATGATCCTCTAGACTAAACCGATAGTTCCCGAACCATAACCCGACTTAACTAACCCAGTTAAGTACAATATACGCGTGACTCGCTAAGGTAGACTTTCATCTAGACAACGTTGTTAACCAGAATTTGCCGGGTGTCACAATAATGAAGTTTATGAGGTCAAGTATGGTATTTATAGTCGTTTTTAGTCGTCCAGCACGTAACATGCGATTATGCAGCTTTACACGCGATCAGGAAGCCTAATCGCGTATAAGTTCATGCGATCGGGGCCTAATCGCATGAACAGTCATGCGATCAGTCCCCAGTCACACCACATGATCCCCAGTCGCACCACATATAGGCGATTGGGCTATCCTGATCGCCTATATGGGCCTGTTTCGTGTGTTTTGCGCGTTAAACCCCGTTTTAACATATGTTAACACATATTAATGTACCGACAAGTCACATAATGATTGTAAACACATAACACAAGTAAATACACATATTCACACTCGTTCACCAATTCCCGGGACTCGAGACTCGTATGTTCCGTATGCCCTGACGATCCTACCGATCGTCACCGTTTGTACACTTGGTTAAGGACCGACATCTAATGAACCTCTAGACCAACATCCAATGATCCTCTAGACTAAACCGATAGTTCCCGAACCATAACCCGACTTAACTAACCCAGTTAAGTACAATATACGCGTGACTCGCTAAGGTAGACTTTCATCTAGACAACGTTGTTAACCAGAATTTGCCGAGTGTCACATCATCCCCACGTTAAAAGAATTTTCGTCCCGAAAATTGCACAAGTACCAAAAGAACAAAAGAAGTAACGAAGGAAATAAACAAAAGATAGAAACCAAAAGAGAGATTTACCCGAGTTGTCACATCATCCCCACGTTAAAAGGAATCTCGCCCCGAGATTCATTCAGCTGCCGAAGAGACATGTCTCGACTCGAACGCTTCCTTAGGAAAAAGATGAGGATACTTAGACTTCATCTGATCCTCCCGTTCCCACGTATATTCCGGTCCCCGGTTCGAGTTCCACCGAACCTTAACGATACGAATCTTGCTGTGACGTAGGCTACGAATCTTGTAATCAAGGATCTCCACAGGTTCTTCCACAATCCGAAGACGATCATCAACCTTGATCTCTTCTAGTGGAACGATGAGAGACTCGTCAGCCAGACACTTCTTCAAGTTTGACACGTGGAAGACGTTATGTACGTTACCGAGCTCCGTCGGTAAATCCAGACGATATGCCACCGGCCCAATCCGTTCCAGGATCGTAAATGGGCCGACATACCGCGGGTTGAGTTTGCCACGCTTCCCAAAGCGTATGACGCCCTTCCACGGTGAGACTTTTAGAAGTACCTTGTCATTGACTTGGAATTCCAATGGTTTGCGACGCTGATCGGCATAACTCTTTTGCCGGTCTCGTGCCGCTGCCAACCGGTTACGAATCTGTACGATCTTTTCCGAAGTTTTGTACACTAGTTCAGGCCCAGTGAGTTGACTCTCACCCACTTCAGCCCAACAAAGAGGAGAACGGCATTTCCGTCCGTACAGTGCTTCGAACGGAGCAGCCTTGATGCTCGTGTGATAACTGTTATTGTACGAGAATTCTACTAACGGTAGATGAGCTTCCCAACCCTTGCCAAAATCGATCACACATGCCCGCAGCATGTCTTCTAAAGTTTGAATCGTGCGCTCACTCTGACCGTCAGTCTGTGGATGATAAGCCGTACTCATGTCTAGTTGGGTACCCAAAGCCTTGTGTAAAGACTTCCAGAAGTGAGAAGTAAAATGGGAGTCACGATCCGAGATAATAGAAACTGGCACCCCGTGCTTAGAAACAACTTATTTCAAGTAAAGACGAGCCAAACGATCCATGGTGTCGGTCTCCTTAATAGCAAGAAAATGAGCTGATTTCGTCAACCGATCGACAATCACCCATATCTTGTCATTCCCGCTTGGTGATTTAGGAAGTTGCGTGACAAAATCCATAGTAATCCGTTCCCATTTCCCTTCCGGAATTTCAGGTTGTTGCAAGAGACCCGACGGTTTCTGGTATTCTACCTTGACCTTAGCACAGGTCAAGCATTTGCTCACGTATGAGGCTATGTCCGACCTCATGTTTGGCCACCAGTAAAGCACTTTCAGATCTTGGTACATTTTATCCGAACCAGGATGAATAGAATACCGGGACTTATGAGCCTCATCAAGGACAAGCTCCCGTAGTCCCCCGAATAAAAGAACCCATATGCGTTCTGCGAAATAGTGCAGGCCATCAGGCCTTCGCTCGAGGTGCTTGTCGGCACCGTGCATAGTTTCAGCTTTAAGGTTTTCCTCCTTCAAAGCTTCTAACTGGGCAGAACGGAGTTGATCAGGTAGTGATGAATGAATAGTGAGCTGCAACGCCCGAACGCGACGGGGTTTAATAGATTCCTTCCTGCTCAAGGCGTCTGCTACAACATTCGCCTTGCCAGGATGGTACTTTATGGCACAATCATAGTCGTTCAGAAGTTCAATCCAACGACGCTGCCGTATGTTCAAGTGTTGTTGGTCGAAAATGTGTTGGAGACTCTTGTGATCGGTGTAGATGGTGCATTTGGTACCGTACAAGTAATGTCTCCAAATTTTCAACGCGAATACCACGGCACCCAACTCCAAGTCATGGGTGGTGTAGTTCTTCTCGTGCACCTTGAGTTGACGAGAAGCATACGCGATCACTTTCTCGCGTTGCATCAACACGCAACCGAGACCATGAATAGAAGCATCACAGTAGACAACGAAATCATCAGGACCCTCAGGTAAAGACAAAATAGGAGCAGAACACAGTTTAGACTTCAGTTCTTCAAACGCTGACTCTTGTGGTTCACCCCAGTCGAATTTTCTATCCTTCTGAGTGAGAGTGGTGAGGGGTTGAGCAATCTTCGAGAACCCCTGAATGAAACGACGATAGTAGCCCGCAAGGCCTAGGAATTGCCGCACCTCAGTTGGCGTCTTTGGTGCTCCCCAGTCCTTGATCGCTTCGATCTTAGCTGGATCGACATGAATTCCTAGTTCATTAACCACATGTCCTAGGAATTGAACTTCGCGTAACCAAAAGTCACACTTTGAGAACTTAGCGTAAAGTTGTTCCCGTCGCAAGAGTTCCAAAACTAACCGCAGATGTTCCTCGTGTTCGGTCTCGTTCTTGGAGTAGATCAGAATGTCATCAATAAATACAATGACGAATTTGTCCAGATATGGTTTACAGACGCGGTTCATCAAGTCCATGAAAACCGCTGGTGCGTTCGTGAGACCGAAAGGCATGACCAAGAATTCGAAATGGCCATAACGTGTTCGAAAAGCAGTCTTGGCAACGTCAGCCTCCCTGACGCGCAGCTGGTGATAACCGGACCTCAAGTCGATCTTGGAATAATAACTAGAACCCTGAAGCTGGTCGAATAGATCATCAATACGTGGAAGAGGATAACGGTTCTTGACGGTCAATTTGTTCAGTTCTCTGTAGTCTACACACAATCGGAAACTCCCATCCTTCTTCTTAACAAATAAAATCGGGGCTCCCCAAGGGGAAGAACTTGGCCGGATGAAACCCTTGTCCAAGAGTTCCTGTAACTGACTAGACAATTCCTGCATCTCGGGAGGTGCAAGACGGTAGGGGGCCCGAGCAATAGGAGCAGCCCCGGGTACAAGATCAATACCGAACTCGACTTGACGATGAGGAGGAAGACCAGATAAATCATCGGGAAAAACATCAGGAAACTCGCGTACCACCGGAATGTCGTCGATCTTCTTCTCATCAACAGAGGAAACAGATAAAAGTGCCAAAACGGCTGGATAACCCTTTCGAAGACACTTAAGGGCTTTCATGCTAGAGATGATGTTTAGCGGAACACCACCCTTGATACCGTACACAGAAAGGAATTCTCCATCAGGGAGAGGAATCCGAATAACCTTATCGTAACAGACAATCTCCGCGCGATACAAAGATAACCAATCCATTCCTACCACAACGTCAAAACTACCCAATGGTACCGGCATAAGGTCGATGGGGAACGATAAACCCGACAACTCTAATTGACACTCCCGAAGGATACTAGTAGCTTCAATCGTTTTCCCGTCAGCCAACTCAATAATATACTTGGTCTCTAATAGTACGGGTACTACATCTAGCAGTCGACTAACATCCATGGATACAAAACTCTTGTCGGCACCAGAATCAAATAACACACTAACAGAACGATTATTGAGAAGAAACGTACCGGTGACTGTGTCAGGGTCCTGTCTAGCCTCAGCGGCTCCAATGACGAAGGCACGTGCATTTCTGCCGCCGCCCCCGTTGTTCCCATTCCCGTTGTTCCCACCCTGCTTCATTTTTGGGCAATCCTTCTTGTAATGCCCAGTGTCACCACAGTTGTAGCATCCTTGTTTCCCTGTAGTCCCCTGAGTAGTCGGAGCTGAACTGTTAGTCGGAGCCTGAGTCGATGGGAGTGTAGCCCGACAATCTTTAGCATAATGCCCTGTTCGCTGGCAGCGGTGACAACGGTTACTGTCGCAGTTCCCTTGATGATGGCGTCCACACTTGTTGCATTTGGGCAGTTTTCCCGCATAACCACCCTGCTTGTTACCCGAAGAAGAAGAACCCCCATTATCAAACCTTTTACCCTGCTGTGCAGACCCAGATCCTTTCCCGTCATTTTCCCACTTGCGCTTGTTGTTCTCTGGGGCCTTAACAGTCGAACCCTTCGCAGGCAAAATACCTTCATTCACTTTTAAGTTGGTCATCCTATGGGCCGATCGAACTACCTCTGCATACGTAGGATGATTTCCCGCAGCCACTAACCCTGCAATTTCCGGTACTAACCCTGAGACATAGTGTTCAATCCTACGGTATTCCGGCACGTGCAGATCGGGACACAGCACTGCCAACTCATTCCGCCTCACAGTATACTTCTCAATTTCCGACCCAGTCATCTTGAGGTTCCACACCTCATGCTCCAGCTTCTGTACCTCTTCCCTCGGACAATACTCACGCTTCAGCAACTGCACAAAATTCTCCCATGGCATAGCATATGCCTCCCCAATACCCATATTCTGGGTGATGCCATTCCACCATGTCAATGCCACGTCCTGAAATAACGCAGCAGCATACTTTACCCGATCTTCTGGGAGACAGTTACACATCAGAAATACTGACTCCACTTTCTCCAACCACCTAAGCAAGCTCACCGCACCCTCAGTGCCAGAGAATTCCTGGGGCTTACAGTCCCGGAACATCTTGTAGGTGCACATGGGTGGGGGTGGGTCAACAGGACCACCTGGAATGAAACGTATGAGAAACCACGAATAACGTAAACAAGGTTCACCAATGAGGCAAAGAAAATGGATAAATCAACTTACCACCACTGTTGTGCCCTAACTGAAAGGCAGCTTGGAGTAAGTTGTTCAGATCAGCCTGCGATAGGTTAATACCTCCACCACGACCACCAGCACCACCGCGACCACCACCACGTCCACCATTGCGACCACCTCCACGTCCTCCTCGTACTCCAGACATGATGCTGGCAGAAAAGAACGAGAAAAATTTAGTTTCGCAGTTAAAGATAACCACTAATGTTCACAAGATCAAAGCTAGGTCCAATCCAGGACTATCCCCTCAAACCCAGAGCTCACTAGGGCTTCCATGCATTTCGGTTTATGATTTTGTGTGCACCCAAAATGATAAACCGCTCTACATGGTCCTCCAAGTGTTCTCCTAGTTCAAAGTTCAAATCACCGAACTTAGACTCTTAGCTACACACCGTAATACTACGGTAGTTTATGACAAGTGTTTCTATTGGAGTGCGAAAGGGAGATGTCCGAGCTGTTAAGATCTGAGTTTGTTTGTTTTGATTGTTTAACTAAATGATAATAATGGAATGAAAATAGAATGAAAGTGCAGCGGAATAATAAACTGTAAATCAAAACAAGAGAGTAAATGTTTTTCGATCGAATGCTTTCATTAATTCAAAGATTACAATCGTACAAGTTACTCCCCCTCAGCCTGATCACACAGTTGTTTGTCAGAGAGAATGTTTTGTGTGTGATGCAATAGAACAGTACATGCACTGTTCTATTTATAGACTGACTCAAACCACTGATGACCTAGGCTGACGTCACCTAAGACAGTGACCTCTAACAGAATAACAAACTTAAACATCTGCTATACAAACTACTGTTACATTGAAAGCACTGATAATAAACAGCTGTTAAAGATAAACTCTGATGGTCTTGTATCCACTGCTGGAGCCTAAGTGCTGTTGGTTCCAGCAGTGCTTTGGTCTTCAGTACTTGTATCAGCTGTTGCTCTTCATCAGACCTTTGGTCAGCAGTTGTTCTTCATCAGTTGTTTCCTTAGCAGTTCTTTGTATCAGCAGTTGTTGAGCAGTTGTTTGGATAGAACAGTAGTTAGGGTCAGCAGTCTTTTGGGAGAAGCAAGTTGTAAGGACTGTTTATTCAAGGATCAAATAGATAGCATATTTTGGCTTTCCAATCATCTGTTCTTCTCCAGGTCAGCAGACCCAACAATCTCTCCCTAGAACAGATGATGCCAAAACTCAGCTTTATTCATTGATCTTTATATCTCATCAGACTTTCTCTGATTTGACCTTTGAATTGTAATTCAAAGTTCAAAGCAAATAGGTCTTCTTCATCTCTTTCCAGATCCAGATTTAGCAATGCTTGGTGATCTTCTGCACAAAGGCTGTAAGCATCATCCATACTGATCTTCTGAACCTTTCCATCTGACCTGAGCAGTGTCAATTCGTGGTTGTCTTTGTTGACCTTCCACTTTAGAATTTTTGAGTCAGTGGATTTGCTGAGATGAACCTTTATTCTTGATGAGTTGGGTGAAGGTGGTCTTCCTATGAGTTCTCTGAGTTTCTCTGTTGTGGGATCAGAGAAATAATGGATTTGATTGAAGAGCCCTTCCTTGATAAATGTGTCAGCAAACTTTCTTTGGTCTTCCTCTGACATCTCCTTCTGCTTTTTGAACTGTCTACTTGCAGCAGCTGTGAGATCAGAGGTTTCAAGTAAGCTGTCTAGATTAAAAGTCTGTTGGGGTCTCTTCATCATTGGCTCATCATTGTAGATTGGCTTTCTTGGAAGGGTGGGATCCTTCTTTCTATTCTCTTCCAGACTTTTATAGGTTTCAACCAATCTAAGCTCTGACCATCTGGAAACAGACCTCATCTCCCCATAATTGGCAGCTACAATCTCCTGCCTCATTCTTTTGAACTTCAAGGCTCTGACTGGGTCTCTGCCTTTGCCAAAATTGGGAATGGAGACTTTAGCTTTGGGATTTTTGGCCATTTCTTCAATTCTGATCAGTTCTTCCCTCAAAGCATGAGTAGTCCAGCCATTGAACTGCTTTTTGTTAGCTTTGTAAGGCTTGGTTGCCATTATCTGTTCAAGAAGGGATTCCCTTACCTCCTTCTCCAAATCTACACTGAGAGGCATGGTGGACATGGAATTGCTCAGGGTCTTAGCAAAGTCTTCAATCCTTCTGAGTTTGCTAAGCTCTGCTGAATGGATGCCCTGAGCAGTCCTGTCATCCTTCCCTTTGCATTTCTCCCTGATGATGGCATCCACCTGTTCACCCTTGTATTTTAGATAGGTATCAATGTTGAGGGGAACAGGGAAATTTGGGAGAGATGGGAAGGATCTTTCAGATGGTTGTTCAGTATTGTAGAAGGATTGTAATTCCCCCTTGAGTAGATCAAGTTCAAGGGGATACTGAACAACCAATGGTGTAATGGTTGGTGGTGGTCTATGGGTTTTGAATTTGGATGTATGTGGTGAGAATGATGTGAGTGGAATGGCTGTGATGGGAGGAGTGGATTGGGCAGTTGAAATGGTGGTTGGTGATGTGTGTATGTTTTCATCATGCACAACAAAGGTTGATTTTCTCTTCCTTGTGTACATGATTTTTGGTGAAGGTGATTTGGTAGCAGTGGTTGGATTAACATCTGTTGGCTTTTTAGAAGAACCAGCAGATGTTGGGGTTTTGGTTGGTGATGTAGGTTTGGTGGTTGTTTGTTCAGGAGTGTGTGTTGGTTTAGGTATAGTGGTTTCAGTGGTTTGGGTGGCAGTGGTTTCAGCAGCAGTGGTTTTATCAACAGAGGTTTGTAACTTAGATGGTGGTTTTCTAACATGCTTGGCAGGTCTTTTCATCCTTTTAGAGGATCCCACATCTTCAGTTTCCCTTTGTTGTTTCTTCTTGAGTTCAATCAATGACTCTGCTTTTACTTCCAAGGTGTCAGCCCTTTGTTGTTTGGACTGAGCAGCCTTTTCAGCTTCTATGTTTGCAGAGTCATCTACTGCCTTATTCTTTTCAGTGGTTTGTGGTGGTGGTGCTTGATGTTGTTGTTGTGGAGCTGATTTGGTAGACTCTGGTTTCTTGGCAGACTTAGCTTGACCTTTTTGAGAAGGTGGGCAACCAAAAGGATCTAATTTTGGTAGCCTATCTCTGCCACTCTCCCCCTTTTTGGCATCATCAGCCGTGAAATCATCATCAGTTTCATCCCTGAGGATGGTGGTAGGGGCAGAGCCAGTAGTCTTCAGCAGATGGTCCTTGATGGCTTTGATGTCAGCATGAGTATCTTTGTACCTTGCATCAACCATATTTCTGATCTCAGCCATGTAGGTTTCATGTGTCTGATCAGCCAATTTTCTGTGAGCTATGATGATGGGGGAAACTGATTTCCATAACTCATTGGCTATATCAGTGGTGGATGGTTGACTCTTGGAGAGATCTGCAATTGAGCTTAGGAGAAGCTTGACATCAGATTTGATGTCAGCAACAGATGTTTCAATAACAGAAACTCTGGCCGTCAATTCTTGGTATTTTGACTCATCTCCTAAATTAATAGGATCATCTGAGTCCCTACCAGTGGTAGTTTTATCTGATTCAGGCCTAATAGGTGAATCAGATGCCCCTTTGTCTTGGTACTGGGGACTTCCAACTGTTTTTGGAGACACTATAGTGGCTTCAACAGTTGTTGCCTTCAAGGGAGTCTTAGCTATGAAATCACTGTCCTGATGTGAGACAGTGGTCTCTACATCAGTAGTGGCTGCTCCACTTGAAAACTCACCTAGAGGTTCATTGAACCCAGGTGGTGTAACCTCCTCTTCTGTTTGGGGGATAGCAGATTGAATATTCTCAGGCTCAGTCACTTGTTGGAGTATACTCTCAGTGACAGTTGGAAGAGAGGAACTGGGATCTTCCTGAGATTTTTCAATTGCTTCAAACAGAGGTTGCATTGTTTGTGGGACATGTGATGGTGAGAGTGGTGGAGTAAGAAGAGAGTTAGCCCTGGGAGAGGGGCTTGTGAACATATGTTCAAATGACTCATATGCATCAGGATGTGTGTCCCCTTGGCTTACAACATGATCCTTTTGAGAGGATTCATGAGGAGGTTGGTCTGGTGGAGGTATGTCCAACTGTTGTGAGGAAGTAACAACAGTGGTTTCAGGTTGCTTTTGTTGTGCAACAGAGGTTTCTTCTGGTACCTCAACATCCAGAAGCCTCATTTGTGGTTGAGTGGTGGTTTTTGTGGATGAATGTTTCTTTTTGGAAGTGGCTGGTGTGGGTTTCACAGCACTGGATGTAGTGCCATGATCACCAGGAGCAGTGGGCTCAACAACAGAGGTTTTGACAACAGTTGTTGCCTTTGTCCTCTTTGTTTGTGTTTTAGAAACTTTTGACACTTTTGACACTTTTTCTTGGGTGCTTCCACCCAACATTCTTGTGAAAGTTTCTTCAGTTAAGCTTTTCATTTGCATAGCAGCACCCATTTTGAAAACTTTTTCAGGTAATAATTTTTGTAAAATTACACTAAGAATTCGTGGGTAAATAAGAAAAGCATTGTTTGACCCAGACTTGACTGCTTTCACATTTGATACCAAGTCCATGAACAATCCTTGGGAAAGATTGAAGTCAGAGTTTGACAACATAGCATATCCCAGATATTGCATCCTTAATGGAATTTCATTAAAGGATGTGGACTTAGCAGAGACACAAAGAAGAAGAGTATGGAAGAAAAATTTCATGACTGGAGGGAAAAACTTTTTGAAAAGAGTTGATCCAGTCATCTGACCATCATACCCTCTTTCTTGGAACTCAGTGTGAAGCTCTGTTTTAGTGAAGGAATCCTTACCTGCCAGGTCATTCAGTGTGAAGGTTGTGGATATGATATCAGGGGTAATGACGATACTGGTTTCTCCAATTTTGGAAATAATGGATGTAGGCTTTTTGTCTTGTAATAGAAACTCAGCATTCAACCAAAATTCTTGGAGTGTATCCAGATAAATGGGGGCGTTGGCGGTTAGGATGGGTAAGTATTTGGAATTAAGGAAAATGTCGATGGTGGAATGAAATGGAGTGTTGTCATCTGTTTTAATCAGATAAGGGAGACAATTGTGTGTAGCTTTGGCTTGAAGATCCATTGTAATGGATTTCGAAGGTGAAAATGATTGAAGATTGATGAAGGGTTTGAGAGTGAAGAAGGCGGTTTACAGTATTTTGAATACAATGAGACAGTGTAACATCTGTTGTGGTAAAACAGGGTTTTTATAGGCTCAATGAAACCGCTGATGTGGCCAAACATCTGCTTATATGAGCAGACGTGGCAATCATCTGATGGATGTAACATCTGGTGGAGAACAGCTGTTTTGGTAAACAACTGATACAAACAGCTGATGGATCCAACCGTTGGGTTTTTTTTTTTTTTTAATATAGTATATATATATATATGTGGACAGTTGTTTTATCTGAACAGATGTTCTGAAACAGATTTTTCAACTAACAGTTGTTTTATCTGATCAGATGTTTTGGAAACAGACTTTTCAACCAACAGTGGAAATGAATGAAACAGTGGTTGTTTTATCTGATCAGATGTTATAAACAGATTTTTCAACCAAACAGCAATTTTAAGAAAATATTTAATTTCTGAACAATTTTATTTTTTTTTTTTAAAAAAAATTATTTGGTTAATCCATGTTTAACATGCCAATTCTGGAAATCAGATTTGTAAAGGTAGATGTGTCTAATGCTTTTGTTAACACATCTGCCAACTGATCCTCTGTTGGAACATGGTGTAAAGAAATCAAACCTTTTTCATAGCTGTCCCTGACAAAATGATGTCTTATGTCAATGTGCTTGGTAGTGGAATGAGAGACTGGATTCTTGATGATATTTTCAGCAGCTTGGCTGTCCAACATGAGTGGAGTCCTAAGTGCAGTTATCCCAAAATCCAGTAGTTGATTTTGAAGCCACATCAGTTGGGCTGTACAGCTTGCAGCAGCAATGTATTCAGCTTCAGCTGTTGAAGTTGAAACAGCTGCCTGCTTTTTGCTTTGCCATGAAACTAAGGCATTCCCTAGAAATTGGCACCCTCCTGAAGTGGATTTTCTTGTGGTGTGACAGCCAGCAAAGTCACTATCTGAAAAACCTGAAAGCTCAATGTTTCCATTAGCAGGATACCAGATACCAAGTGTGGGAGCACCTTTGAGGTATCTGAATATCCTTTTCACAGCAATAAGGTTTGACTTTCTGGGTGAAGCCTGGGATCTGGCACAGACACAGGTAGCAAACATAATGTCTGGCCTAGATGCAGTTAGGTATAATAAAGACCCAATCATACATCTATAATGTGTTTGATCAACCAGTTCATCCTTGTCATCAATAGTGAGCAGCTTGACTGTACTCATGGGTGTGCTACATGGCTTACAATCATTCATCTCAAATCTGGTTAATAAATTCTTTACATATTTGTTTTGGTGAATGAATGTGCCATTTTGCAGTTGTTTCACTTGAAGACCAAGGAAACACTGAAGCTCACCCATGGCACTCATCTCAAACTCTGCTGTCATGAGTTTTGTGAACTCTTCACACATTTGGTTACATGTGGATCCAAAGATGATGTCATCCACATATATTTGAACAATCATTAAGTGTTTCCCTTTCCATTTAAGAAATAAAGTTTTGTCAATTTTACCTCTTGTGAAGCCAATGGATAAGAGAAATGTGGAAAGAGTTTCATACCAGGCCCTTGGTGCTTGTTTGAGTCCATACAAAGCTTTGTTGAGCTTGTAGACATAGTCAGGATGGAATGTGTCTTCAAAACCAGGTGGCTGACATACATAGACCTCCTCCTGAATTTTGCCATAAAGGAAAGCACATTTGATGTCCATCTGATACACCTTTATATTGTGGTTGACAGCAAAGGCTAGAAAGAGTCTGATGGCCTCTAGTCTAGCTACAGGAGCAAAGGTCTCATCATAATCTATTCCTTCTTCTTGTCTGAAGCCTTGAACCACAAGCCTGGCTTTATTCTTGACAACAATACCCCTTTCATCAGTCTTGTTTTTGAAGACCCACTTTGTTCCTATAGGACAAACATCCTTAGGAAGTGGTACAAGCTCCCATACTTGTTGTCTTTTGAACTGAAGGAGTTCTTCTTGCATGGCTTCTACCCAACTGTTGTCTTTCAGTGCCTCTTGGTACTTGACAGGTTGTGTGAGGGATAAGAAACCTGCAAAAAGACAGATATTTGAGGATTGGCTTCTTGTGAGCACACCCTCTCTGATGTTGCCAATGATCTGGTCTGGTGGATGAGCTCTTAAGTAAATAAGATCTCCTTGATATGGAACAATGGCATTTTGAGGTGATGGACAGAGGTTTGGTGACTCTGTTGGTGTAACATCTGTTGGTACTTCTGTAGTGCCAACAGATGTTTGAAATGGTAATGGAGGAATAGGTCCAAGTGGTGTGAAACTTGACTGACTTTTGTCAACAGATGATTGACTTTTGTCAACAGATGATAGGTCAGTGGTAGTGAGGGGTGAAGCAGAGGTTTGAGGATAGGACTGGCCAACAGTGGTTGACACAGCTGTGGCAGAGTTTTGACAATTGTTTTGAACAGCTGTTTTCTCTGAAGCAGAATAGACTTTGTAGTGACTGGGAATCACAACATCTGTTCTGTAATCTTGCTGTGGAGACTGTGGAATACCTGCATTGTTAGTCTTAACAGTGATATCTTCAAATTTGAATTTATCTAAATCAAATAATTCAGCAGGGTTTGCAGGGATTTTCAGAGATGAAAGTTCATTGAACTTAACATTCAAGGTTTCTTCTATTGTTTTAGTCCTTGTGTTAAACACTTTGTAGGCCTTAGCAGTAGAAGAATATCCCAGAAAATAACCACAGTCTACTTTGGCTGCAAATTTTGAAATGGAATCTTTAAGATTTAAAATGAAACATGGGCAGCCAAAGATTTTGAAGAATGAGATTAATGGTTTGATTTTGAACAAAATTTCATAAGCAGTTTTTTGATGTCTGGGGTTGATCAAAACTCTGTTTTGAACATAGCAAGCAGTGTTTACAGCTTCTGCCCAAAAGGACAGTGGCAAACCAGAATCTGCTAGCATGGTTCTTGCAGCTTCTATAAGAGTTCTATTTTTCCTCTCAACTACCCCATTTTGTTCTGGTGTTCTTGGGATGCTGAACTGCCTCACAATCCCTTTTGACACACAGAAGTCATCTAACTCCTTATTTTTAAACTCTGTTCCATTGTCACTCCTGAAGACTTTTACTGGCAAGTCATACTGCTTTTCAACCTTGGTAACAAAGTCCTTCAATATACCTGCAGTCTCATCTTTAGAGTGTAAAAAGTAAGTCCATGTAAACCTAGAAAAATCATCAACTATGACAAGACAAAATCTTTTTCTTCTTAGACTCATGATTTTAACAGGGCCAAACAAGTCCATATGCAACAGTTGTAAGCACTGACTAGTTTTGGACTCATCAATGGATTTGTAAGAGCTTTTATGTTGTTTCCCTTTTAAGCAAGAAACACAATGCTCATCACATTTAAATTCTTTTGATGGTAAACCTCTGACAAGGCTTTGTTTTGAGAGTGTGTTGATAGTATTAAGGTTGGTATGACCCAGTCTCCTATGCCACAATTCTGTCTCCTTAGTGGAGGCAGCAGAAAACAGACAGACATTTGCCATAGGATTGTCCTTTAACATATCAACAACATACACATTGCCACTTCTATGAGCAACAAGCTGTGCTTTGCTCTCAGCAATAATGGTATCAATCTTTTTCACCACTTCTGGCCCAATAATCTTACAAGTTTTCTTTGTGAAAAATGAGCCATAACCTTTGTCACTCATTTGTGAAACACTCAGAAGATTAAACTTGAGATTATCAATAAGATTGACATTTTCAAACTTGAGTTTTCCTGCCTGTACAGTCCCTGAACCCAACACCTTACCTTTAGAATCATTACCAAAGGATATATCACCCCCTCCATGAGCCAAGAAGTCCAGAAGTAGGGCTCTACATCCTGTCATGTGCCTGGAACCTCCACTATCTACATACCAAAGACTATCTAAACAAGCAGAAGCTCCCTGCACATCAGTAAATGATTAGTTTTGGTGAGTGTCCAAAGCCAAATTGGCTTTGGATGGGTCCTCAGACCTTTCAGACTCAAGTTTTGGAAGGTGATCAGTGGTTTGGACCAATTTTTGAATTAAGGTCAACAACTGCTGCTGACCATTTGCCAGTGCTTGTATGTCAGCACTTGGGGCAGCAGTTGTTTGATCACTTCCTGACAGATGATAATACCCATATGGATTTCTGTTCACTCTTGGTTTAGAGGGTCTTTTTGGCTCCTCATAAACATGTGGCAGACTGTGACATGGAGGTTGACCATAACCTCTTGGGTATTTGCTTGTGGGTGGAGCATCTGTTACTTGGACATCTCTAGAAGCAGATGTTTCAAGCCTTTTTGTAACAGATGTTTGGGCAGGTGTGAAGGTCTGTTTGGGCTTTCCTTTTGGAGTACTAACCACAGGGTTTGCAAGAGTTTTTGCTTTGTATTCTTGTATTTTTACATCAAAATTTTTGAGATACAAGCACTCTTTAGTCTTATGATTCTTTTTCCCACATATTGAGCATGTGGCTTTTGAATCACATTCACTTGTTCCTTTGTTGATGTCATATGCTTTTAGAAGAAAACAGTTTTTGGTGACATGATTCTTCTTTTCACAGAAATCACAAAACAAGTTAACAGTCTTTTCTTTCTTCTTCCCTTTTTCAGACTTCTTTTCAGCAGATGTTTGAGCATCTGCTGGAGAATCTTTCAGGGGAATGACTTTTGCCAAGGGAATGACCCTTGCCTGAGGAGCTGTTTTTCCCTCAGGAGTTTTAAAATCAACAGGTTTATAATTCTCAAGAGTATCACACTCATCAGACCAAGTAGGTTTAAATTCATACTTTTCAAGTTCAGCAAAAGATGAGGAACCTTCTGGTTTTTCAAGAACAATTTTCTTACCATTTGGTTCAGTGATTTTAATCTCTTGACCCTGCAGGTTTGTTGGTACTATCTCAACAGACTTTTGACTCTTTGTGTCAGTGTTTTCAAAAGCTGGAGCAGTGGTTGCAAAACCAAAGCCAAACTTCACATGACTTTTGGTTTGTTTGTTGAGTAGCATCTCAAAACCTCTACATGATTCCACCCATTTTTTACATTCAACTTGGGTGGACTCAAGCTCACTTTTACAACTTTGATATTTTGTTATCATAGTTTGGAGCTGGTCTTTGGTAATAGTTGCTTCATGTTTTAGACTGCTAATTTCAGATTCTTTTGCAGTTAAACTTGTTTTCAAATCTTTTGTGAGTTTTTCAAATTTAACTTCATCATCCAAAATTTTCTTTCTAAGGTTTTCATTCACCTCTTTAATGTTAGCAAATGCTATTACACATTTGTCAGAACACAACTCTTTAAGAATCTGAGGAGATACCTTAGCAGCAGCCATCAATGCACAATCACACTTGCACTCACATTCATCAGATGCACCCCAGGGATCTGAGAGATTCACAACCTTTTCTTCAGGTTTTTCACCTGCAACAACTTCACTAACAATATCATCAGTCACAACATCAGATTCAGTTACCACTTCCTCAGATTCAATCTCATCAACCATAGCCATGAAACAAAAGTTTTCTGGTTCATTTTCAACTTTGGCAACTAGTGCAAAATTCTCATCTGTTAGCTCATCAGGTAGACTGCTCCAATCAACAAAGCCTTGTGTAAAGAAGCTCTGTTGACTGGTCTCTGCAGGAGCAGAGGATGGAGCAGCAGTCGTTTGTACAGGTGGTTGAGCAACAGGTGTTTGCACATAATGGATCTGAGGAACAGTGGTTTGGACATACTGGACAGGAACAGTGTTTGAGGACTGTGCAAAATGAGCAGTGTTTTGCACATTTGGTCCAGGGGTATTATAGGAATTCTGATAAGTGTTGGTCTGTGGTCTTTGATTTGGATAGGTTATCATAGGTGTACCATGTTGACCCCTACATTCCCTAGCAAAATGACCAAACCTATGACATTTATAACACTTGATCTTTGATTTATCCAACCCCACCTTAGATCTGCCAGTCAACCCTGGAAACCTTCTCCCTGTTTTCTTGTAAAAATTATTAGTTCTTACACTGAGAAGGGCCAATTGGTGCATAATGTCCATTTCTTCCAAATCATCAGGGTCAAAGTATTTCAGGTCATCATACTCAAAGGATATGTTGTCAGATGCCTGTATATCACCACCACTTGCTGTGAAAGCATAGTTTGGTGAATAAGAATCAGAGTTAAAACCTGAGTTAAAACCTAAAGTTATGTCAATGAAATGATCATAACTCTGATCCTTTGTGTTTCCAGGCACCTCATCATGACCCAAAAGTGCTGTATTCCCAAACACATAGTCATCAGACACTTTTCCAGAGTCCTGGAGCTTCTTTTTCTGGTTAAGCTCTCTTTCATAGGTCAAGAGCTTACCATGAAGCTGGGTCAGTGATAGGTCTTTAAATCCTATTGAGTTTCTCATAACAATAGCAATAGTGTCCCATTTGTCTGGTAATGATCTTAAAAACCTATGGTTCAAAGTTGAATGAGGGTAAGTAAGACCAACCAATTTTAGTTCACTAATTAAGCAGTTAAATCTCTCAAACTGTTGAGTTAATGACTCTCCTTTGACATGACTGAATGTTTCATATTGTTGGTTAAGTATTTCACGGTTGTTTTCAATAACCTCCTCTGTCCCACCAAACTGCTCTTTCAGTGCATCCCACAACTCCTTTGCACTGTTACAGTGTAACAACCCAGCATATATATCATTGGGTAGAGCCATGGCCACAATACTGAAGGCCTTAGCATCTAGCTCAATTTTCTGAAAATCCTGGTCGGAGTAGTTTTCAAGTTTCTTTGGCTCAAACACTTTGGGATCTTCAGTACTCGGCACAGTCGGAACATGTGGTCCGAAGATAACCGACTTCCAACACCCAGTGTTTTGTTGAGCTAGAACATGGCTCATCCGACGTTGCCAGATATTGTATTCAGATCTGACAAGCATCGGTGGCTTGTTGTTCGTGCCAGTGTTATGTGGATCGTGATTGATAGAAGCCATTCTCTGATTTTTCAAAAAAACAAAGTCTGTTTAACAACGGTTGAAACGAAATTAAACTATTACTCTGTTTTCAATCAAACTGACAAACGATATCAATAATTGTGAGCTGATTATTAAATTGATTCGTTAGATCGAATTTAATTAACCTTGCTCTGATACCAATTGTTAAGATCTGAGTTTGTTTGTTTTGATTGTTTAACTAAATGATAATAATGGAATGAAAATAGAATGAAAGTGCAGCGGAATAATAAACTGTAAATCAAAACAAGAGAGTAAATGTTTTTCGATCGAATGCTTTCATTAATTCAAAGATTACAATCGTACAAGTTACTCCCCCTCAGCCTGATCACACAGTTGTTTGTCAGAGAGAATGTTTTGTGTGTGATGCAATAGAACAGTACATGCACTGTTCTATTTATAGACTGACTCAAACCACTGATGACCTAGGCTGACGTCACCTAAGACAGTGACCTCTAACAGAATAACAAACTTAAACATCTGCTATACAAACTACTGTTACATTGAAAGCACTGATAATAAACAGCTGTTAAAGATAAACTCTGATGGTCTTGTATCCACTGCTGGAGCCTAAGTGCTGTTGGTTCCAGCAGTGCTTTGGTCTTCAGTACTTGTATCAGCTGTTGCTCTTCATCAGACCTTTGGTCAGCAGTTGTTCTTCATCAGTTGTTTCCTCAGCAGTTCTTTATATCAGCAGTTGTTGAGCAGTTGTTTGGATAGAACAGTAGTTAGGGTCAGCAGTCTTTTGGGAGAAGCAAGTTGTAAGGACTGTTTATTCAAGGATCAAATAGATAGCATATTTTGGCTTTCCAATCATCTGTTCTTCTCCAGGTCAGCAGACCCAACACGAGCCTTGGACAAATCTCAAGAGCACACGAGTTACTCCAATAAACTACACTGCCTAGAAAACAAGTAACCCAACCTAAGATAGAACGGATGATGTAACATAGAAAGACCAACGATTTAGAGACACCCCGACAAGACCATACGTAAACCACTATAACGTTTAGTACCATGTGATCGTCTAGTGTGTGCGACTCGGCTATAGACTAGACTCTACATGCAGTCCTAGTTCACTATAACCATTGGCTCTGATACCAATCTGTCACACCCTCAAAATCCACTTGCGGAGTTTTACCGCGAGGCGCATGACAAACCAGGATCCAAACCAACGATCACAATAAACAAGTCTAAATGAATATAAATGCAATTTCAAAACATAGTTTAAAATCCCGTTTACAGCGGAAGCTTATTTAAAAACAGTATCACAACAATGAAATAATAGTTCAACGTTCAAAAGACCATGCAACCCTAGTTAGACGCCGTGCAGACGCGTGCGCCCTAGTCCAGTCGTGCTACCTTAGCGACCTGAGAAAACATGTAAAAGTTTACGTCAGCACAAAAATGCTGGTGAGTTTACAGGTTTTGTATCCAAGTACCAAGTCCACCTGTCCATACTATAACAAATCGAAAACCAGTATACGCTAGCTAGGCGTACGTTTTGTTACTACCACGATTGGAAAACCATTACTAACTCGAATACCAGATGTTGTGCCCGAAAAGTTCCAAATGTTCCTGTTGTTCCTGTTTGAGACAATATGCACTCGCCCGGCCCTCCAAGCCGACGAGCGGGGTTGGTCACTCCCAATAGCGCTATTCACATTTCCCCGTTGTGCAAACCCGCACATTCATGGTTCCCCACGGGACTTCCAAAGATCGTGTAGTACACAATAGAAACCCATAGTATGACAGTAGTTACCAAATAATAGTTTTAACACATGTTTTCTCCCCCGAAAGTATGAAACCAGTTTAAAAGAGGGGCCGTAAACTCACCTTAAGTTGCGTTACTCCTTAACCCGAGTAAACCCAGCTGCTATGCTAGTCCCGTAAGCGGCGACCTAACATATGACAGTTACAAGTACTTAGACTAATAACCCGCAGGTTAATTAGTCCCTAGATGTCCAGACCATAACCAAGTTTGTTTGAAAACACCGTGACTGTTTAACTGACCCAAAGTACAAGACTTGACATCCCATTGGTGACCCGAGACTCCCCGTGTTATGTTTACGCTCCAAAACATACAATAACGCACTTACACTTAACATACGTTAACGCACAACAAGTTATAGCACATAGTTCACGTATCACCGAATTACATCCAAACATATGTTACCAAGTTACCATATATGTTACGAGGTTCCTAGCATGTTACTACATGTCAAATCGGGTCTCGGAATGCTAATCTACACTTACAACAGTAGTACACGCGATTAGGAAACGTAAACTAGCAATTAGGACTGATTGCGTATAAGTTCATGTGATTAGGGCTGATTGCATATAAGTTCATGTGATTAGGGCTGATTGCATGTAAGTTCACGTGATCAGGGCTGATTGCATGTAAGTTCACGTGATCAGGGCTGATTGCATGTAAGTTCACGTGAGTAGGGCTGATTGCATGTAAGTTCACGTGAGTAGGGCTGGTCGCATGTAAATTCATGCGATTTGGGGCTGATCGCATGGAAGTTCATGCGATTTGGCCCTGATTGCATGTAAAACTGGCGATTAGCAATCCTAATCGCCTGTAACCTTGCTGTTCCAGTTTTTCGCGCGTTTAACGCTCCAAATCAGATCCAGAACGTGTGTAACTACCCAATATCATCCCAAACACTATCCTAAACATGTTTCAACCAAAACCCTTCGTTTAACCTCGTATAATCAGTCCTGCATGCAACCAAATAATCCAAACACCATACACATAGCATGCAATCATCATACTATCATGCATAACAATAACCCTAATAATCAATTACTCAGATTTCTATCATCATACTATCAATATCAATTCTGATCTAACATAATAATATATCAATCCATCATCATGAATCATAAAAATCCTAGCTTTCTAATCATACACACCCATAACTCATGTATATTAATTATAATCCGATTAACAACCCTTATTAACGATTTTCAGAAAGCTTTTTCGTTAAAGAACAGGTCTGGACCATTAGGGATTGATTAAAAACGTTTATAAAGATTTATGGATGAAAACCAAACCTTAGGATTATGAAAGAATGATGATTCAAGCTTGAAACCTTGTGTTTTGATCAAAAATCGCCTTCCAGAGGTTGTTTATGTGTTGGGGCGGGTTATGGGACGACTAGGGTTTGTATAATGAAGTTTATGAGGTCAAGTATGGTATTTATAGTCGTTTTTAGTCGTCCAGCACGTAACATGCGATTATGCAGCTTTACACGCGATCAGGAAGCCTAATCGCGTATAAGTTCATGCGATCGGGGCCTAATCGCATGAACAGTCATGCGATCAGTCCCCAGTCGCACCACATGATCCCCAGTCGCACCACATATAGGCGATTGGGCTATCCTGATCGCCTATATGGGCCTGTTTCGTGTGTTTTGCGCGTTAAACCCCGTTTTAACATATGTTAACACATATTAATGTACCGACAAGTCACATAATGATTGTAAACACATAACACAAGTAAATACACATATTCACACTCGTTCACCAATTCCCGGGACTCGAGACTCGTATGTTCCGTATGCCCTGACGATCCTACCGATCGTCACCGTTTGTACACTTGGTTAAGGACCGACATCTAATGAACCTCTAGACCAACATCCAATGATCCTCTAGACTAAACCGATAGTTCCCGAACCATAACCCGACTTAACTAACCCAGTTAAGTACAATATACGCGTGACTCGCTAAGGTAGACTTTCATCTAGACAACGTTGTTAACCAGAATTTGCCGGGTGTCACAAATACAAAGCCTCCACGTGTTGGTTATGATATTATTAAATCGTAAGTGATGGTTGAGTATAACAATAAATGTTATGATAAGGATGTTGAGACTCTGGTTGTTTTTCGATTATGTTTTGTTATTGATTGTGGTTATATGTATATACTTCATCATATTAGTTTATTTTTTTCATCTATGTTATCATCATTAATAACTAGAGTGATAGGTTACCCGCGCTTTGCCGCGGGGGTTAACAATTATGCGTGGATTTGCAACAGTGTGGTGTGTCGCAAAGAACATACGTGATGTTAACATAAGTGTGTTGCATGTTTTGGTTGATAGGAGTTATAAAAAGATGTACATTAGTAGAGCAAAACATGGCTGGGTAATCTATGTTCCTAGCACATAATAGTGTAGCAAAAGCTTGATAACACTATTTACATAACTATGCTTAAATAGGATCTGGTTGTAATGGATAAGTAGTCAACGATACGGTAGCATGAGGTTATGGAAACTTGTAACTCAATCTGTGTTTCATCGCCTGAGTTTACTATTGCCTGAATTACGCCTCCCTGTGAAAGATTTGCAGCAGATGCTGCTACTGTAACTCTGTAAGTAACATAAAGGAAAAAAAAATTGAAGGTACCTTTTAAGTTGTCAATATACCTCTTTGTCAATCAGCAGATATCAACGCTCGGCTCTGTATCCATCAGTTATCCATGTCCGCAGTATTTTAACTTCAATTGGGTCAGCTGCGTCATGTGGCTCAATTGTGTTGAGACGTTTATACTACAAAGCTACAGCTGCATGACAAAGCATTATTGTAAGTAACAATGTTTAAGTCTTCAACAGTGAATCAGGTTACACATTTCAATACACCCAGCAAAACTTGCATAACAAATTATTAACAAAACTATTAACCTTTTTAGCTATAATAAATAAATTGTCCCCAACTATAACAAATTTATATACAAATGTTCCTAATGTATGGCAGACACAAAGAAAAAAAAACATTGTATCTTCTTGTATGGCAGATCAATTCGCATCACATGTCCATTGTTACCAACAAATTGATTAAATAAACAATGACACAAAGATGTCATTATTAGATCTCGAATGTATGGTGACTACATTTCATGGTTCATGTAAACAAACCTGAACGAACACAAATTAAGAAAAAAAAAATCAGTTTTAAGAAAGATCGCATCCGATATTAAAAAATTGCCTGGGTTACATCCGATATTAAAAAATTGCCTGGGTTACATTCGATATTAAAAAACCGGGTCTAAGATTTATAGATTCATTGACGCTCGCGCCGAAGGAAGTCGTAGAAAACATGGAGTTATAGGCGCGAATGTTACCTAGGAAATCAGGTGCAGAAAAAGCGTCTTTATGGAAGGAGGAGGATCCTGTGGATGACGTAATCTAACATCACCACCTTTACATCACTGGTTATATCTAAGCTGACCACTGGGTGAGTAAGGCCTTACATGCTCGGCAAACCAGAAGCAAGCACCACAGTACTCACATACCTGAGAACAATCACCCACATCAAAGTATGATGGTGCAACAAATGTAGCAGATGGATGAACTGTAGGGAGAAAGGTAGATGATGTTGATACCTGCGCATCGGCATCTACAACCCATACCCTGTTATCTAACAAAGAGACATGTTTTTTTTTTTGAAAGAGGCTGGACAGTTGTGGAACCCATAGTGGTGGACACAGCAGATTCATCAGGAAGGTCAGTTTCAGATATTGGGACAGGGCGCTTGCCACGTTCACGCAACAGGGTTGTGTTGTCTTCCATGACTAATTAATTCTAATATAACATATTTACTACCTATCAAATGTTAACAAAGATTTATTTAACTGTATCACCAACAAAATACCAATATAGTACCCTATTTGTTAACAAAGTATAAGCATTTTTAATCAGTGAAAACATAAAGAAACAACAATACAACCTAATATTATAAACATAATAAGAAAGTAAAACGTAGAGAATGTAAACTACTAACCCATTGTAGAAGTAACTTATAAATAACCTCAACTCAAAGAGTAAATGTTAGATACACAGGTCAGAGCCGCTGTTGGGAAAAAAAATTCGGTCAGAAATTGTATACCAACAACAATTTATAGTAATAAACGAAGACGTGCCTCAACATGATAAATGCTTAAACAATGTACCAGCACATCACATATTGCCTAAGAATGTAAACATGAATTAAATTACGGATAAAGTCAAGGTAGTGTGACAGGTGTAAATCTGAACCCCACCCCTAATTACAGTTCAAAAGCTGAAACGTAAAAACATCTAAATATTTTAATTGAAACATCAGTAAACAACCTAATCTCAAGATCTTCACAAAACAGCCCTAATCTAAAACACATAAACCCTATGAAATAAACATCTACCATAACTAAACTTCAATAATACCTAAGTTTGAACATAAGTCTGCAATTTCTTATTTACCCAACCTAAAACTGTTAGGATCTGAGTTTGATTGTTTTGATTATGTTTAACTAAATATGATATAAGTGAAACGAAAATAGAATGAAATTGCAGCGGAATAATAAACTGTTAATCAAAACAAGAGAGTAAATGTTTTCAGATCGAATGCTTTCATTTATCTAAAAGATTACAATCGTACAATTACTCCCCCTCAGCCTGATCACACATTGTTTGTCTGAGAGAATGTTTGTGTGTGTGATACAATAGAACAGTACAAGCACTGTTCTATTTATAGACAGACTTAAACCACTGATGACCTAAGCTGACGTCACCTAAGACAGTGACCTCTAACAGAATAACAAACATAAAACATCTGCCTATTACAAACTACTGTTACATTGAAAGCACTGATAGTAAACAGCTGTTGTAGGAAAACTCTGATGGTCTTGTATCCACTGCTGGAGCCTAAGTGCTGTTGGTTCCAGCAGTGCTTTGGTCTTCAGTACTTGAATCAGCAGTTGTTCTTCATCAGACCTTTGGTCAGCAGTTGTTCTTCATCAGTTGTTTATTCAGCAGTTCTTTGTATCAGCAGTTGTCATAGCAGTTGTTTGGATAGAACAGTTGTTAGAGTCAGCAATCTTTTGGGAGAAGTAAGTGTAAAGACTGTTTATTGAAAGGATCAACTGTTAGCATATTTTGGCTTTCCAATCATCTGTTCTTTTCCAGGTCAGCAGACCCAACAAAAACCAATAAAAACGCTCCCTTTATTATTTATCAAAAAAAAAATCAATTACTCTTAGGTCAAATAAACAGCGGGGTAACCATAAAGATTCAAGATTTGTATATTAATCTAAACCTAACCTCTCAATTTAAGGTTAAAAGGCCATTAAGAATTCAAAATTTGTATATTAATCTAAACCTAACTTCTAATTTTGCAATTTATGCACACAATTATTCTACCATTGATCTTTGGATCCACTGGCAACCTGATTTTTCATTTATGAGAAAGTATATCTATCTACAAGTGGCGAGATTTTAATTGTCTATTGTTAGACAAAACTGTGAAATAGTAAGAAAACTTACCTCTGCAAGACTATGGATTTTAAGAAAGAACGTAAAAGATGATGCAAATAAGATAGGGATTAAGTAACAGAGGGAAATGGCAGGTGTCAAAAAATAAAGAGCAGGAGTGTACACGTCAGAAAGGTAAGCTTTTTGTATTTTGTAATCAGAAAGAGGGCAGATTTGTCAATGAATTTAGGTTACTGTTTAAGTGTTCCTACTTTATATGATATATATAATAATGGATATTATTTGTTTATCACTGCAGAATATTTCACGTTTTGGTCTTGTGTTGTACATCTTAAGGCGGTGAACGGTGGTGGCGGTATTATTAATATTTTTCAGTTTTTACGTTGGTCGATGATTATTATACGCCACCTTTTACTTTTGTATTTACCGATTATGCATATAGGATAAGGAAGGCTTATGGTTTTATGTATTCAGTCTAATAAAGGGCCTTGTAAAATAGTTTGTGTGTGCTAAGTATAATATTGGGCTGAAGAATATATTCTTAAGGCAACTGCCTAACATGCCTAAGGAATACATTGTTCGCCTTGTGATGGATAGGTATGATGTTAGCATCTGTTCTTCATAGAAAATAAGTTTAGTAGTTTATTAGGTGTCATATATATATATATATATATATATATATATATATATATATATATATATATATATATATATATATTCAAAGCAAGACTACAGATAGAGAAAAGGCGAATGAGTTGTCATATGATATGGATTTATATTGCATCAATTCCATATTTGAGTCTAAAGAACTATGGTATCAATTAGGCACAAAAGCGAGCCTCGCGTGCCTGTAGGCACAAAAGCGAGGCGCAACGTAGGTGGACCACTTGATGGAGACCTAGGCGACGATCAGGAACATTTTTTTTTTGTAAAAGCGAGGTCAGGCGCTAGCCTGAATTAGACACAGGAAAATGGCCCGAAGCAAAAAAAAAAAAAAAAAAATCCCCAGAAAAAACGTCCTCAAACGGATGATAGAGGGGGTAGACAGAGAGGAACTTGGTTTAAAATCTTGAATACTACGTTGAAGATTTAGAGTTTTTTTTTTTTTTTTTTTTTTTTTTTGTTACATATTTTTGTGAATTTCACAGATTATAACTATTATACTTTTTTTTTTGTTGTTGTTGTTTGAGTTTTGATTTTATTATACTTTTAGGCTGACAGACACACACACGGAGGTTATGATCTTATTGTATAATTATCTTTTTTATAATGTTTCCAGGTATGGAAACCGGAGAGCCTACTCGAAAGTTGGAGCATAAGGTAATTTGGTAACTAATGGCTGCGTTTATTTGTCGGATGTGCGATTGGCTATAGTGGATTTTCTGGTTGTATGGTTTGTAACTACTATAACTCTTCTATTATCAGGTCAATAAATGCTCATATGTTTACACCAGTTTTCTCGAAACATTTGTTTATTTGCTGCTAAAATTCTCTTTAATACTACTAGCAGGTTGTCTACGGATAGTTGCATTAAGGCCTACGGTGTCACGCCTTAATTTTGTTGTTGCCTGTTGGTAGTGAATCGAGCAAGAGAGTGTTGAAAGTCCTGTTGTTTCTGATTACGAGGTATCTTAGTGTTTTGGTTTTTGTTTATTCATTAGAGTTTGTTGAATATAATTAAGATAAGCCAACTAAACGACCAATCATTATTTGCACATGACAGTTTGAAAGCGTTTCGAAAATCCAGTTTACCATACGGAAATTCTATAAAAATGTTTGCTTTACTTGGTCTTTTAGTTGTGAAAAAATAAATACAGTTGTTCATGTGGACTCAAAATTATTTTCTTAGCCAAACCCAATTTATAATGTGAAAGCAATTTATGTCAGCTATGAACAGAATCAAATTGATTGCCAAACACTTGCACTAAATGAAGATAATTTGCTAAAAACAAGCTAATCATATAAATTTTGTCCATAGATTTGCAGACAACAATGTTGATGCTTACTCAGCTGCAACAGTCAAGCTTGGGCCTTGTGACTTACCGGAGACTTGAGCTGGTAATTTTAGTGGTCAAGTTATTCTTCCCCTTGCTCAAACAATTGAGCATGAAGAGGTACCTTACTTAATAATAAACTGAGTCCATTGTTAGTGATAAAACATAAACGGAATCCACCTCTACTTTTCATAATTCATTGTTTGTTACAAATTCTGACAATATGTTAATCTCTGTGTTCTATAGCTTTTTGAGGTGATCAAATTGGAGGGTGTTGGTCTTTGTTCTGAAGATGCACTAATGGGTCGAGTTCCAGTGATGATTCCAGTAAAGCCAGCGATGATGCCAGAAGCATACACAAAGGATGCGATCATCTCATGGTTTTGAGGTGAGTTTGAACTGGATTCCTATTCTTCAGATGCAGAAATATTTTCCATTGCTGACGATGCTCCCGTTTCTAATCTAAGCAGTTAATGCGGTGGGAAATCGAATATCGGTCAAGGGCCGATATTTGAGATATGGGTTATCGCGGTGGGATATTGGTTGGAAATCGGTAATTTTAATATCATATAGATTTTTAATATTTATATATTAACATATATAATATAACCTAAACGTAGTCATATATAATACTAAATTACTAATAGTAATATCAAAAGTTATTACTAGGAATTATAGGAGTCATTAGAATATGAGACATTAGAGATATGTGATGAGTTTTTGAATAATTGCAGCTTACTTAAGTGATTGTTTATCTGATTAGTTATTAGCTTTTAGGTTTGGGAATATTAGTTCTTACTAATTAGAATACTATGAACATGCAGTAATTGAGTATGAGGGATTGGAAAAATGTGATTATATTTATGTACTTTGAGACTTTGAGTAGATCTTTGCTAGCAATAAGTTTGAATTCAACAGTATTGATGTTAAATAACTATAAGTAATTACTATTGGTAACTGGTAAGTTCAGTTTTGATTCATAATGGTTTGAATTAGAAGTTTTTATAGTTTGTTGGTTGTTGAGGGTTGACAGTAGGTGTAGAAAGGTATTGATGGCTATGAAAGATTGTGAGTTTTAGAGTTTTTGGTACATTTATTGAGATAGAAATAAAAATACATACATTGAACATCCTAAATCCTAATATTTATTGAAAATTTTATTACAACATATTAGATTTTTCAACATCGGGACGCTCGCTCCCGGGGTATTAGCTAGATTTATTAATAAAATGGCCTAGCAAGAAAGCATGGTGATTGAATATTTTTCTCGAGTTCATACAAGTTTTAATTATAAAAAATGAGATAAGATGTATAATAGCCCAAATACAGGTTTATAAATGGTAGGATTATTGTGTAAATGAGTTTTAATGTGAGACATGAAGAGGTGATTCTTTTTTCCAACTTATTTTTTTCCATCTAGAAAACACCCACAAATGGAAAAAAAGTTCAAAAAACAAAAACTATCATTCACTTCTTATGTATAACTAGTAGAAATGTACGCGTGTTGTGGCGGGTGCATCTGTTTTGCCCCTTGTGCATCGTGTTTGTTGGTTATTCGTTATGATGAAGTAGAAAACAACGATGTATAAAATATATGTTACTAAAAACTGGAACTCATAAGTGTATCTTCTGAAAATTTTAAATTGGTATATAACAATAGGTCGTACTATTCCTTGCAACACCCTTAGATTGGCCCACGTTCTTCGGTGGGACCCTTTTATGTACCTCAAAGGCAGATAAGTATGCCATCATCGAGCGGTGCTTAGCATAGTGAAGTGGCGTTGTATCTCTTAATGACCATAAGATTATAGTGGAAGTGATGTAATTACTAAAATGCAGTTTGTAGTATGTAATATATTTATATTATTTTAGGGCACTCGTGAAATGCAGCGGAATCAATGATTTGCATAGATACTCTCGTTTTATGTTAGTTTGACAACCTCCGTAACAAATATATCGGACCAAACAAATTAGTAATCAATATAGTTAAAACTACCAAATCGACTGATAAGAACTTGTCTTCTTTGGGTATGTAAACAATTAGTGACTTCGTGAGATCAGAAACTTAAATTCTATTTCTAGAAGCTTATAGTAGCAGAGAAAACAAAAAACCATCGAGGAAGACGATGACGTTACTCATAAAGTATCTCTACCATATTTGTTTGTATAAACGTCAAGCCTACATATATTGCTCACTTTAATGGGTTGAAACGTGTCATGGGTTGGGTGTGTTGGCAAACTTCAAGCCTACATATTCATTTGTGTGCAGAAGTGTCACATCATACCATCCTGCAACCACATAAATTTAAAAAGAAGATATAAATACATAATATATGATGTAATTTATATACTATAAATATTGAAAGATATGTAAGTTATGTATGTGAAGAGTTACTACATTATTTATATACCAAATAGATGACCGCTATTTATAAGACTATAATAGTGATACAAACATAATAAAGACATGGAGATTATGAATGTAAAGAGTCACCACATTATTGTTAATTTCCTCATTAATTTTATAATTATGTTTAAATTAATTTTTTCAACAATTTAATATTTAAGTAGAAAGACAATTTTACTCCCTAAATGACTTCAATAAGCATTGTACTATAAGCAATAAAGGTTGTATTTACTTAAATTTTGCGGGTATCCTTAACTAATGCTTTATAATATAGTATAGATAACCCAAATACAGGTTTCTAATAACTTGATTCTTTGTTAAACATGTGTTATATATGTAACCTACAAAAGTGTCTAAATGTTTATGCGTGTTTTAAACAAAAACCCAGTCGAATTTTATCAAAATCTTCTATCTTGAATTTTATCAAAATCATATATTTTTTTCTCAAAAGATCTTCTGTATGGTATTAATTTTCTGTTTGTTTATTCAGTATCACCATCCTGGCAGTTACTCAGAAAATGCAAGCTTTATAGACTCGTGCTCGTGGATACGTCGCTTGGAATCCATGTGCTTATCAGAGGTATAATTTCACATTAGTTTACTATAGAATTAATACTTGGAATCAATGTGCTTATCAATCAGTCGTGAAATGACATTCATCTTTGTTGTGTATGCATTTAAGTTGTAGATTACAATATTCATGCTACACAACACCAATCATGGAGGGTAACTCTAAAAAATAGTTGGTGGTAAGGTTGTTTTCACTTATAGATGGTTAAAGGTTGTGTAATTCATAATTGGTTATTTGACCCTTAAGTTTGGCTTTGAAAGGCGCACATGAGCCGGGTAAACTGCACTGTTTTGACAACATTTGAGGCGGATAAACTGCACTGTTTTGACAGCTTTTGAGGCGGATAAACTACATTATTTTGACAGTATTTAAGGCGCATAATCTGCACTGTTTTGACAGCATTTGAGGCGGATAAAATGCACTGTTTTGGCAGCATTTGAGGCGCATAATCTGCAGTGTTTTGACAACATTTGAGGCGCATAATGTGCTAATTTCTATTCTGGTTTCTTTTGTATAAGCGCGACTTGCTATTCTTATTTCAAATTTGCCTCACCGGTCTACGTCCCTCCATCAATCTTCAGGTGTGTTTCTCAAACTTTTAAGTCGCCTTATCTAAATTGGTTTCACAAAGATCTTTGGTTATTTTATTTGTTTTCGGTAGGGGTGTAAACGAGCTGAGCCGAGCCCGAGCCTGACTGGGCTCGAGCTTGGCTCGTCATGGTTTTATGAAGCTTGAGCTTGAGCTCGGCTCGGTTCGAGCCTACAATCTTGAGCTCGAGCTCGGCTCGCTAGTAAAATCAAAAGCTCGAGCTCGGCTCGGCTCGAGGTGATTTTAGAACAATCTCAAACGAGCTCAAAGCTCGACTCAAGATCACAAAAGCTCGGCTCACGAGTGTTATTAAATGGGCGTATGAAATAAGGACTTCGTCTTTGGAGATGTCGGCTATAAATTATAAGAGATATATAAATAACTTATAATTATGTTTGGGCTCGCTTAGGCTCGCAAGCCCAATCGAACTTTGTATATAGGGCTCGAGCTCGGGCTCGATAACTAAACGAGCCATATTTTAGGCTCGAGCTCGGGCTCGGCTCCTTCGAGCTTTTTACCGAGCCGATCTCGAATAGCTCTCGAGCCGCTACGTGTCATTTACACCCCTAGTTTTCGGTTAGATTTAGGCTTTTAGAGAATTTTGTTTACGCGTAATGAAGGTGTCTGCCAACATATATGTAATACAAATGGCATTTACCAAGTTACCATTCAAATGTACCCAAATATGATTGTGTATAGGTTCACATGAAGTAAATGAACTCTTATTTATTTTTATTTTTTTTTCATATTTATACCTTCTTTATTCTCTAAGTTCTGTTGGCAAATGACAAAGAGTGTTGCATTGCATGAATGTCCTGTGGTTGAATGCTGATCCATATGACTGAGTTTATGTTTAGTATGTTTTCTTCTTTTATCATTTTTATTAAGTCATATTAGATTTTTCAACCCCGGGACCTTCCCAGGATAATTAGCTAGTTATTTCATATAATAAAACTTTATTTTACATCAACTTAAAAACTAATTGTGATTTAAACGCTGTAAATAAAATATCTCTAACCGTTCAAAAAAAATCTCTAAATTATCTATACTATATAATTTATTTTAGATGTCTTTAAAGGTAATTTCACATCAATTTTAAGATGGCATATGAAAAGCCTCTTTACAAATCTCTATATTTTTGTTATTTCCTTCCCTTTTTGCCCCTTATGTATAACATATTATGCACATTGTATATATGTGTAATACATACCAAAGATCTTTTCCACCATGTAACTTATATTATTAATACCCACCTATTAAAACCCCCCATTAAAGCCCACATCAATTTTAGTGATTAATAAACCAAAGTATATCACTCTTAACCTTCCAGACTCCATTATTTTCCTATACTAATACATCGTAATCTCCTACACTTCACCTATCATCTTCCTTGAAAGAGCCGGTGTTATCTTAGGTTTACTTCAAATATATATAGATTCGGTTATTGTGGCTCGACTTCCTTAAAACTTGCAGATTTCTCCTACAACTTTCTTGTTGGGAGCATACCTAAATGCTTGGGTTACCTTCCTAGGTGTGTACAGTATACATACCATCCTTTCTTTATCTATTCCATTGCATATTATGCACATGTGTGTTCACTCTCATTTTCTTTCTCATCCTTGCAGGATGAGCTTTCTGGGTAATTGCCTGCCATATAAATACATCAAGCAACGCATGCTTGAATAATGTGGTAAGTTTTTATGTGGTTAATTGAATCATTTCTTGTATATTTAGAGCATTAACAATATTGAAACCATCAATTTTACATATAGACTTAGGTTTATAAGTAAATTTATTTTATTGCTTAAAGTATGATCTACCTTATCTTGATCCTCCCAAGTGTAATTTATGGTAGAAATTTATCTATATCTATACTACTATATAATGTATTTTGGACGGGTCATATCGTCATTTCATATTTATTTATATGGGCAAAAATGTAATTTAATTAGATTGGTAAGATGAATTAAATAAGAAAATTTAATACAACTTAAAGTTCATTTATAGTCTCTTTTTTATTAGTTTTGTTTTTGTTTTATATATATTTGAAATGTTGTTTTTAAAAGGTTTTTGATATATCATTGATGCATTTTTTAAGACGTTCGTTTTTTTTTTAATTTTTAAGATGCTCATTAACTATGTATATACACGCATCTATGTCAGTTAATCCTCTTTCCAGTGCCTCCTCATTGCTAAAACAACTATTCACATCTTTTCCATCAACACACCATTTAAACCACCATTGGGTGCGACTGATCACATCTTTAATCACTGCGCTTCTTTCGATGTCCCTAATCGGTTTTAACCAGAATTTATTTTTCCCTTCCATTTCACAATTGAATCCTACTTTATACCCTTCGCAATAGCATCATGGTATCTATATGGACAGAGTTGAGAAGAAGACAAGCCGAATCACAGGTGATGTTCGTGTGTCCACAACCGGTGGTTGAATCTAGAGGTCCTACAAACCAAGTTTTTGAGTGCAATAATAACACATTAACCGTGCAGTAATTGCTTGGATTTAGCTACTTGTTTTGGTCAGAAATTATCTAGTAAAAATAACTTTGTATTCCAAATTAGTTTATGTGAGGTAGAGTGCTAATTGTGTAGAAATAAGTTTGTAAATCAATAATATTCTTAAGATGGTGTATCAGGATGTTCAATAAGCAAAAATATAACAACTATGATCGGGATGGCTTAGGTTAATTTCGGGATACTATATAATGTATTTTGGACGGGTAATATCGTCATTTCATATTTATTTATATGGGCAAAAATGTAATTTAATTAGATTGGTAAGATGAATTTAATAAAAAAATTTAATACAACTTAAAGTTCATTTATAGCCTCTTTTTTATTAGTTTTGTTTTTGTTTTATATATATTTGAAAAGTTGTTTTTTAAAAGGTTTTTGATATATCATTGATGCATTTTTTAAGACGTTCGTTTTTTTTAATTTTTAAGATGCTCATTAACTATGTATATACACGCATCTATGTTAGTTCATCCTCTTTCCGGTGCCTCCTCATTGCTGAAACAACTATTCACATCTTTTCCATCAACACACCATTTAAACCACCATTGGGTGCGACTGATCACATCTTTAATCACTGCGCTTCTTTTGATGTCCCTAATCGATTTTAACCAGAATTTATTTTTCCCTTCCATTTAGCAATTGAATCCTACTTTATACCCTCCGCAATAGCATCATGGTATCTATATGGACAGAGTTGAGAAGAAGACAAGCCGAATCACAGGTGATGTTCGTGTGTCCACAACCGGTGGTTGAATCTAGAGGTCCTACAAACCAAGTTTTTGAGTGCAATAATAACACATTAACCGTGCGGTAATTGCTTGGATTTAGCTACTTGTTTTGGTCAGAAATTATCTAGTAAAAATAACTTTGTATTCCAAATTAGTTTATGTGAGGTAGAGTGCTAATTGTGTAGAAATAAGTTTGTAAATCAATAATATTCTTAAGATGGTGTATCAGGATGTTCAATAAGCAAAATATAACAACTATGATCGGGATGGCTTAGGTTAATTTCGCGATGGACAGTTATATCCTCAGGATGGAACTGCTAAGGATGAACAAATAAAGTGATAAACAACAAGAACAACACACGATCTACGAGGAAAGCCCTTGATCAATTGTAGATCGCCGGCATAAAACCTTGGGAGGAGTCTAGGCCCCTGCCTTGTTTGTTAATATTAATGTGATAAAAAGATACAACTTTGGATGAGTATGTGGACGAGTGTACTATGATTACAATGATTGTGCAAGTGTTTTGTGATCAGCTAAGTGTATGTGTGTAGCTATAGTGTAAGCAATGTGTATGTAAGTGTCCTATACTCGTCCAATATCCCCACTTATATAGTACATGAGAATAACTAAAGAATCCCGTGAGATCCGCTAAGTAGTTAAGGTTCTTCAATGCTGTGTAACAGCTGCTCCAGGTGAACATTAGAGTTCTTCAACAGAAAGTAGTCATTGGTTAACGGTTTCTCCTTAGTTAGTAAATGATCCAGCTGTTTCCTTGTTTATCGCCGATATTAAATGTATATCGGTTACAGTTTTGACTATGTCTTCCATCTTGACTATATCTTCCATCTTGACCACGAGTTGTACTTCTATCCTTGACTTCTTTAATTGAGGGTGATAATATAGATGTTACCAAGCATGTAAATCCATATTATAACTTATTTGTACTTGTAATCATACATAGGAGAATCAACTCGTTAGCTCATTCTCAGGATGTGCACATGCTGAAATACTGTCACATCCTGATGTGACACCCGGCATGTTTGGCTTAAACATATTAGTAACATCTAAGTCTACCTTAGCGAGAAACGTTTACAAACAAACTTAACTGGGTTAGTTGAGTCGGGTCAAGTTAGGATTGTCCAATACACTAGTACCGGGTTCCGTTGTTGGTGACATTACATGAACTAATTAAGTATATGTGTAGATTATGGGTTGTTTGGTGGATTATATACATAGATGTGTTTAAATGATGTGTAAATGATTATCTATGCTTAAATATGTTAAATATAGACTAAGGATGCATGCTTATGTGTTAAGATGTGTTAGAATGCGTTAAACACGACAAACTGGAAAACTAGTCAAAAAGGAATCCTGGTTCGACCACTTCGAGTGGTCGAAGGAGAGAAATCGTCTGGTTCGACCCTTTGTAGATGGGCGAACCAAGGAAGTGGAATTGAAGGAATTCCCTTCGACCAGAACAGGGCTCATTCGACCCTGTGAAAGGGTCGAAGGAGACCACCTTCGACCATTGAAATGGTGCGAAGGAGGATTAGTATAAATACCAACCTTTGTCATTTTTCATCATTTCACAAACCCTAACCGTCCCAAAACGCTCTCAAACGATCTAAAACACTAAGGAAGGAGTTTTTGCTCTTCTTTTTCATAATCTAATCTATCTACAACATCTAAACAAGAATCCAAGCTGTGTTCATAATCCTAAACCTTTTTAAAAGCATTTTAATTCGTTTTCATCTAACCCTAATTGTCCGGATCTGTTCTAAGGGTGTTTTTGTGATTAAAAACCTTTTAAACATCTTTCTAAATCAAAACATTATCATTTAACATAGGTTTTCATGATGAATAACATATGCAAATTGGGTATTATGTGGTATTATGTGTTGTTCAATGATTTGCTTCTATATCTATGATAGAAACATGATATAGGATTGTTATTGATGTTAGAATATTGTTGTTAGGGTTAGGATTGGATATGATGATGATATTATGGGTATTTGGGGGTTTTATTGGATCTAAACTTGATGCATGATATTTATGATCAATAGAATTGATAAGAAAAGATCGAACACTCGACAAACTGAGCATTTCAAGTTGAATATGAATCGATTTCAAAAGTTTCCAAATTGGGTAAATTATTCATGCATGAAAGTGATGTTTCCATAATCTTTACCATTTTGGGAAAGGGCTGAAACGGACGTATTATCGGGGGAAATCGGTGGGGTTTTGTAGGAATAAGTTATCCATGCTTGACTGCTGTGTTTGATGATGTTTCGAGTCGTTTTGAATGTGTTTGAAGCGTTTTTAGGAAAAATTGCACAACAGGGGCGAACCTGGCCTCCTTCGACCGATCGAAGGTGCGAAGGAGGAAGACCAGGGTCGAACCTGGGTTTTGTTGGGCGAATGAGGTAAAACGGGCGAAGGAGGCATCGAACGGTCGAACGAAATGTAAAACGGGCGAAGGAGACTAAAAAGGTGCGAAGGAGACTTAAAACTGACTGGTTCGACCGTTCTGATGCAGAAATGAGATTTTTGATACAAACTAAGTGTTTTATGCATGAACCTTGTGTGTAATCTATGCGTACTTGATTAGTTAGGGTAATGGGTCACCAACGGGATGTCGGGTCGGTCTAGTGTGTCGGTTAAACATTTAAACACGTTTTAAAACATACTTGGTTACGATCTGGACAATCGGGGACTAGATAACCTTATGGTTATTAGTTGGAACACTTATGTGAACATTTTGATAGATCTCCGGTAGAGGGATTATCAAGGGCTAAACATCTTTACTTGTAATTGAAGAACGCTATCTAAGGTGAGTTCACGGCCCCACTTTTACTGCTTTAACTTTTAGGGGAGAAAACATGCGCTAAACTGTTTTGGTAACATATGTCATACTATGGTTTTAACTTTATATTGCTATACGATCTTTGGAAAGTCCCGGGGGAAACCATGAATGTGCGGGGATGCACAACGGGGGAAATGTGGATAGATCTATTGGGCGTGACCTGCCCCACTCGTCGGCTTGGAGGGCCGGGCGGGTGCATATTGTCTCGAACAGGAACATCATCATGCTGAACATACGGGCTGCTTAAACATGCTAAACATTGCTAAACGTGTCTAGTAATGGTTTCCAATCGTAGTAGTAATAAAACATACGCCTAGCTAGCGTACTTGGTAACATTGATATCAATATGGACATGGTAACATTTTGGTAACATATTGAACAAACCTGTGAACTTACCAGCATTATATGTTGACATCTTTTTGGCATGTTTTTCTCAGGTCGCTAAGGTAGCAATGAACGGAACTAGGCGCACGGGTCTGCATTGGCGTCTAGGCATAGTTGCACGTTTTGTAATAAAAGTATTTTGAACAACTTTTGAGATGATAGCATAGTTGATTAAATGCTACTTAAACGCTTTCGCTTATTAAATTAATGGTTATGTCTATTTACGTTTTGCATATAGAGTTGTTTATTGTGATCGTTGACTTGGATCCTGGTTTGTCATACGCCTCGCGGTAAAACCCCGCAAGTGGAAATTTGAGGGTGTGACAGATTGGTATCAGAGCCAATGGTTATAGTGAACTAGGACTGCATGTAGGGTCTGGTCTATAGCCGAGTCGCACACACTAGACGGTCACATACTTTGGGTCTATTAGTGGGATACGTACTAACGTTGTCGGGGTGTCCTTACATCATCATCATGTTTCTCCGTTACATCATCCGCTTTTACTTGGGTTCCTACCTGCTCTTGTCTTCTTCTTCTGGATTGAAGAAGGAGGGGTTGATTTGCTGGTTCTAGCACACACATGCCTTCTTACACTTGCACACGTTATTAGGCGACAATGTTCGGTGACTGGGGTCTAGATTAGGGGAACATCTAGAGGACCATGTAGAGCAGTTTATCATTTCGGGTGCACACGAAATAATAAACTGAAATGCATGAAAATCCCGATGGACTTCGAGTTTGGATGTATAGTCCTGAATTTGTCCCTAGGTTAACTCTTGTAAATTTCTAGTGGTTGACACTGGAAGTGAATCTGAATCCCTCGATTTCTTGATTTGTTAGATCATGTCTGGTGCTCGCGGTGGTAGACGTCGTGGTGGCGGCGATGGCCGTGCTGGTGGTGGTGGTCGTGCTGGAGGCGGTGGTCGTGAAAACATCAACATGACCCAAGCTGAATTGAACAACTTGCTACAGCAGCAAGTGAACATGGCTATGGCTAATTTCCAGGCTGGGATTAATGCCATGGGTGGTGAGTTGATTTCTGTTGACCTTGCCTCATTTTTGGGTTCCGTGTCCTTTCGTTTGTGTTTTACTCGTGTACCATGTTTCAGGTGTTGGTGCTAATCCGCCCCCACCTCAGTGCTCTTATAAGAAGTTTCGGGACTGCCAGCCCCATAACTTCGCTGGAACTGAGGGAGCGGTGGGACTGCTCCGATGGCTGGAGAAGGTAGAATCTGTGTTTGTTATGTGTAACTGTCCTGTTGGGGACCGGGTGAAGTATGCTACTGCGACATTTGAGGGGCCTGCACTGTCGTGGTGGAATGCTACTACACAGAACATGGGATTGGGGGAGGCTATTGCTATGCCTTGGGCGGAGTTCGTGCAGCTGTTGAGAGGTGAGTACTGTCCGAGAGAGGAGATACAGAAGTTGGAGCATGAGGTCTGGAGTTACAAGATGGTTGGGTCCGAGATTGAGGAATACACTGTGAGGAGGAATGAGCTGGCGGTGTTGTGTCCCGATTTACACACACCCGAATACAGGAGGATCGAGCACTACGTGTCTGGATTAGTGCCCGAGATTGTTGGGTTGGTGGCTGCTGGGAATCTTCCCACTATTGCTGAATTTGTCTGATCCGCTCATCGGATGACTAACCTGAAGGTGGCAGAAGGCGTTTTGCCACCCAAGGGTGTTGCCGTGAAGATTGCTGAGGGGAACAAGAGGAAATGGGATAGTGTGGGGAAGAGTGTGGTGCCAGCTCAGCCGGCGAAGAATTTTGAGTCATCTGGGTCTTCTTCTGGGCAGAAGACGAGTGGGTATGTTGGGAAGCATCCCAAGTGTAACAAGTGTGGTTTTCATCATTCTGGGGGTTGTGATAGGGCTCGTTGTCATCGGTGCCATCAGTTGGGGCACCATGCTAAGGATTGCAAGGTGGCACTCACCCCAACTCAGACTCCTGCGGCTACTCCTGCTCCTGCTGCTCAGGGGACTCAGGGGAGGCAGGGGTGTTATAACTGTGGTGACACGGGACATTTCAAGCGTGACTGTCCCAAATTGAAGCAGGGCGATAACGGGAGGGGCGGGAACGGTAACGGGAACAACAGCGGCGGAGGCAGGACTGCGCGTGCTTTCGTCATTGGATCTGCGGAGGCTAGGCAGGATCCAGACACAGTTACCGGTACGTTCCTTCTTAATGATCGCTATGTTTCTGTCTTGTTTGATTCTGGTGCCGATAGGAGTTTCGTATCTTTGGATGTTAGTCGATTGCTAGATATAGTACCCACACCTTTAGAGGCTAAGTACTTAATAGAATTGGCTGACGGTAAGAAAATCGAAGCGACACACACCCTTAGGGAATGTCGCTTGGAACTGTCGGGTTTGTCTTTCCCCATTGATCTTATGCCGGTACCCCTGGGTAGTTTTGATGTCGTGGTTGGCATGGATTGGTTATCATTGTACCGCGCATAGATCGTTTGTTTTGACAAGGTTATTCGGATCCCTCTCCCTGATGGAGATATTCTTTCGGTTCGTGGCGAGAAAAGCGGTGCTCCGCTGAGTATCATTTCTAGCATGAAAGCCCGTAAGTATCTTCGGAAGGGCTGTTCGGCCATTCTGGCACTTGTTAACGTTTCTACTGATGATGAGAAGAAGATCGAGGATATTCCGGTGGTTCGTGACTTTTCTGATGTATTTCCTGATGACTTACCTGGTCTTCCTCCCCATCGTCAGGTTGAGTTTGGTATCGATCTTACTCCGGGCGCTGCTCCTATTGCCCGAGCTCCATATCGTCTTGCACCTCCTGAGATGCAAGAGTTGTCCAGCCAGCTACAGGAACTCTTGGAAAAGGGTTTCATTCGACCGAGTTCTTCCCCGTGGGGAGCTCCTATTTTGTTTGTGAAGAAGAAGGACGGAAGTCTTTGCATGTGTATCGATTATCGTGAGCTGAACAAAGTGACCATCAAGAATCGTTATCCTCTTCCTCGCATTGATGATCTCTTTGACCAGCTTCAGGGCTCCAGCTACTATTCGAAGATTGATTTGCGGTCCGGTTATCACCAGTTGCGCGTCAGGGAAGCTGACATTCAGAAGACTGCTTTTCGCACTCGTTATGGCCATTTTGAGTTCTTGGTCATGCCTTTTGGTCTCACTAACGCACCGGCAGTGTTCATGGATTTGATGAACCGCGTTTGTAAACCTTACCTTGATAAGTTCGTCATCGTGTTCATTGACGACATTCTGATTTACTCCAAGAACAAGGCGGATCATGAGGAACATCTGCGGTTGGTCTTGGAACTTTTGAGACAGGAGCAGTTGTATGCTAAGTTCTCAAAGTGTGATTTCTGGTTACGTGAAGTTCAATTCCTAGGACATGTGGTGAATGAACTGGGAATTCATGTCGACCCGGCTAAGATCGAAGCTAATAAAGACTGGGAAACACCAAAGACGCCATCTGAGGTGCGGCAATTCCTTGGTCTTGCGGGTTACTATCCTCGCTTCATTGAGGGATTTTCGAAGATCGCTCAACCCCTCACTACTCTTACCCAGAAGGACCGAAAGTTCGACTGGGATGAACCACAAGAATCAGCGTTTCAGACGCTGAAGCTTAAACTTTGTTCTGCACCTATCTTATCCTTGCCAGAGGGTACGGAGGACTTTGTTGTGTCCTGTGACGCTTCTATTCATGGTCTCGGTTGTGTATTGATGCAACGCGGGAAGGTTATTGCTTATGCTTCTCGCCAACTCAAAGTTCATGAGAAGAACTACACTACTCATGACTTGGAACTGGGTGCGGTAGTCTTTGCGTTGAAAATCTGGAGACATTACTTGTATGGTACCAAGTGTGGAGTATATACCGATCACAAGAGTCTTCAGCATATTTTCGACCAGAAGGTGTTGAACATGCGGCAGCGTCGCTGGGTAGAACTCCTGAACGATTATGACTGTGCCATCAAATACCATCCTGGCAAGGCGAACGTTGTGGCGGACGCCTTGAGCAGGAAGGAGTCTGTGAATCCTCGTCGTGTTCGAGCCTTACAGCTCACCATTCATTCGTCATTGCCTGACCGAATCCATTCTGCACAGTTGGAAGCTTTGAAGGAGGAAAACCTTAAGGCTGAAACTATGCACAGTGCTGACAAGCATCTTGAGCTCAGGACCGATGGCTTACACTATTTTGCCGGACGTGTTTGGGTCCCATTGTTCGGGGGATTACGCGAGCTTGTTTTGGATGAAGCTCACAAATCCCGGTATTCTATTCACCCTGGCTCCGATAAGATGTATCAGGATTTGAAGATACTTTATTGGTGGCCAAACATGAAGGCTGATATAGCTTCTTACGTCAGCAAATGTTTGACTTGTGCTAAAGTCAAGGTGGAGTATCAGAGGCCGTCTGGTCTCCTGCAACAACCAGAGGTTCCAGAATGGAAGTGGGAACGAATCACGATGGATTTTGTCACCAAGCTGCCAAGGTCGCCTAGTGGTTATGATATGATCTGGGTTATTGTTGACCGGCTGACAAATCGGCGCGTTTTATACCTATTAAGGAAACCGATGGACTCGAGCGGTTGGCTCGACTTTACCTTAAGAAGGTGGTTGCTCGGCACGGGGTGCCTGTTTCTATTATCTCTGATCGTGATTCTCGTTTCGCTTCGCGTTTCTCGAAGGCTCTGCACAAGGCTTTGGGTACTCAGTTGGATATGAGTACGGCTTATCATCCGCAAACTGACGGACAGAGTGAGCGGACGATTCAAACCTTGGAAGACATGCTTCGGGCATGTGTTATCGATTTTGGCAAAAGTTGGGAGATCCACCTGCCGTTAGTGGAGTTCTCCTACAACAACAGCTATCACTCTAGCATCAAGGCAGCTCCATTCGAGGCTCTTTATGGACGGAAATGTCGATCACCACTTTGTTGGGCCGACGTGGGCGAGAGCCAGCTCACTGGTCCGGAACTTGTGTACGAAACTTCAGAGAAAATCGTACAGATCCGTCAACGTTTGGCTGCTGCACGGGATCGTCAGAAGAGCTATGCCGATCGCCGTCGAAAACCTTTAGAGTTCCAGGTTGGGGACAAGGTACTTCTGAAAGTTTCACCATGGAAGGGCGTCATACGCTTTGGAAAGCGTGGCAAGCTTAACCCTCGTTATGTCGGACCATTCGCAATCCTGGATCAGATTGGACCGGTGGCATACAGACTCGACTTACCGGCGGAGCTCGGTAGTGTGCACAACGTCTTCCATGTGTCTAACTTGAAGAAGTGTTTGGCTGATGAATCTCTCATTGTACCACTGGAAGAGATCAAGGTTGATGATCGTCTTCGCATTGTGGAGGAACCTGTCGAGATTCTCGACTACAAGATTCGTAGCATTCGTCGGAGTAAAATGTGCATCGTTAAAGTCCATTGGAACTCGAATCGTGGACCGGAGTTCACATGGGAACGGGAGGATCAGATGAAAGCTAAGTATCCTCATCTCTTTCCGAAGCGCGCGTTTGAATCGTGTAGTCCCGAAATACTAGATCTTGTTGAATGCAATAGATTGTTATCACTTAGAAACACCTATTAGTTAGGTGTTTCAAGTGATTAATCCAAGAAACAAATAAAACTAGATGAACATTGAAAGACCCGACACACACAATGAATAACATAATGATTCCATAACAGATTTGAAGATGAATAACCTTGGAATATAATTAAGTACGCACGTATGCACTGTGTGCTACAAAGATAAACTCCAAAAACCCCAAACCTAGAGCTGTGCACACACTTTCTATATATAGGAGAACCTTGGGCCTGCGCACTTAGCATAAGTGCGCAGGGCCCGTGTATATAAGTGCGCAGCCCTAGGGTTTGTGTACAAAAACATGTGTTAATTACATTCTAAGCCCTTCAACTATAAGTCTTTACAATAAACACTCAAAAGTCTCTATTCTGGTAACTGTGGTCTCAAAATAACCCAACAATACTCCCCCTAGACCACAGCTACCAGTCTTCAATCTTCAGTCAACCTCCACATCGCTTTCCTCCCCCTCAACCTGAGCAGGGGGGTCTTGTAAGTACAGTGTGACCGGATCTACCTCAGCTGCTGGAGGAGTTTGTGTAGATTCTGTTGTGGTTCCTTCAGGATTTGCTACTGATACAGGTTCTTCTGGAAGTACCTCTGATGCTGCAGTTTCTGTAGCAGCAGCATCAGCAGTTTCTGTAACAGTAGCAGCAGCAGCAGCATGCGCAGCCTTCTCCCTGTCTTCTTTTTCTTTATCTGCTGCGTTTATCCTGTCAACTAAATCCAGCAGCTCACTCTTCAATTTCAAAGCCCTATCTACTGCTCTTCTAAACAGCACGGCTTCTTCAAACAGTGTGTTTCCAGCACCAACATTGATTTGATTCGCAAAAAGCATATTCAGATCTGACAAGTTTAGTGCGAACACATCAACCGGATCCAAGATTCTCAACACCTCTGAATCATTTTCCAGCTTGATCACCGCTTCACCAGTGTTGCTGTCATAGAACCATTTCTTGAAGTTTCTTAGCATCACTGGAAGCTCGGGTCTGATCGGAACTCGTGTGACGACCTGAGGAGGGTCTATCACATAAGTTATCATTCCTCTTCCCGTTGCTGGATCGATTCTGGTCTTTGATATTCTTCTTCTAGGCTTTTGCGGCTTGAATATCTGGAAGTTACTTTCACATTCTTTCCTGATAAAGTTCTCAACCATGCCAGCTTGTGAGTCAAGAGAGGGATTAATGAATGGGGCCCTGCTAAGTTCCCTGATATCCCATCGGGGAAGAGATTTCAGCTCCTTCTGACCCTTGAAGTATTAGATTACCCCCCTCTCCTTTTCACAGCAAACAGTCCCTTTTCAGCATCATACTTCCACGAGATAATCTTTTCTCGATGAGCAGACCTGGTATGATGAATGTTCTGATGTAAAGCAGGAATGGTAATTGGCTTTCTTGGGAACCATGCTGCTCTTTCAGGGTCTAGTTTGTGCCCATCAGATGTCTCATAGATGACTTCTTGATCGGTTCCCATCTCTACAAAACTGTCAGGCATCTCATCTTCACTGACCTCGTCCACTTCACTAGCCTCAGCCTCCTTTTCTTTCTCCTTTTCCGCCTCCAGAAACTTTCCAAAATCAAAGGTTTCGTCAAAAGTAGCTCTGGGAGCACCTGTTAACTGCTGCCTCAGATCCTGAAACATGTCAAACATCTGCACATGAACCTGATGTTGAAACTTAATCAGGTATCTTTGATCCTTGATCACTTTCTCCATTTTCTTGTTCTTGACCTTGAGCTTTTTCACCTTCTTTCTTAGCTCCTGGTTATTGTGCACATCACTTTTCATTGTGCAGAATTCCCTGGCCGCAACCTTACCTATCTCCTTCACAAGCTTCTCGTATAGTTCCTGATGCACCGGTTTTCGACGAGGTGCAGCAGGAGCCGATGAAGAAGGTTCAGCTGATCGGTGGGTAGGAGCTTTGGGGGCTGATGCAGTGGCAGTGGAAGGCCCTGGAGCAGAAGTTGCAGCAGTAGAAGGCCCTGGTTGGTTTGGTTGTTCTTCCCCAAAAATCCGTTCCATGTACACTTGCGCCTCAACATCATCCGGTGTTATCACTCGAGGGATCTCAGATTCAGGAAGCTGTTGTCTTCTTTTCTTTCTAGCTTCCCTTTCATATTCAGCTACTGCTCGTACATTTTCTGCAGCTTCAATCTGTTCGGGTGTCAAAGATTCTCTCGATTCTTGCAGTAAGCCAGCTGGCCTTTTCTTCATGCTGGGCTTTGCTCAAGCCGGCTCAGATGCCACTCTTTTGCCCCTGGCCTTTTCTTGGGCGATCTCTTCAGCAGTTGGCTGAGCTGATGTAGTGGGTTCAGATGGTTCGGGTGTGGGAGCAGCTGTGGGTTGTTGTCGAGCCTGAGCAGCGTCTGCCTTTCTCTTATTGATCTTGTTGTAGATCTCTATGACAATCGGATATCGCTGAGCCGCATACATGTGCTCAAGCATTGGTTCCCAATCCGGTGTGTTGCATTCTGTGAAGAATCTAGCCCCTCTGGTGAAAATGTATTCATCACCGAGAGGCAGATTCTCGTGCTGAGTGTTGATCATCATCTGAATGAACCTGGGGTACATCGCCCATTTCCCCGACCCAGCTTCTGCATTCTTTATCAAGTAGTCAAAAATCATCCCGGATAGGTTGAACTTTTCTTCTTTGCAGATCTTTATCATAGCCGTCGACCATTCAGTACTGAGTGCATTGTAGCCTCCCTTTCTGTGACCTAGAGACATAATGAATACATGACTAATGAGTCTCCAGTCTCTCGTCAGTTGTGTCTTCTTAACATCGCCCCTCTTGTCAAACTCGCCTTTGCAACCGAACCTCCTGAACTGTTCATGAATGTCTGCTTTTGCCATAAATCTGATGGTTCCTGGTTCATCCCGTAGTCTCAGCACTGTTCGAACTGTATCTTCAGTAATGAATAGAGGCCTGTTTCGGACTGTTGCTTTGATACGCTTGACTCTTTCAACTGTTTCAACTCGAGCAGAACGCCAGAAATCTTCAATGTGTGAAACGTACACTGGTTCGACGTTCTCCACAGCAAAACCGATTCGGCTGCGTCTAATCCAGGTCACAACGTCTTTGAACTGCACATCATCGGTATCCAGATTCATCGGCTGGTTGTGCATGCCTCTACGATCCCATTCAAGTTCCATCTGTTTAACCAAGAGCACGAAACGCCAATTAGATCTCGGATAATTGATTTTAGACTTAAACTTATACGGACAACGAACTCAGACCTAGATCTTATTAATATTTTTTAGATTTTGAATTTTAACGGTCATTGGATTAAGGATTGATGAATTGATGTTATCGGTGTCAATGGTACGTTTGAATTTTAGTTATTTGATTATTAAGGTCCGGTTTTGAGTTCGCAGTCCGTTAAAGTGTCTTAATAGTCAAAATGAAAGATGTGTGTGGTTTAGAGTCCAAGTGTTCAAGAGTGTCAAGTACTCAGTCCAGTTCAAGTACTCAGGCCCATTTTAGTTCGCAGGCCCATTTAGGTACGCAGGCCCATTTAAATACGCAGGCCCATTTAAAGTCAAGTGCTTAGACCAAAACAAGTACGCAGGTGAGTCCACCCGGGCATGGTAACCCCTTAGATCACATAGTCAAGTCTGCGTACTAAGCAAGTACGCAGACACTTGAACCTTCGTTCAAGATTTCAAGTTCACAGTTATGTACGCAGATGATTAGGGTTTCTGTGTACTTATATGACTATGAAACAAGTACGCAGTCTCTATGAGACAAGTGCGCACATGTTCATATGTCAAGTACGCAGATCTTCAAATCTTTAAAAACCCAACAATACAAGAACAACCAACATAAGATCCGTTTATAACCTGTAATCTCAACAAATAAATCATTAGAAACATAAGATCTACCTTGATAAACAGTAAATACGAGTCAATGAACACAGAAACAAGGTATGGTATGAGTGATTTGTGTGATTGTTGTGTGATTATGATGTTGATGATGATGAACGGTGAAGATGATTATGATGAACGGTAAAGATGTGGTGATTAGGGTTTGTAAAAAGCTGTTAAGGGTGATAAAAACTTTTGACCAACATTGACCTGGTATATATATACCTTCAACTAATGGGCCTGCGCACTTGAGTTAAGTGCGCAGGGCCCAACAAGTACGCAGATACCCATAATTTTGGCCCAAAGATAGAAAATAAAGTCCAAATCCTTTAGATTAAGGGGGTTTTTCCAAATCTTACCTTCTGCATTCAAGATCATACTGACCATACCTGCCGGAACCCGTTTCAACTTCCCGTTGGATAGCTGCAGCCTAAGAACAATTGTCGGTATGCTTGTCCACTTAAATCCATGCCATTTCTCTTTCAACATGTGTTTGGTGATATTGTTTATCATGTTTTTCGGTAATATTGACGAAAATTTTATGGACCCCACAGTGTGCTAGGTATTGGCCTACCGATCCTCAAGGTTTATTGAAATATAATGATGAGAGCTTCAGGTCTATGTTACCATAAGCAGAGAAGATGATCATTATCTTGATCAGATGATGAGAGCTTCAGGTCTATGTTACCATAAGCAGAGAAGATGATCATCTGATCGTTTGGTGAGCTATCTATGTATGTTTGCACGTCACTAACATTGCGTGTCTTTTCTGCTCAGTTTCAAAAATTTTGTTTTTCTTAGCCCCGCATTGGTAGCTTGCACTCTTAGGTGTCTTTTGATTTGCTTATGCACAAAATTTTCTGTGTCTTTTAATTTCTCAACCTATGTATGACCGGACTCAGCTTGTGCAGACCTAAAGCACAGTGGGAATCCAGCTTTCCGTGTAGATCTTCATTGTTGATCACCTAGTGGCAGTTTACTTGATTTCAGGCTGAATCTACCGACATATCGTTGCTTGAGGCCACAACATCCTCTGGGTCCTATTCACATGCTGACGAGATATGATTAGTTCCTATCATTTCCTGAATTAATTTTGCAATAAGAATAGACCGGTTCACTTTCTCCCCCAAAAATCTTGTTTTAAAGGAAAATAAGATTTTTCTTTTTATAAAATATACAAATTTTTTTTTTTTTTTTTTTTCAAAGTTGATCATCTCAAGCCATGAAACCAACTGATGAAACCGGGTTTTATCAAAAGCTTTTGTAAAGATATCTGCTTTTTGATCAGCAGTATCGATAGGCAACACCTGTATGTACCCTTTGTCGTGTGCATCGCGAATTGAGTGAATCCGAATTTCAATGTGTTTGGTTTTAGAGTGGTCAATTGGATTCTTCACGATGTCACGACATGCATCATTATCAATGAAAATAGGTGTATGCATGACATTCAAACCGTAGTCCAAAAGCTGATTTTGGATCCATAACACCTGACAGCAACAACTGGAAGCAGCTGTGTATTCGGCCTGAGCAGTATAGATTGACACGGTGGTCTGCTTCTTGCTTTGCCAAGACACTAGCCGGTTACCCAGAAATTGACAGCCACCAGAGACAGATTTTCTGTCTATCCTACAACCTGCATGATCACTATCAGAGTAAGCGATTAGATCAAAGTTATCGCTCTTAGGATACCATAAACCAAGTTTAGGTGTTCCTTTGAGGTAGCGGAAGACTCTTTTTACTGCAGTCTCATGCGATTGCTTAGGATTAGACTGAAAACGCGCACAGCATCCAACTGCCCACATTATATCTGGTCTGCTAGCTGTAAGATACATCAGAGAGCCAATCATTGATCGATATGTATGAGGATTCACTGAAGGCCCCTGAAGATCTGGTACAAGTGTTGTTTGGGCCGCAAAAGGAGTATTGGACGGCTTGCAATCGGTCATGTTGAATTTTGCCAAGATGTCTCTTGTATACTTCGCTTGATGAATTAGAATTCCGTCTTCTTTTTGCTGTACTTCCAAGCCTAAGAAAAACGATAATTCTCCCATCATGCTCATTTCAAACTGAGACTTCATGATGCTTTCAAATTCCCTGCACAAATTTTCATCAGTGGAACCAAAGATAATATCATCAACATAAATCTGAACAAGGATAGAGTGTTTATTGACTTCTTTGGTGAATAAGGTCATGTCGATCTTCCCCCTAGTATACCCATTCTGCAGCAAGTATGACGATAAGGTCTCATACCAAGCTCGTGGAGCTTGATGAAGTCCATAGAGAGCCTTATCCAGTTTGTAATACTTATTGGGATGATGGGGATCTTCAAAACCTGGGGGTTGACACACATAGACTTCTTCTTTGATCTTCCCGTACAGAAATGCACTTTTCACATCCATCTGAAAGACTTTGAAGTTCTTGTATGAGGCGTAAGCCAGGAAGATACGAATAGCTTCAAGTCTAGCAACTGGAGCGAACACTTCCTCATAATCAATGCCCTCCTGTTGACGAAATCCCTGAACGACTAAACGAGCCTTGTTCTTAATTACCATGCCTCGTTCATCCATTTTGTTGCGAAAAACCCACCTTGTTCCAATAGGATACTTTCCTTCAGGTAAATCCACAAGCTCCCAAACCTTTAGCTTCCTAAACTGATACAGCTCATCCTGCATGGCTTCAACCCAACTTGCATCTCTGACAGCATCTTCAATACTGAAAGGTACCATCTGAGATAAGAAGGCTGAAAGTGCAATATTCAGTTTGTCTGCCTGATTTCTAGTAAGAACACCCTCAGAGATTGGTCCAATGATGTTCTCCACAGGGTGATCCTTAAAAGATTTAAATCCCATGTTCGGTTCTTCTTGAATATGGGAAGGCAGATTGGAAAGATGATCTGTAGGAGTTGACGAACTGGATGGATCATTTGCAGACTGTTGTGCTGAAGATGTTTCTTCTGAAGCTGGAGTAACTTCAGGAGATGTAGTGGTATCAACAGTTGCATCACCATTTGTGGTTTGAAGGGGAACAATTGGATCAGCTACGAGTGGAGAGAAGCGGGTGGTGAAAGGTGCTGCATCGTCTTCTGAAGAGTAAAGAGTATCTTCAAGAGGAGAAGGATCGGCTGCTTGATTTTCAGCTGGTTGTTCATCTATGATGCTAAAATTGTTGAAAACAACATCCACATCAAAGAACCAGTCAGGACCGGCTCCTGTATTAGTAGAGTTGGATTCCTGCCAATCAACATAAAAAGACTCGAGAACCATTTTGGTTCGTTTGTTGTATACTCTATAAGCTTTTTGACTCGAGGAGTATCCAACAAAGAAACACTCATCACCAACTGCATCGAACTTCATTATGTTCTCGAAATTGTTAAGCAGCGTGCATGAGCATCCAAAAGGCCTGAAGTAGTCAATCAAAGGTTTTCTCTTAAAAAGCAACTCATAGCCTGTTTTCCCGCGCGTCTTTACGATTAAGACTCTGTTAAGAACATAACAGGCGGTATTTACAGCTTCAGCCCAGAAAATGATCGGCAGTTTGGAGTCGATAAGCATGGTTCTGGCCGCCTCAATAAGTGTACGATTTTTCCTTTCAGCAACACCGTTCTGTTGAGGAGTTCTCGTAGCACTGTACTGAAGATGAATTCCTCTATTGTTGCAGAAAGTCACGAAACTTTGATTCTTGAATTCGGTTCCGTGATCGCTTCGAATTGATCTAACTTTTGTCTTTATAATGTTTTCAATAAGAGGAACAAACAGCATCAAAATCTCAGCAACTTCACTTTTGTATTCCAGAAAGTACACCCATGTGAATCGGGAAAAATCATCTGTTATCACCAAGCAATAAGACTTTTTAGCTAAACTTTTAACACTAATAGGACCAAACAGATCCATGTGTAATAAATGAAGAGGTGAGTCTATAGAATTCACAGCTTTGGACTTATGCGATTTTTTGTGTTGTTTTCCTTTGGCACATGCTAAACATTTTTCAGAAAAGGGGAATTCCTTAGAAGGAAGACCTCTTACAAGATTTAGTTTTGAAAGCTTATTAATGTTTTTGAAGTTGACATGTCCTAATCGCCTATACCAAAGCAGTGACTCTGACTCGGATGCTTTAGACAGTAAGCATGTCATTTGACATTCAGACTTTGCATCCCTCATATTTATCACGTAAGTATTATTTTGTCTAGGAGCTTTAAGCATAATCATGTTGGTAGGAGGAATGAATCCTGGCTTTAGAAAGATGCACTCCATGTCATTAAATAACACTGAGATTCCTTTGTCGCAGACTTGTGATACACTCAGCAGATTGTAACACAATTCTGGAACGTAGTTCACATCTTCTAAAGTTAATGCATCAGAAATCACGTCCCCTATCCCGACTATCTTTCCACCCTTCTCATTGCCGGCAAAAGCAACAAACTCTCCATCAATGAATCGATAGTTTTTCAGGAGTTCTTTCAGTCCCGTCATGTGCCTTGATGCCCCGCTATCAACGTGCCATAGATATCTCATCAGGGCAATCAACCACTTTTGTAGTTTATTCTGAAAAGTACATAAGACAACAGAAATATACAGATAAATATATGAGACACTATGTACAAACACGACTCAGACCACACGTTAAGTAACTTTTGGAATCCAGGTCTGTTTTAGTTTTAATTTGTCGTGATTTTCCCCCGACACAAACTCTTGCCTTTTCCAATTTTTTGTGACCTTAACAAAACTTTTTATGGTTTCTTTAAGATCTTTAATTTGAACTGCAAAAGATTTTTGGTTATTGGTATCAGTTTGTGGTTTGGGTTGCAAATGACACTTTTTAACCACATGTCCTTCATTTCCACATCTAAAACATTTAGAGTGTTTAGGTTTGATCTTTGAAGAAGATCTGGATGATGATGGTTGTGATGTTCTTCTTTTGTTGTTGCTTGAATTGAGGCTGTCTGTTGAACATGCTTCATCACTGTTGTTGTTGCTTGATTCTTCGTTTGTGTTGCATTCTGGCTCGCTGATATCACTTTCTGTATCACTTTGTGATTCTTCAGAAATTGTGTTATCTGTTTCACTTTGTGACTCTTCAGAACATGACACATCTGTTGATGATGGTGTAAATTCTGGAATTTCTTCAGTAAGAAATTTTCCAAACCTGTTTCTTTTTAGTTCTGGAACAAATGGAGATGGTCTATATACATTTTCATTATCACAGAATGCATCATTAAGATCAACACAAACAGGCACAACATTTTCAACACAAACATCCGATCGTTTGATAGGATTCATCCTATCATTTGGGTCCACAACACCCTTTAAATCAAGTTTAGAGGTTAAAGTAATACAGTCATCCGGCCTAGATAAACTATTACAGTTATCCATCCTAGATAAACTATTACAGTCATCCAAATTAGTTAAGTTATTACAGTCATCCGAATTTAAAGAAATGTTTGACTTATCATGGTTCCAGATGAACCAATTCACTGTGGAGTAATTGGCACCTGGGTGACCTAACCCCATTGTTTGACCACCACAACTGTCATCATCGTCCACCTGATCCTGTTGGGTCATATCTGCACTACTTTTACTCATATTAGAGTGTGACTCAGATGTGACACATTCTTTTTCAAAAAGATCATTTTTTGGATGTGGTTTTGGAATGGGTATATATTCACTTTTGCTCAAGGGTAAAAACAGAGATTTTACAATTCCCTTTTTATCCTTATACCCAATTCCATCTTTGACAAAAGATTTCCTTGAACAATCAAGGATATCAGTATGAGCATGCTTGCTTACGTTCCATTTGTCCACAACAATTTGGAGATGATTGGTTTCATTTCTAGATTTTTCTAGTTTTTCAGTTAAGTCATTTATTAAAAAATCTTTTCTGAGAACAAATTCTTTTAGAGTGTGCATTTCAGCAATTGTTGCATTTAACTTTCGCTGATAGGCTAACTCATTTTCTTTCATTTCAGTATTGATTTTTCGTATGTCATCCATTTCTCTTAAAATTCTCCTATTGTGGGACAAACAGTAAGCAACGGCTGTAACACACCTTGGTGAGCACAGCTTTGATTTTATTTCGAGAGGAATACTTACCAGGTCTCTCTCTTCAGCTTTCTTCTTCATGCTCTGTGATTGCTGATCGTCCCTGCTTGTGGAAGTCTTTTCAGCTACAAAGGCTTCCTCAGCAGCAGTCTCCTTCCCTTTCTCCACACTCAACACGCCTTTTAAACCAGCCTTCTCCATCTCTTCTCTTTTTGGCATTTCAGCAGAGGACCCCTCCAGAGAGCTCACACCAAGAGGTGACTTTGTGCAGATCTTTGCCATCAGTGCTTTATTAACTTCAGCTTCTGCCACAGCGACTTCCTCTCCCCAATCGAAATCCTGAACCACAAGCGCCTTCTGCTGGTTACCTTCTCCTCCTTCTGTAATTGCCACCACTCTCTTTGCTGGTTTGGCTTCAACTTGATTTAGAGTTGGACATTCATACTTGAAATGTCCGAGAATTTTGCAGTTATAACACCTGATCTTAGATTTGTCAAACCCAGCTTTCCCCATGCCAACTCTTCTACCGGTTCTATCTTGAAACCTCTTCACTCTCAAAGTGATCATGGCCATCTGCCATTTCAGATCCATTTCCTCCATATCGTCTGGATCAACTTGATACATGTCCTCAGGGCTCATCATATCACTTTTTAGATCACCAGTCTTTAATGCTTCAAAGCTCGTCATGAAAGCATTGAAAAGTTCAACGTGTTCAGTTGCCAGCTTCGTCTGTTGAGGATTGAGAGTTGACGATTGAGGGTTAGTGACACTGGGTTGAGAGTATGAGACAGCTTTTCCTGAACTTGAACTACCACCAATTGTTCCATCAGCATACACGTGAGATGAGCTTGAACCCATGTTCCCCACTGGAGTCATTAACGCTAAGTTCTTCATTGCAGTGATAGGAACTGCCTTTGGATTGGTCTGATTCATCTCCCTTTTTGTAATGTCCATCTCAAAGGACTTCAATGTGTTGATGAGATCAGCCAATGTAGACTGGGCATCAAGATATTCTTTTCTGATTAGCATGCATTGGATGCTCCATTCTTTTGGTAATGAATCCAGCAGCTTCTTGATAGAATTTCTGTTGTTCACAGGAATTCCAGCCTTTTTCATTTTTGTTAACATGCTCATAAACCTATCAATGTGCGAGCTTAGACTCTCCCCACGAATGCTACCGAACATATCATATTCTTTTTGCACCATGTCTTGCTTGTATTGGCGCATCTCTTCATTGCCTTCGTAGTATTCATTCAATGCAAACCACAGATCATGTGCCGTTCCATACTCTTCAAACATGTTGTAAACATCATTAGATAGGGCCATGGTTAGAGCACCATAAGCCTTATGATCTCTTTGAAGTAATTGTTTGTCAACATCGGTATAGGTTGTTGGATCAGGGTTGAATTCTTCTCCAGTGGCCGTGGTTCTCATGGGAATGTGTGGGCCCAACTGGATGGAGTTCCATTGGGTAAAGTCTGTCACGTAAAAGAATGACCTCATTCGGTTTTTCCATGTCCCGTAATCTTCGGCACCTTTTAACTTAGGTACTCTTGTAGTAGTTCCGGTTTCAAGATCTTGTTGTGTGATAGGGTTAACAGTTGATTGATTATTGTTACCAGCCATGTTTTAGATGAATTTTAGAAACGTGGTTCAACAGATTTTAATTATCAGTCCAAAAGATTGTCCAAGTCCGTAAGTACACAGCAAGTTCGCAGTTAAGTGCGCAATTAAGTTCACACTTAAGTTCACAGCAGTCTGGATCAGTATGCAGCAACCTGTAAGAATATAAACAGCCTTGTCAAGTTGTAGTCTTAGTTAAGTATGCAGCTTGGAAGTATACGTGTGGCTATAAGTTCGCAGATCAGTCAACATTTGGGCATTATAAGTGCTCAGTGTTTACTGATCAGCCTGCGCACTAAATTAAGTGCGCAGACTCACTTAAACTCTCGTTTAAGATTTTAAGTTCGCAGAAACCCTAGCCAAGTACTCAACACTACACCTTCAGTAAGTGCGCACAAATCCAAGATTTCTGTTTAAGTATGCAGAAACCCTAGATAAGTACTCAAGACAATGAAATGCTATAAGTGCGCAGAGATTAACTTATGTAAACAAGTGCGCAGAGACCAAATTCAAAAACAGCAAGTGCGCAGGGATCAATTCAAAGGAATAAGTGCGCAGAAACCAAATTCAAAAGCAACAAGTGCGCAGAAACCCTAGATGCGTACAAAATGACAAGTACTCAAACTAAGAAATAAGTGCTCAGCTTATGAGATATGTGCGCAGTATATATGAAATAAGTGCGCAGATACGAGCTGTAGCAAACATGAAATTCAGCTGAATCCTTTCCAAACCATTTTCTGATCAAAATAATATACTCTAAACATTTAGAAACACGATTTTCACAAGATTTGAAACCAAAATATGAGAAAAACACCCAAATTTTAAAGTTTACAAAAAAATAATCTTGATAATAAAAGCTTAACAAGATGAGGGTTTTGGTATCTTAAAGTAGATACAATCTAGAGCACAATGGCTCTGATACCAAATTGTAGTCCCGAAATACTAGATCTTGTTGAATGCAATAGATTGTTATCACTTAGAAACACCTATTAGTTAGGTGTTTCAAGTGATTAATCCAAGAAACAAATAAAACTAGATGAACATTGAAAGACCCGACACACACAATGAATAACATAATGATTCCATAACAGATTTGAAGATGAATAACCTTGGAATATAATTAAGTACGCACGTATGCACTGTGTGCTACAAAGATAAACTCCAAAAACCCCAAACCTAGAGCTGTGCACACACTTTCTATATATAGGAGAACCTTGGGCCTGCGCACTTAGCATAAGTGCGCAGGGCCCGTGTATATAAGTGCGCAGCCCTAGGGTTTGTGTACAAAAACATGTGTTAATTACATTCTAAGCCCTTCAACTATAAGTCTTTACAATAAACACTCAAAAGTCTCTATTCTGGTAACTGTGGTCTCAAAATAACCCAACAAATCGAGGCATGTTACTGCTGAAGCGGAATGAATCTCGGGTCGAGATTCCATTCAACATGGGGATGATGTGACATCCGGCAATTTTCTTTTCGTTCTGTTCTTTTCGTTTCTTTCTTTTGGGACTTTGCACAATTTTCGGGACGAAAATTCTTTCAACGTGGGGATGATGTGACACCCGGCATGTTTGGCTTAAACATATTAGTAACATCTAAGTCTACCTTAGCGAGAAACGTTTACAAACAAACTTAACTGGGTTAGTTGAGTCGGGTCAAGTTAGGATTGTCCAATACACTAGTACCGGGTTCCGTTGTTGGTGACATTACATGAACTAATTAAGTATATGTGTAGATTATGGGTTGTTTGGTGGATTATATACATAGATGTGTTTAAATGATGTGTAAATGATTATCTATGCTTAAATATGTTAAATATAGACTAAGGATGCATGCTTATGTGTTAAGATGTGTTAGAATGCGTTAAACACGACAAACTGGAAAACTAGTCAAAAAGGAATCCTGGTTCGACCACTTCGAGTGGTCGAAGGAGAGAAATCGTCTGGTTCGACCCTTTGTAGATGGGCGAACCAAGGAAGTGGAATTGAAGGAATTCCCTTCGACCAGAACAGGGCTCATTCGACCCTGTGAAAGGGTCGAAGGAGACCACCTTCGACCATTGAAATGGTGCGAAGGAGGATTAGTATAAATACCAACCTTTGTCATTTTTCATCATTTCACAAACCCTAACCGTCCCAAAACGCTCTCAAACGATCTAAAACACTAAGAAATGAGTTTTTGCTCTTCTTTTTCATAATCTAACCTATCTACAACATCTAAACAAGAATCCAAGGTGTGTTCATAATCCTAAACCTTTTTAAAAGCATTTTAATTCGTTTTCATCTAACCCTAATTGTCCGGATCTGTTCTAAGGGTGTTTTTGTGATTAAAAACCTTTTAAACATCTTTCTAAATCAAAACATTATCATTTAACATAGGTTTTCATGATGAATAACATATGCAAATTGGGTATTATGTGGTATTATGTGTTGTTCAATGATTTGCTTCTATATCTATGATAGAAACATGATATAGGATTGTTATTGATGTTAGAATATTGTTGTTAGGGTTAGGATTGGATATGATGATGATATTATGGGTATTTGGGGGTTTTATTGGATCTAAACTTGATGCATGATATTTATGATCAATAGAATTGATAAGAAAAGATCGAACACTCGACAAACTGAGCATTTCAAGATGAATATGAATCGATTTCAAAAGTTTCCAAATTGGGTAAATTATTCATGCATGAAAGTGATGTTTCCATAATCTTTACCATTTTGGGAAAGGGCTGAAACGGACGTATTATCGGGGGAAATCGGTGGGGTTTTGTAGGAATAAGTTATCCATGCTTGACTGCTGTGTTTGATGATGTTTCGAGTCGTTTTGAATGTGTTTGAAGCGTTTTTAGGAAAAATTGCACAACAGGGGCGAACCTGGCCTCCTTCGACCGATCGAAGGTGCGAAGGAGGAAGACCAGGGTCGAACCTGGGTTTTGTTGGGCGAATGAGGTAAAACGGGCGAAGGAGGCATCGAACGGTCGAACGAAATGTAAAACGGGCGAAGGAGACTAAAAAGGTGCGAAGGAGACTTAAAACTGACTGGTTCGACCGTTCTGATGCAGAAATGAGATTTTTGATACAAACTAAGTGTTTTATGCATGAATCTTGTGTGTAATCTATGCGTACTTGATTAGTTAGGGTAATGGGTCACCAACGGGATGTCGGGTCGGTCTAGTGTGTCGGTTAAACAGTTAAACACGTTTTAAAACATACTTGGTTACGATCTGGACAATCGGGGACTAGATAACCTTATGCTTATTAGTTGGAACACTTATGTGAACATTTTGATAGATCTCCGGTAGAGGGATTATCAAGGGCTAAACATCTTTACTTGTAATTGAAGAACGTTATCTAAGGTGAGTTCACGGCCCCACTTTTACTGCTTTAACTTTTAGGGGAGAAAACTTGCGCTAAACTGTTTTGGTAACATATGTCATACTATGGTTTTAACTTGATATTGCTATACGATCTTTGGAAAGTCCCGGGGGAAACCATGAATGTGCGGGGATGCACAACGGGGGAAATGTGGATAGATCTATTGGGCGTGACCTGCCCCACTCGTCGGCTTGGAGGGCCGGGCGGGTGCATATTGTCTCGAACAGGAACATCATCATGCTGAACATACGGGCTGCTTAAACATGCTAAACATTGCTAAACGTGTCTAGTAATGGTTTCCAATCGTAGTAGTAATAAAACATACGCCTAGCTAGCGTACTTGGTAACATTGATATAGTATGGACATGGTAACATTTTGGTAACATATTGAACAAACCTGTGAACTCACCAGCATTATATGCTGACATCTTTTTGGCATGTTTTTCTCAGGTCGCTAAGGTAGCAATGAACGGAACTAGGCGCACGGGTCTGCATTGGCGTCTAGGCATAGTTGCACGTTTTTTAATAAAAGTATTTTGAACAACTTTTGAGATGATAGCATAGTTGATTAAATGCTACTTAAACGCTTCCGCTTATTAAATTAATGGTTATGTCTATTTACGTTTTGCATATAGAGTTGTTTATTGTGATCGTTGACTTGGATCCTGGTTTGTCATGCGCCTCGCGGTAAAACCCCGCAAGTGGAAATTTGAGGGTGTGACACCTGAAGTTAATCAAGTCCTTCAGCATCCCGGGGATGGCACATTAGGGATGTGAGGTAAAATCATCCTGAGGATTTTCACCCACAACACTACTATTTTCATGAAATCTTCTCTGTTTAGGGGTTCGTTTCTTTGTTACAACACATATAGCATATGCTTTTTTTTTTTACAAAAACAAAGTAATTGACAAGATATGGAGCAAAATATTGATTGTAAGTTTCTTACTTAATTATTATCATATGTTTTGTTATTGTTAGTTATTAATGTTAGCAACCATTTATATTATTGGGAAATTGACAATTGAGTTTGGTTAGGTAGAGGAATAAAATATGAATTCTTGTTTAACACATCATAAAACATGTTTAAAACTAAACAGAATTGTTTAATTTCAGATACATAGCCTAAGTAAAGATGTTTCTTCGACGATTACTAAGTTAGGGCTAGGCAAATTCTTTATAGTAGAGGAATTCCTACTGTTGAAGTTGATTTGTATACTAATAAAGGAATTTTTAGAGCTTCTGCTCCAAGTGGTGCTCCTTTGGAATGTAAATTCTCTCATGTTTTGTGATTTAGAATAGTTAATTATGTCTGTTAGTGGTGGTTGGAGTGATGTTTTCGAGTTATACACGTTAGCAAACTTGGTTAAAAATTAAGAAATTAGTAACTTCCGTTGAAATGTAAGATGATGATGCTTTTATTATTTACTTAATTACTTGCAACATATAAGGAGTCGCTCTGATAAACCAGTGGCCATAGATTTGACCGGATGTCTGACCATGTTAACAAACATAAGATGATTTTTATTACATTTTCTTTGATACTGCAGTTTATCTCCTCCCAAAAATAGCTAGAGTGCGAACTTCAATTAGATAGAATTAGAATTATAATGATTTTTGTTGTTTAGCTTTCTACATTGACAATTAGTTAATGGGTTTTAATTGTTTAACAAGTAAGGAATACGTTTATATTACGCTCACCAAAAGAGGATTGGCAACACCCACTGCTGTAAATTATAAATTGTCGATTTCAGTACAACGTGTGAGCTCACACTACAGTATCCCGCCCGCATAAACAAATTTTATACCAGAAACACAGGTAAGGGCTCGAATGTAACATATTATTACTTAGGTGCTTTAACAAACCGACATAGATTGTCACCTTACTTTCCTCACTGTTTAGACGACGCTTCAAATCAAGCAAAAAACAAACGGACTGGTTAACCAAACAACACGCAGTCCCGCTGCAACGCGCGGATTCTGGCTAGTTGTATATTATTACTTTACTAAGAGCCAAAGACGGCTAAAATTGTAAAATCACCTAATTTTAAAGATGGGGTGTGAAGCGTTTCTTGCTTCACACCCAAATTTCATATAAAACTTTTTAATAGTACCCATCATAGCAAAACTCACTTGTACATTCAATGATATTAAATTTATTTATTGAAAGTAGGCAAAAAATAACTTTATGTTCCTAAACATTTTGCAATTTGAGATTAAATTCTTTATAATTTGTGTGCATAATGACTATTGTAACTTGTGGAAACTTTCAATTTCCGTAGATTAATTAATTAAAAAAACGAGATGCATATAAGATATATAGCCGTCTTTTTCTATAAATTCATAAAATATTATTGATTATGTACATGTAAATAAAAAAACACACATCTCAAAAGTGTTGAGTATATTTTATATGAAAAATAGGATTCATTAAACACTATGGTTGTAATATTGTATAGACAAATCACATTCACTAGGCACTTCAATGCTTTTAGGGCATTTGGTGAAGAAAGCGAATAATTTTAACCCCTGAAAAGTGTAGCAATTTTTTTCTAAAAGAAAATGTCAAGATAAGCATTTCGGGCGATAAGCATTTTGGGCCAACTTTAATCACGGACACAATTTTTTTGTTGTTATTGTAAACTTCCTATAGTGTGTGTGTGTGTGTTTCTTTTTTTAAATAGAAAACATATTTAATACTTAAAAGTTAAGAGCTCAATAATAATCCATTTAAAACTTAAAAATTATTAACTCATACGGCTTCATAATATTTATAAGATAAATACTCATGTATACCAATTTAGAAGACCTAAGTGGCATATTTTTTAAGGCTCGAATGAGTTACGTAAATCCACAATGGCATCACTGCAAGAGAGGATCGATGAACTAAATATAAAGTATTACACTATATATCATCGCTCCCGCAACAACGCGTGAGTTTTCTACTAGTATTTGATAATACATTGTATATTAAGTTTATTAACACTCATCAAAGGTATTGAAATTATATTTATCGTCAAGATCTTTATAGATAATTCAATAAGAGTGTGTTTGGGGTTGAGTTATGAAATGTATTTTTAGATTATTGCATTTTAAAAACGCAAATAATCAGTTTTAGTGTTTGAGAAAGGTTTATAAAAACAGATTATTTGCATTTAATATGTTACCAAAACGCAATAATCTAAAAGTAGCTTCACCCCTACTACAACAAAACGCATAATCTATTTTCAAAAAGCAATCCTAAACACCATAATGTTTGGTTTATTTATAATCATATTTTTAAATTTTAAAAACTAGTATCTTCAATCACCATGCCACTGTTATTACCATATTTATTGTTGTCACGTTTATTTTAATTTGTAAATACAACAATTTATTTAGGGCTTTAAATTGTGCACACCTCCTTAAATAATAAATTTGAAGGATGATAAATTATTGAAACTAGTGGATTGCCCGGCGCTTCGCGCCGTACATTTCTATCGGCATCATCGTTATGGTATCAACCTAACGCGTTGCGAGGGAAAGTCGATTTTGATCGTTACGGGTTTATTTGTTTGTTACAGTATTGATATGGTACCAAAAGATGTATGTCTTTATAAAAAAAAAATACCGATGTCTACTTCAATAAGTGACTGCAACCAAAGAAATCAAACCAAAAAATGAAACGACCTGATGAATTGATGATGGACAACCGCACGTGATCTTAGCAGATCCCATTGATTTGTCAACAACTTCAAAGACAACATTACATTAACAGTTCATAAGTATTGATTGATTAAAAACCAACTATAATCCCTTATAATTATCCTAAATGACAATAAAGATCACTCCCTCCACAGCCTCTTCAATGTCTACGTGTGTGTGAATGTACAGTGTTTATATATCTTACCATAGCTACTAATTTTGATGAATCCATTAGCATATTCAATCTCCTCACTTCTCACACAAAATCCCCAATAGTGAGACGTCTCTCTCTCTAGAGATCATCTCCTTCCTTTGATTCCACCACCACAAAGCATATATACACCTCCACAACAACACACAACACCATCACTAACAACCGCAACAACCACCACCAACCGCCAACAACCACCATCCAACACCACCAGCAACCGCCGCTACCAACACCAGTTACTATCTGTGTTTATATAGATGCTGACCATCACCGTCACCACCTACCACCACATCCCCTGTCTATCTCTCTCGCATACTCTCTCTGAAAAGAACAAATCCGAACGGATCTGTGTCAGTGTGACGTCGATGATGATGATGACGGTTAGTTACGCCGTTGATGGTGAGGCCGATTCAACCGGAAAAACCCTCGCCTCCATCTGTTGTGGCCTGATTGATCCCCGAGGTCGCGGGAACCACAGTCGTCGTCGTCGTTGTGTTTGGTGCGGAACCCTAACTGCGTGGCCGTTGCATGTCGTCGTTGAAGCCGGAATCGTTGACGGTAGATTTGTAAGAGGGAGGGAGAAAAGTTTGATTGTATGATAGAGAGAGAATGAGGAGGGAAAAGAATAACCTATTATTTAGTGGTGAAAATGAAAACAAATGGAAGTACCATATTGCACCGTCAGTTAGTGTTTAATATATATAGACAATTTGAACTACAAGAAACGAGATGATAGCTCAGGCCCATTTGTTCAGAGTCCACGTGGGTGTCTTCTATATAATTAAATTCCTTTTCATTTTTTCCTTAACCACTAGCTTGTCCGGCGAAGTGACGAATACGGCACTTTGCATTATAGTACTTATTTCTAGTAGGTTTCTTACTCGTATAATATTCTTACAAAAGTTCATTGTGTATTTTTTCCTGTAAGGTTTTAGGTAAGTAAAATCATTATGGTGGATATATGTCATAAACGTTACACATATCTAGTAAGACCATCACCAGTGTAATGCATTTTATGAGTATTTGTGATATAAATGGTGAGTTAGAGGAGAGAAAGTGAAGAGAGAAGGTATAAAAGTTTTTGGCTAAGAGCATCAACAACGAGGGTAATCTGGACGGGTCCGCTTGAAGTGGACGGAAGGAAGCGGACCACCACCTTTGGAGGGTTCATTCGGTAGGTAGTTTGGAGGGGTTTGGTTTGCTTTGGCAGACCATTCCTCATAGGTGGGTGTGGGCCCTTTTTTTTTTAATTTGGTATTGGGTTGTATATTGTTAAAAGTAGGTAATGAGGTGTATAATGAGGTGGAGTTTTTGAATGGTTTGTGGTTGTGGGGAAAAGTGGGTTTGGAAGGATTGTGGTTTGGAATGACGTGGCATGCTGAGGTGACGATTTGAAATTCCAAACCACCTTTACCATTGTTGATGCTCTAAGTGCATGAATTTGTGGAGAGAGAATAAGGTTAATTTGAGAGTAGTAGAGTTTTAAATAATCTATACATATAATATTTAGGAGCAATTGTGTACACTTGGCACTCATTTAGGCTCCTAGCAATTAATGCTCATCCATCATGGCACAATGTGGTAATTTATAAAATTTTCTTTTTTTTAATCAAAAATCGAGTCAAAATATTAAAACCCTTCAAAAACTCACGGCACATAACCCTCATTCATATCGCCTCCTATAACGAAAACCCTAATCAACTTCCAGCGGCGATTCTTCAACTCAAAGCATCTCTTGCCGTCTTCTCCATCTCATCTTCAAGGTATTCTCTCTTCTATTCTTATATCAATCAATGGTCCTTCATATATGTGTTTTCTCTGATTTTTTTTCGTTTTTCTTCCTGATTTGTTTGTCGATTATTTTTTTTTTGTGTGTTTTGTTTGATTTCAATTATTTACCTTATAATACTTGCGTTTACGTCTATTATTGGTCAGGTTTATTAATATTTAGTTTTAGGGTTCATGTTTTAGGGTTCGTGTTTTAGGGTTGATGATGGGTTACGGATCTGTGATTAGAGTAATAATAGGGGTTTTGATTACCGGGTATTTTATAGGGTTCAACTGATGATTATTAAGGAAAATATGTTTTTGGTCTCTATTTAGCTTTAATGTTTTAGGTTTATGATTAGATTGATGTTTTATAGAAACCTTAGAATGGATTGTTATGATTTAGTTTTTTATTAGTGGTTTATGTTTTAGGTATCGATTTATGGTTTAAGAAATACTTTATTGGTTTGTTACTATTTAAGCGTTCGACTGAGATTGATTTTGCATTTATGTTTGAGGTTTGTAGTAAGGTTGAATGTTTTAGGTTTATGAATACGTTTCAATTAATGTTTTAAGGATAGCTAAGAAAGGATTCTTATGATTTAGTTTTTGATCGATTCTTTATGTTTTAGGTCTCGACTTATGGTTTAACAAGTAGTTGAATGGTTTGTTACTATTTAAGCTTTCAACTGAGAATGATTTTGCATTAATATTTTAGGATTCTATTAAGGTTGAATGTTTTAGGTTTATGATTAGGTTTTAATTGTTGTTTTACATACATCTAAGAATGGATTGTTAAGATTGTTTTTTTATTAGTCGTTTATGTTTGAGGTATCGATTTCCATTTTTTAGGTTTCAACTGATTTTATGAGGTTTCATTCATTGTTTTACATACCTACAAATGGATTGTTAGCTCTGAAAACTTATAATCAAATGGTTTTTAATGTTTCCATTTACTGATTTATGTTTCATACTAAGTCACTTTTTTCTAATACAGATTGGTAACTGCTTGTGTGATAATGACTTACGGTTTTTGGGTACAGTCAGAAGCCAACGATCGTATTTGCTTGGTAATATTTGATTTATTACATTCATTAAACAAAGATTTTTAATGTTTATTCATAAATATAAATTTCTTTATGAGTTGTAGGCTTTACCTGAGGAGTACACAGAATGGGTTGAAAAGTATAAGTATCCAACAGGTGATTGTACGATTCATACACTGGATGAAAAAAGATTTCGCGTTAAGGTCATGCATATAGCTGGGAAGTGGTTTATTTGTGACGGATGGAATCACCTGATGACTACATTAAATTACCCATCCGTTTGCAACTTTGTTTTTCAATACGAATCGGCGATCAACTGTTTCAATATGATTACGTTTCATCAAGACGCTATAACTGCACCTGGTAGATTTTTCTACTGCAAGATTGATGACCCTCAAACTGATGAAGAACGTCTGGTATGTGTTTTGTAATATCATTTAACTACATTATATAACCCACTGATCATATAGTAATATGTATTAATGTTTCATTCCATTTGTTGCAACTTATCAGCATATCAGTTGCTTTGTTATGCATGGATTATACAACAGAACCCTTCCGTTGGAACCAATTATAGTCAACTCATTTCCATGTCATGTTTTCAACTCCAAATTCCTCATTTAATTTGATATTTATTAAAAGAAAAACATCCATAAAACTGTATTGATTAATTTAAATAAAGACTTTATTTCCATTTGATTGTTTAATCTCTTTTTGAATGATTAAAAGTAATATTAAACGGTGTTTGCTTCAGGTCATGTTTTCCAAATCCAGCTAGAAAACTATGGTGCTGCTACTTACATAACTCAAGGATGGCGTTATATGAAGGAGATTTTTGAGATAACCAAAGATCATCTGATTGTTTTTGAGATTTACAATGAGGTTTCTTTCTCAATTTGTAAATGTTTATTGTATTACTTTGTATTTGGAAAACATCACAATTAACTCTATACATTATTTTTCATTAGTTTCTAAACTTTTGATTTTTGTACTTTGTTACACAAGCAGAAAACATATGAGTTGACATTTTTTAAGAAAGGGAAGCTTACTCTTCCTCCCGATTTGTGGGAGGACGTTGACAATTCTGAGGATGATCATGGCGAAAAGGTTAATGAATGAGATGATATGGATCATGAGGATGATCAATCTGCTGCTATCGAGGATGTAGGTTGTTGTGATAATTTCGGTGTTCTGGTTGTTTTCACCGTTGACAATCATTTTGTAAGTTTCTAAAATTTAACTAACCGTATATTATAATCATTTTTATGCATATGTTAGTTCGTTATTAATTTTGAAAATTATTTGTTATTTTTTAGCTTATGCAGGCGGAATCGGCAAGACAAAATGGTATGAACAGGCAGATGGGTTTGACAATTAAAGATGGTGAGGGTTACACTTTGGGAGTTTCTGTTGGTGTAGATAGTTCGAGGTCAAGTAAGCGTTACTACATCAAAGGTATGTCAACCTTTGTTGCTTATAAGGATCTGCAGGCAGGTGATCAGATGCATTTCCTTTTTTTTCAGAATCGAGGTTTGTTAAAGCTCTCTAAAGTAGTTAGGTTTGCTGGTAATTAGTTCTGTTAGTTTTGGCAGTTTTTTGGTGAACATAACATTTTTGGTGGGTAACTTTTTGCACCTTAGTGGTGGTAGTTTTTTGAATATGGGTTACGTTTAGTGGTCACATACATTTCCTCGATAGACTGGTTTAGTCAATTGTGGGTTTTTAGGGTTGATGTGTGTTATAAACAGTACTATTATGCTATGGTTTGTTGACAATACATATTATACTTAATATGATGTTCCTGGCAGTAGTCTAATATTCTAAATTTCAATGCAAATTAGTTTTAACTATGTTATCCATGTTTCAAGTTATAGTAATATAGTATAGTTACAATCTCTTTTTATTATGTTTTGTTAGTAGTCGTATATATTAATGTTTTTTGGTTGGTTGCTAAACTATTTTTTAAAAAAAAGTTGTTATAAACATTAAGTTTTTAAACATTACAAAGTTTTAGGTTTTGCCGGATTAAGTTTTTAAAAGTAATTAAAAATTTGACATCCTTGTAATTTATCAATTGTCATTACTATTAATTACTTTGGTATTAACAACAATAACTTTTATGAATCATTGTTAACAAAGTTAAAATTTAAGAGTATTATTGGTAAATAACAATCCACATAAATTTTTTAAATATTTAAAACCAATGAAAGATTAACTAAAACCTGTTTTAAAACATTCAACACATTAAAGCATTTAAAACCATTTTAAATGTAAATTTAATCTGGTGTTTTTTTTAGCGTTTTAAAATCAATGCTTTTCTATGTCATTTAAACTTGAGTAGACTTTTTAAATTTTCTTAAATGTAAAACTTTAGAAAATTTTGTTCAATTTTATATAATTTATTAAAAACTTATCGGTTTGAAAAGTTAAAACCTTATACTTCTAACTTAAAAATGGAAACATGTAAGAATTGAAATTTACGATTTTTATTTAATAAACATTAAACGAAATTTAACTTAATCATGGAAACACTTAAATGTAAAATCATTTTCATTCCAATTATAAATTTACGTTATAATAATTCACTAATGTTTACTAAAATTAAATAAGTCAACATTTCTTATTACATGTTTACGTTACATTATAAATACAGAATTGATTGTTAAATTTTGATTAACGTTTCGATCAATCAAATCTTCGTCACTTTGTCAGGTATCTGTATCACTACTCTTTCTAATTAGAAATTGCACTGTTAATTCATTTATGTTTAAAAAATTAAAGCGTATGTAATACCTACATTGTCAACAAAGTTGCAGCATTATGGATCGAAACAACATCACTTTTTTTAAAGAAATCACTTTGCGTATGAGTAAATACACGATCAAAGTTAAGGTGCTTAGGCTTTTGAAGCGAGCAAATCGAAAGATACCCGGAGAAATTATTTCTCTTCATATGGTTCTGATGGCTGAACAGGTTATGTTTTTAACATATTCGGTTTTTATTTTTTTAAATTACGTTTTATTATTTCTCTTTAAGTATTCGGTTTTTACGTTTTTTTTTTACGTTTTGTTTTTTTATTCAACACAAAATACAGTGTCTGTGAAGGTTAGTAGTTTAGTTAGTCAATCATGTATTCAGATTAGATTTTAATGTAGTTTATTCTAACAATTTCCACATGCCTTTTAATATTGTAGGATTTTGTTGGAGAAAACACTGCTCCAGAATCATCTTCTAGAGTTAGTTTGATTCGTGATGAAGCGGAAGTAAAGCGTAGCCTGGACAAAGTTTATATGAAATGGAAGATGATGAATTGAATCAACAACTAAAGTCTTTAAGTCATGTAAGAAGAAATAAGCTAACAAGTCAGTTGACAAGACACTTTTCATTCCTAAGGTTGAAAAATAGGATCAATGAATCCTTTTTTGAACATTTATTTATTGTAAGGATTTTTATTTGATGTGTTTTGAGATTTTCTGATCATTTATGTTTGGTTTGTTTATGAGACAATTTTCATATAAATAAAATGTGTGTTGACATTTGATGTTTGTTTTTTACTTTTGTAAAATTTGTACATGCTTGAATAGTTTTTTGTTATGCAACATATTTGTTGATACTTTATAATTGGAAAGTTTGATTATAATTTATTACTTTAAAATTCAAATTCCATTTTCACGAAAATATTCAAATTCAAATTATTTGCATTCTTTAATTATGGTAAATCATTAAAAATATTTATTATCTGTTTTAATTATACATTTAATACATATGACTCAATGTTGACCACAATTATCTATATAAAAGACACTAAACTCAATCAAAAAAACATAAAAAGCTTACACAACAATCAAACATTCAAGAGAATTCCGGTTTGCTCTTTCGTGCGCGCTTCAGTCTTCTTTTGTACAAGTTTATTGTATGTCATTCTTTTCTTCTATCAGTCCATTTTTTAGTACTTTACATTGTTATTATATCTAATTTTTGTAGATAATCATTGATTATCTATAAATATTCTAGAAAATCATTGATTATTTCTATGTTATGTTCCTTTACAATTTAGTTCTACTTCATTATTATTTAGGTGAAATGGGACGTAAAAGACTTTCTACCACCTCAAATGATAAACGAACACCGTTATCTAATATCTCTAACGGTAAACATATGTTTTCATCTTTATGAATCGTATACATAATATCATGCAAACAATTTATTTTTCTTCACAGTTATCTCCAATGAACAAAAAATTAAGAATGCGGCCGAGTGTCGTAAACTTAGGAAGTTATATCTAGATGCCAAGAGAGGCAAGATCAATAATCATAATAATGGAATAGAAAATGTACCACCAAGCGTACAATTTAACCGTGAGTCCATTGGACCTTCACACAATTATATTCATCAAAGTTCGTTGGTCCAATCAACTTTCAATTTGTCTACACCAGGTAAAATTTTGTTTCTCCACTCATTATTTTTATATCTTTGTATACTGTTTATACTAGACATGCGTATTAATAATCAGATTTAATAATACGAAATTATTTTTCTATTTTTTTAAGGTTAAGTGCAACAAACTCCTCTGTCTAACATCTCAACTGGTATCTTTTATAATTTTCATGACATATTTTATGTTACTCGAAATTACTAATTTGGTTATTTTTTTGGGTATAAGACTATTATTATTTAATAAATTTTTTCTATTCTTGAAGTCAAAAGTAACCTTTCCCGTGATTGGCGAATTTTTGGAAAATTACAAGTTGATGCTAAGAGACAGAATATTAAGCAATCTGGAAATACTAATCCGTCAACATCCACTAACAATGTATTTTCACTTGATATATCTGCCTTTAGCTCAACCTTCAACACCCCATTTAATGCATCTTTTTCCGGTAATAGCTATCGTTTCCATTCAGTAATTTATAACATTTTATTAACTTCGTAATTTTTTTATCTAATCGTAACTTATTTTTTACTTATTTATAAACAGGTTCAACAGAACGTACTCCTTTGTCTAATATTACAAACGGTATCATATTTCTATGTTGCTTACGTTTGTCTTTGTAATGTTATAACACTCTATAACTAAAAGTTTATTTACTATCTAAAAATTACAATTTTATTTGTATTCATAGTGTCAGTGCATGATAGTAATAGACCAAATTCTGTCGAGGCTAGAAGTTTTAGAAAAGCACAAGTTGATGCTAAAAGACGTAAACTTAATTCTGTTATAGGATTGCAGAACCAATCCATTGTTACATCTGGTACCTCTTTCTATAAATCCATTACTTATATAAAGTTGTTACTTTTATTAATGTTAAACATTAATTTAAAGTATTATATTTAGGTTCAGGTATTAACTTTGATAGACGCTCAAATGCAACATCTTCTGTTCAGACAACAAGCATGAATACATCAAGTCATAATTCCATGTTACCAGAATCTTCAATTTTAAGTAACGTAGAAAATTGCAGCAATGGATTACGAAGTAATCGACGTTGCATCTCACCTGTTCGCATGGTTAGTTTGTCAGACGAAGAAGATATGAATCCTCAACCCATGTTCAATTATCAATATAAGGGTGTCTCTAAAGGTAAATGTTATTTTTAATAAACCAATTACGATTTTATTATTTTTTAATTTAACGTAATATTAATTCAATTTATTCTATTCACAAGATTATTTGGATCACGGTGATCAAACGGTTGTATGTGAGATGTGTAACGCCAAACTGTGGAAATCGGAAGCTGGCAGATCACTACAAGTTAGTGGTAGAACATGTTACTATCTATGTTGTGGTTATGGAAAGGTGCAACTTCCAGATTTCAAAGAAAGCAGTGTCGATTATCAGAATCTTTTTAAGAACATAGACTTCCGAAGCAAGTATTTCTTAAAGCACATTCAAAGATTCAATTCTATGTTCTGTTTTACTTCACTGGGAGGCAAGGTCGACTCAAATATTAATAAAGGCAAGGCTCCCTTCATATACAGGATAAGTGGTGAAAATTATCATGCCCTGGGTGGTCTTCTTCCTAATGATGGGACAAAACCAAAATTTTCTCAGTTGTATATCTATGACACTGAAAACGAAGTCTCTAACAGGAGTAAAATTTTCAGGTAATATTTTACAGTTTATTAAAATAAATTTTTACTTATAGTTTGTTTTTTTCATATAAAACAACTGTTCAATTTTTGAAATTTTAATCTATTTATTACAGTGAGGAAAAAGGGGAGTCTAACAAAATTGATGAACAACTTGATCTTGAAATCATTCAGTACCTCAAGTCGATGTTAGACTCTAAAAATCAGCTTGTGAAAAGCTATAGGAGTGTACGCGATCGATTTAATGAAAATTCTGAAGTTAACCTTAAGTTACGTCTTATTGGGAGGCGAACTAAAGATGGTCGACTATACAACTTACCAACTTCAAATGAAATTGCTGCACTTATACTTACAGACAATGATGATGAGATTGACAATCGAGATATTGTTGTGGAATAAAGAAAAGAAGGTCTTCAGCGGATAAGTGAACTTCATCCAAAATATTTAGCTCTTCAGTATCCATTGCTTATTCCATTTGGAGAAGATTGTTATAGGGTTGATATACCGCATCGTGAAGAAAGGAAGTCTAAAAAGAAAGTAGACTCAAAGTGTTCAATGAGAGAGTATTTTGCCTATCATATTCAGGACAGAGTTGGTAAGTTCTCTTTGATTTTGAATGCAAGGCGCCTTCTTCAACAGTTTTTGGTTGACGTTTATACTATGATCGAGAGTGAGAGGTTGTTTTATGTACGTTATCAGCAACAAAAACTTAGGTGTGACTCTTATTCCAGTCTTCAAAATTTGCATCAAAATGGACCTACAGATTTGGCAACAATAGGTACACCTATAATACTACCATCTTCTTTTACTGGTGGTGCACGTTACATGAGGGAAAATTATCTTGATGCAATGGCCATTTGTAAAAAGCATGGATACCCTGATTTTTTCATCACAATCACATGTAATCCGAAATGGCCTGAAGTTAGAAGGTTTCTGAAGGATAAGAAGACAAATCCTGAAGACAGACCAGACATTTTAGCCAGATTATTCAAACTGAAGCTAGACTCACTGATGAAAGATTTACGTGATAAAGCAATATTAGGGAAGACTTCGGCAGGTAACATACATTAATAACTTTGAATCATTCTTTATTACGGTAACAAACTAATAAAGTTAGTGAATATATTTTTTGTTTTATCTTGAACCAACTTTTTTATTTACAAAATTTTAATTTTAATTTTAGTACCATTTATTTTTACAGCTGTTTATACTATCGAGTTCCAAAAGCGTGGTCTTCCTCACGCTCATATCTGTCTCTTTCTTAAAGATGAAAGCAAGCTTCCGACGATTGATCATGTTGATCGTTTAGTTTCTGCTGAAATCCCAGATAAGAATTTAGATCCTAAGTTGTTTAGTCTTGTGAGTGACTTTATGATTCATGGACCATGTGGACCTGAATATCCCAACTGCCCGTGCATGATTGATGGTAAGTGCTCCAAGAAATTTCCAAAGAAGTTTTCTTCAGCATCAATGATAGATTCAAAAGGATATCCGGTTTATAAAAGAAGAGACTCAGGAGTATTTGTTGAAAAAGGAGGTGCTCAGTTAGATAACAAAAATGTGGTTCCTTATAACCCAACACTTTTGAAGCGTTATCAAGCTCATATTAATGTTGAATGGTGCAACCAAGCTGCTTCAATTAAGTATCTATTCAAATACATTAACAAGGGACCGGACAGGGCTAAAATTGCTTTTGTAGAAGATGATGGAGAAGGTCAAGAAGTACAGCAAGAGATGAAATCAAAAAACATTATGATTGCAGGTTCCTTTCAGCATGTGAAGCTTCATGGAGGATACTTAAACACGAAGTGCATTACAGATACCCTCCAGTGATTAGGCTTCCTTTTCATCTACCTGGTGAGCAAACTGTTGTATACGGTCCACAAGAGCAACTTCAAAACGTACTCAACAAGCCATCAGTGTCTTCTACAATGTTTCTACAATGGATGAAACTAAACCAGGATGAACCTGTGGCACGTGAACTGAGCTACATCGAAATCCCAAGTAAATTTGTTTGGAAACCTGATGAAAAAAAATGGGATTTTCGAAAAACAGGTAAGGCAATTGGTCGTGTTCATATGATTAATCCATCAATGGGTGAGGCGTATTTCTTGAGAATTCTTCTTAATAAGGTCAAAGGTCCCAAATCTTTTGCTGAGATAAGAACGGTGAATGGAAAAGTTTTACCAACATATCGAGATGCATGTTACGCTCTTGGCCTGTTGGAAGATGACAAGGAATATATAGAAGCTACTGAGGAAGCTCATTATACCGGTTCAGGATACTGTCTTCGTAATTTGTTCGCGATGATGTTGTTGTCTAACAGCTTATCTAGGCCTGACCATGTTTGGGAGAACACATGGAAGTACTTATCAGACGGTATTATGCGTAGACACGAAGACGTTTTCCAAATTGAAGGTAAAAAAATTTATAATTCAACATTTTATTTATTTTACGTTATTATTAATTCTTTAATTAATAATTACAATCTTTATCGTTATCAGGTTTGTCTCTTCCTGATGATCAAATCAAGAACCTTACGTTGCTTGAAATTGAGAAGCAGTTAATTCGGAATAACTCCAGCCTACGTAGGTTTCCTTCTATGCCTTTTCCTAATAGTGATTCGATTGCGTCTGCAAATAACCGTTTAATACTTGATGAACTCAATTATCAAGTAAATACGCTGACTGAGGAATTTCATAGCAACGCACCTTCTTTAACAGATGAGCAACGTTTAATTTTTGATGAAATAATTGATGCGGTTGATTTTAACAAAGGTGGGCTTTTTTTTGTTTATGGGTTTGGAGGCACTGGTAAAACCTTTTTATGGAAAACGTTGTCTGCTGCCATTAGATGTAAAGGCGAAATTGTTTTGAACGTTGCATCTAGCGGTATTGCTTCTTTGTTGTTATCTGGTGGAAGGACCGCTCATTCTAGGTTTCGTATACCTTTGAATGTTAATGAAGAATCCGTGTGTTCTATTAAGGCGAATAGCGATGAGGCAGATTTATTGAAGCAGACTAAGTTAATTATTTGGGATGAAGCTCCAATGATTCACAAACATGCTTTTGAAGCCCTTGATCGCACGATGAAAGACATCTTGAAATCAAAGGATTCGGTTAATTCGGAGCTGCCTTTCGGAGGTAAGGTTATGGTTTTGGGTGGTGATTTTAGACAGATCCTTCCTGTTGTTCCCAATGGTAGTAAAAGAGATATTATAAGTGCCTTAATAACCTCCTCTAAGATTTGGAATACTTGCAAAGTCCGTACGTTAACTAAAAACATGAGGTTAACATTGGGTAACAAGACATCTGAATCAGAAGAAATAAAGGAATTTGCAAACTGGCTTCTACAGTTAGGTGAGGGTAAAGTTGGTGCTTCAGTTGATGAAAATGAGGCAGATGTCGACATTCCAGATGATCTTCTTGTTGATGCACTTTCTGTGGACGTCACTGTCGAATAGACTAGGGTTGAGTCTTAGTAGTGTGTTACATGAGATTGTGGTGATCCATAAGGGCATTTTATGGATCTGACGCATTTGTAATATATAGGACAAAATACTGAGCCAGGTTCGACCTAAACACACTGGGCGAATGTGGAAGTTTTCCACATTCGACCATATCAACTGGGCGAATGTGGAAATACTCCACATTCGACCATCATAAAGGGGCGAACGTGGAACTTGGGTTTTGGACTATAAATAGCAATCTCATGTGTTATTGTTCATTTGGTGATTTGAGTTGGTACTTTGAATGCTCTCAAGGGGGAGGTCATGCCCGACCTCCCCCGGCCACGAGATAGATGTTTATCCTACTGATGACAGTGTCTGTAACCGTTTCTGTAGTAATACGAATCTGTGATGACGTTGTTATCGTGTATTTCTGTCTAGTCTCGAATCTCCCGTCTGAAACCGAGTTGTTTATGTGTAATCGATCCACGAGTTCGGTCCTTAACCGGATTCTCAATTAGTTGATGTAAATGTGTCTGATACTTCAACAATTACTGACTGAAGATGCTAGGAAAAGAGAAAAATGTGTTGATGCAATCACAGTTAGCACAGATGAAGAATTTCATAGAAATACTAATGTTCGAGTGGATTGTTTTGCACATAGTCACATTTGAGATGTGTAATTGGGTACTGACAGTTAGACTTCTCCAGTTGGTGTGAAGGGTGATGCAAAGGTTAAGTGCAGATATGAGACGTAAATTAGTGGTGGTACCTACATGTTACGTTGAATATCTGATCGGTCAGTATGGAATCCTTCTAGTAGGGGTCTTATCAGGCTAGTTGGATTGTGCGTGATGTACTTGGTCAAGATGACATCCCTGGGTACTGATGCTACGAGACTGCAGTGCATTACATTGTCGACTTCACATTGGCGTAACTAGGTGATCTGGTTGTAATTCAGCGACCTGCTGAATTCGCAAATGATATACGTGGTCTAGTTGACTTCCTGCGTATTGATGCTGAGGGTCCGTAGTGCATTACTTGGTCGGTTCACGAAGGATGTTGTATTTCTAACTCAATGCAATGGTGCATGTATTGAGGGGGAGAACTGTGATTCTGACTGTTGATGTGTAAGAGTTTTGTTGATTCGCCAGCAACGTCCAAGGGGGAGATTGTTGATGCACTTTCTGTGGACGTCACTGTCGAATAGACTAGGGTTGAGTCTTAGTAGTGTGTTACATGAGATTGTGGTGATCCATAAGGGCATTTTATGGATCTGACGCATTTGTAATATATAGGACAAAATACTGAGCCAGGTTCGACCTAAACACACTGGGCGAATGTGGAAGTTTTCCACATTCGACCATATCAACTGGGCGAATGTGGAAATACTCCACATTCGACCATCATAAAGGGGCGAACGTGGAACTTGGGTTTTGGACTATAAATAGCAATCTCATGTGTTATTGTTCATTTGGTGATTTGAGTTGGTACTTTGAATGCTCTCAAGGGGGAGGTCATGCCCGACCTCCCCCGGCCACGAGATAGATGTTTATCCTACTGATGACAGTGTCTGTAACCGTTTCTGTAGTAATACGAATCTGTGATGACGTTGTTATCGTGTATTTCTGTCTAGTCTCGAATCTCCCGTCTGAAACCGAGTTGTTTATGTGTAATCGATCCACGAGTTCGGTCCTTAACCGGATTCTCACTTCTTATAAAGCATTCATCAGATCCTATTTGTAGCTTAATTGACTTCGTCTACCCTTCACTTCTTCAGCTTTACAAAGATAAAGATTACTTTGGTGAACGAGCAATACTTGCACCAACAAACGAAGTGGTACATGAAATTAATGACAGGTTGCTTGCATTGTTTCCTGGAGATGAAGTTTAGTATTTGAGCTCAGATAGTATATGCCAGATTGAGAATGGTAATAACCGTTCACAAGAAGATTTATATTCTCCTGATGTGCTTAATGGTTTGAAAATTTCTGGAATTCCTAATCATCGATTAGCACTAAAGATCGGTGTTCCCGTTATGTTGTTGAGAAACATTGATCAACAAAATGGCCTGTGCAACGGCACCAGATTACGTATCACCAGACTTGTGAAGCGTGTTATTGAAGCCGAAATCATATCAGGTGGTAACATTGGTACCAAAACTCTTATTCCTAGAATAAATATGATACCATCTGATAACAAGATTCCAGTCAAGTTCCAAAGGCGCCAATTCCCAATAAGCGTATGTTTCGCAATGACCATCAATAAAAGCCAAGGACAGTCTCTATCCAAGGTTGGGTTGTATTTAAGAGACCCTGTATTCTCACATGGCCAGCTTTATGTCGCATTGTCAAGAGTTAAAAGCAGGGCAGGAGTGAAGTTACTTATACTTGATGCTGATGGCCAAGTGAAGACTAAAACAAAAAATGTGGTGTATAAAGAAATATTTAATGATATTTGAATAGAATGTGTATTGGTTTCTTTTAAATCTTAATTAAATATTTCTGCTACATTTTTTTATATGTTTTACCACTCGAAATAATTGTACGTTGGTGAACCGCGTGTAACGCGGGCAAAGATCTAGTGAGAAATAAAGGAAAGAGAGTGAGTAGTGAGATGATGTGACAAATATTTTGCAACATCAAATCATTAATGTAGTGGACATGTGGAGGTAGGACGGTATGTCCGGAACAGTCTTGGAACACAAGGAAATGGTGTAGGCGTGCAGTCGCTAGCTATGAGGTGGTGTAATTGGACTCTCCCAAAGGTTAGTATGTTTTCATGGAAGTCGCTGCAAAGGCGTATTCCGATAGGTGTAGAGCTAGCTCGCAGGGGCATTATGATGGGTAATCAAACATGTGCTAGATGAGGACATGCCATAGAGATGGTTATCTAGTTGGTTGTGTTGCTATGAAAAAACATTTGGTGGACTATTAGTTATGTACAAAAATGCCTAAAATCGTTCTATGCAACACAGTGGAGGACATCTTCAAGTGATAGCTGGTACTCGACTGCAGCTTACCAGGAAGAATTAAGGTTGTGCATCTGATAGCAATGACGACACTATGGACGATATGAGGCGACATAAATAAACGAGTGTTTGAAAACAAACCTAGAAAGGACGACGATAGGGGTGAGCAAATGTCGGTTCGGTTCGGTTTTTACATATAACCAAAACCGATAACCGAAGTTCGGTTTTAGGAAAATCCATAACCGAAACCGTTCGGTTACTTCGGTTAATATGTCGGTTATCGGTTTCGGTTTCGGTTATGTTCGGTTAATAACCAAACATAAAACTTGTACAAAATTATAAACTTAAAATAGTTAGTAAAGTGTTTTGAACATTTTTCAAGAATACAAATATATATAAAAATGCAAGAAAAATACATGAAATAAATAAAATATTCTTCAAATATATGGATATACATGAAAAATACATGAGTTGCATAAAAAATATATTTCAAATACATAGATATACATGAAAGATACCGAAAATACATGAAAATATATTCCAAATATATGGATATATGTATGAAACATAATTATGTATGTGACAACCGGCAAATTTCGTACAGCGATTAACGTGATTCTGATCATGTTTTCGAAGTAATTAACATGGGTTAAGGTTAATTATGGTTAGTTGAGCCGATATGAGTCCTACGATGTCCTTCTTAAAGTTCGTGGAAGCCTTGATGCCTTTAAATAAAGACTTTGCGTATTTAACGTAACGAACTGACATCAGTTAAAATTTGTCAAAGTGGACTAACATAAGGCTAATAAATGTAAATACGACACGTATTTGCTATCGATGCGATCGGATGTGAAATCGGCGTGAAAACGGTCTAAAACGCAGCGTTTTGGATAACGCGAAAAGGAACTGAAGTGGAAGTCGGCCGGTGGTTGTTCCGGTGGTTCAGGGCGACGGTGGTTCCAGATCCGGCATGATCGAGGGCCCGGATCACATATGGCTTGGGTGTGGAAGATGGTTCAACTCGGGTCAGGTTTGGTTCAAATCTGGCTCGGTACGGGTCAGATTCGGTCTTTGGGTTCGAGTCAACCACGGGTCAGATCGCTTTTGGTCCGGGTCAGGTCAGATCTGGTGCGGTTGGGTCCGCTCTGTTTTGGTTCGGGTCAGATCTGGCTCGGTTTGCGTGTTGTCTTCAAGTTCTCGTCGTGGGTCAAGCATGGTACTCTCGGGTAGATCCGGTCAGATCTGGTGAACCGTGGTTAGACGAGTCAGATTCGGTTTGGTCAAGACCCGGTCAACTCAGTGAACTTCGGTCAAGCGATTCGGTATAACTAACTAGCGATTATTTCATTATATTATTATTTACACATATATTTCTAAAATATATAAATATAAACGACTAACTCGCTAACGAACCGATATGAATAATAAGCGGTAAGTAAAATCGGAGTATTTGGTAATTGTAAATAAAAACGCGACTTATAATATTGATATCGGACTAAATTCTTGGACTATAAATATAGGTATATATATATACGCACTTATATAAACAGGTGTAATTTATATAAGTAACGGAACGTATAATGTCTCATGTAGCTCGGAATGGATAAGTCGATTGATTGTCTTGTGTTTGTAAATTGTTTTGGGAATTTTTAAGACGACTTGTGTTGTCTGGTTCGTACAAAAACAGGGGAAACTCTGCCGAAATTTATAAAATCCGAAGCACAACGAAGTTAATATTGTTGTGTATGCTTTCACAAATAAACTTTCCAAGCGTTTTAAACAAATGGTTTTGTCCAAAGTTGTGACGTTTTCGACAAATGGTTAATTACAACCATAAAGATCAACATCGAACAATATTTGCAAAACAAATATATAGTTTTGTCGAGCGTCAATTGTGTCAACTTCAATGGTTTTTGGTAACCAAAACGTTGTCAAAAATACGGATTTGAAGTGCGTAAGCGCCTAACTTATTTGGGAAACACTTAAAAACACTCGGATTTTGGGAAGCGAAATAACAAATGTTATTAGTCAATTTCAATAATTATACTTATGTTTCTTCAAAGTATATTGTCCAAAAATAATTGTACAAGGCAACTACACTTATCCGATTTACGAGACAAGCTATTACTCGGGATGAGTTGTGCGTTTCATGGTAGTAGTCCAACATGGTTTACACACGAATAGTAACAGGTGCGCGACTTGGGTACTATGTCGTATGTGAACTCATGAATTATGATAAGTCACGATCGGTTCGTTGAGTTAAAACACTTAAAGACTCGGGTTAGTACACACGAGTCAAGATAGTTGAATAAACTATCTTTTAACCGGAAAACAAGCTAGGCTTATATATGATAGACTTTAAGGTGTCCTTTATTGGTAAATAGGGCACGAGGAAGTCGGTCAAAGCTTTGGGTTTTATTTGCTAGCTAAGCATGGAAATTAAGGTGAGTTTCACGGCCCCATTTTACTGTTTTAACTGGGGGAAAGATATGTTTGTCAAAAGTTATCACATGTTGAAATGTTTTCAAAGGTTAAAATGTGATAAGTGGCATGATGAGTACTTGAGTTCTTGTTCGCCACTCGGGGTTGGGTCCTCGCTACTGTAACCATTAATTCAGGTAAATGAAACTGAAGGAATATTTGGATAGTACTATTGGTGCCTGACGAGGCCCACCTCTGGTTGATAGCGTCAACCCGGTAAAGACAAGAGGTGCACATATTCTGAACTTAAGTCGTTGGGTTTCGAGAAACGACTTGGAGCGGGGCACATTTATTAGTCTTGGTTTGGTTATGGGACTCAGGGGATTGCTTATCATCATTGTTTGTAGGAGCTAGCTACTCCATACAAAGGCCACAAATTGTGCTGGATCTGCACAGGATGTAAAAACGTTGAAATTACGAAACTAAAACCTGTGAACTCACCAATATTTTATATATTGACGTCTTTTTAAACATATCTTTCAGGTAACTAAGTGCTGAACAGGTATGCGGCTAGTACGGTGGAATTTGGGATGTCAGACACTGGTTGGGGGTTTCATCTATTGTTACCAACTGGTTGGGACATAAACGGAAACACCCCACTTTAAAACTTAATGTTTGTGGTTTTAAGTAATGCTTGAAACCAGGTACTCCTTCCCGACATCTTAATATAATGATCTTTTCTAATTAAATATAGTTTGTGTTAATCTTGACTTTGATATGCTTTCGAGCGTCGCGCCACGTGTTTCCGCCATTGGCGTGGTGTGACAGAAGTGGTATCAGAGCCAAGGTTATAGCGAACTAGTATTTTTGAAAAATCTAGACTATAACCGGTTTTGGCTCGAAAACGAAGTTTTCAAAAATAAAACACAACGAAATATTTTTAGAAAAGAAAGAAAATTGTACATGGGTTGTACAAGGGGAAATTCCGACCGACTAGCCATGTATGTCAATATATAAAATGTTAGAAAATAAGGATATGAACGTTTATGTTGTGTAGAGATCCGATTTTCTAACTAGTGCTAGTTAATGCATATAAGTAGTACAGATTGCTTGCCTGTAAGGATGTCATGTCACACTTCACTCTAGTCCGCACTTTTGCATCGATTACCGATATCAACAAGCGGGGCGGAAGCGGTGGTCTACGACGAACTCACCCGCTTACCTGCGGACGGGATGATCGGAAGGGCTAACCTTTATCGTGCTAGTGGACGTTGTCGTGTTGCTGATGTTGTGAAGGCGAAGCTAGTCTAGGTCTTTATTGTGTGAAATCTCTGTTTTGGATCAGGAAGCTCGGAACTAGCGGGCGCTAAAATTACCTGGCAACACCGATTATCATTACGGGTGCACACGTAATAATAACTTGTGGTGCACGGTAACCTTGGTGGGCGCTAGGGCTGGGGTTGGTGATCACTCCTTGTCTTGTCTATTCTTGTTATATAGGTTCAGTCTTAACTTTTGGTTGGCCAACGGGTTAAAAGGGAGGTTTTGTCGACGCCCTTGATTTCGATCCTAGCTAACCTAATGAGCTTTATTCGACGTTACCTTTAAGGTATGAACACGGAAGAGCTCAAATGTCTATTCATATGAGTAATCTGACGTAAACCCTTGCATCGGATAGGGACAGGAGACGAAAACTTCCTTGTATAGGAGTTGAATGCCTCCACACAAAGTTCTTCAAAGGAGCGGACATACGAGGATGCACTGCCTACCGAAGAGATGAATGCTTGGTACGATGCGTGGAATGCTAAACTTGGAACCCAGTGAAGACCGAGGGTGCGTCCCTGCAAAACCAGTGCGTTTTGAGCACGGGACCCTGTGTGGATCAGTATTGAGATTAGTTGCCCGTGTGCTGCTGTATTATTACTGTGAGTAAGTCATTCTTGATCTAACACATGCCCAAGTTGTCTTCGAGGGTCAGGCGTTCCTTCCCCTATTGGAGGGCAGAATCGTCCTTGCTGAGTTAATAGGCTTGATCATCTTTATCTAGAAGGCATGATAGCCCCCGGCTAAATCAACAATGTCGAATCGGCAAGATCCTAGTATATTTATTTAATGGGAAAATAAATATATGGTAAAGTGAGCCGAGTCGGGTGTTGAAAACGAAATATCGATCGACAAGATCCTAGTATAATTATTTAATGGGAAAATAATTATACGGAAAAGTGAATCGAGTCGATGGTCGTAAAATGTAATGTCGAATCGACAAGACCCTAGTATAATTATTTAATGGGAAAATAATTATACGGTAAAGTGAGTCGAGTCGATGGTTGTAAAATGTAGTGTCGAATCGACAAGATCCTAGTATAATTATTTAATGGGAAAATAATTATACGGTAAAGAGAGTCGAGTCGATGGTTGTAAAATGTAGTGTCGAATCGACAAGACCCTAGTATAATTATTTAATGGGAAAATAATCATACGGTAAAGTGAGTCGAGTCGATGGTTGTAAAATGTAATATCGAATCGACAAGATCCTAGTATAATTATTTAATGGGAAAATAATTATACGGTAAAGAGAGTCGAGTCGATGGTTGTAAAATGTAGTGTCGAATCGACAAGATCCTAGTATAATTATTTAATGGGAAAATAATCATACGGTAAAGTGAGTCGAGTCGATGGTTGTAAAATGTAATATCGAATCGACAAGATCCTAGTATAATTATTTAATGGGAAAATAATTATACGGTAAAGTGAGTCGAGTCGATGGTTGTACAATGTAATATCGAATCGACAAGATCCTAGTATAATTATTTAATGGGAAAATAATTATACGGTAAAGTGAGTCGAGTCGATGGTTGTAAAATGTAATATCGAATCGACAAGATCCTAGTATAATTATTTAATGGGAAAATAATTATACGGTAAAGTGAGTCGAGTCGATGGTTGTAGAATGTAATATCGAATCGACAAGATCATAGTATATTTATTTAATGGAAAAATAAATATATGGAAAGGTGAGTCGAGTCGAATATGGGAAAAATGAAACCTCGACCGACAAGATCCTAGTATAACTACTTAATGGGAAAGTAATTATATGGTAAAGTGAGTCGAGTCGGAGATGATTTTATCCAAGTCAGTTAATATATATGGAGACATACATATATATTGAATATAAGGTCACGACGTGCGTTTTGCGTCTGAATTCGTCATAATACTTGGGGAGTGAAACCACTTTTCGAGAGCCGAAATCGTAAAGCGTGTGACTCGTAATTGTCAAGTGTCACAGAACGCTCTGGCTGACATTGAAATCCCCCTCGAAAAATCAAATAACGGACTACTGGAAGTGGTCACGTTATTCTGTCAACTAAACTTACCCATGGGACGGCAGTTCCATTGCTCATGTTGCAATGTTGAACGTCCGTTACCCTCGTCATGACGACGAGACTGGTTATCTATTTGGGGCGACAATCGATGCGAAGTGTTTTCCATCAATCCCCATTGACATTGAGACGTTGCGTCCCATTGTCACGGTGTTTTATAAACTAAGATTGCGAGATCCATTCGTTATGGACAATGTGACTTGTCTAATCTCTTGTCGTATTCCGATACTCTCACTGCGTGGCCTATCAGGAAGGAAGTTCACTGGCCTTGCTTAGGTGGCGGAGAGGCATTTCAGTTGATGACTGTCGGTGCTAGGGCCAAAATAACATGCAAGAGGACCCTAATGAGAAGGATGAGTCGGCTGAATTGCCAGAGTCTGTATCGTTTTTATTTTATCGTGGTGTTTCGATAAATCATGATCCTTCTACCTCTACTATTCTCGTTGTGACCAATATTTTGATATTGGAAAAGATGTAGGTTGGTTTCTAGGTCCTGTGGATACTATTTACCACACATCTAATAACTACGACGGGTCTAAGGCTCCCACCGAGCCTAATGTTGCTCCTGCTGTAATTGTTCTATGGCCCAAGTGAATCATGTCATCGTTGCTGAGCGTGTTGAGGATGTTTCTATGGATTTTGTCAAGTTTGATGTTGCTGTTGTTTCGAAGGCTCCTGCTAAGATCGTCGTCATTGACGTAGACATCTCTATGACCCCTGCCAAGCCGCTATGACCATGTTTGTGTCACGGTGGAGTTTGTTCCTGTTAACTCCACTTTCTTTGAGGCTTTCGTTGAACCGCTCGTTATCATTCCCTGGCTCCTGCCAAGAATGGTTCTCAAGCTTGGGTTAAGTCTGTCAATGATACAGTCGCCATTATTCGAGTGACTTATATCGAGCCTGCGGTCGTTTTCCCGAAGGACGATGTCGGCCTAATAAGTCTACTAAATTATGTGGAACCCATCGTTCCCATTTCTTTTATGATGACGGATGCCCTTATTAACCCAATTGTTCCCACCAATGAGCCTATGGAGTATTGGTTACTGCTGAGGATACGAATAGGGATTCCGTCACCATAAGTGAGCTGAAACGCACCGGGGTGCATGCTCACCGTAATGGAGCTTCTTGTGGTTGTGTATAGTGGACTCGCTAGGTTGTGTGTCATCCTGCTGTCGTGAATTCATGTTGTGGTGTTACCCCTAGCGATTGTGCATTCTTGTAGTAGCACGGTTTTGCCGACTGCGTATCCATGTGGTTGCGTTGCGCTGTTGATGATAAATCTTCGTGGTTGTGTTGCTCCTGATGCAGTATTCCGTTGTTGATGCGTTTCGCGGACGTGTTGCGATCATTGTCGTGTTGTCCGTACTGCCGTATTGCACCGTGAACGTATTGCTACATTTGTTGGATTGACTTGATGATGTAACAACTTGTCGTTGTTTCACTCTTGGTTCCCTTGGGATAAAGACATTACCCCAAACCCACGTAGCTGTTGTTATGTTACTGAGTGGTTGTGTAGTGTCGCCATCGATAACGTGGGAATTCGGGTGTCTAACGGACTTTCCTGTAGTCATACTAAGACACTCTAGTCCTAGTGTTAGCACATGTATCTCTCTAAAGTTCGAATCTCGTAGTTTGGGTAATTGACCGAATCATGTGTCGACCTCTTTATATGCTCGCGCGTCTTTTGAGCAATACCTCTTCAAAATCTAAGGCATCAGTGACGCCATGTCCAGCCTTAACCTTTTACGCGCATTTTGGTCAACTAACCACTCTCGAATCATGTCGGAAAGAAATCCCATGATCCACACATGACTGGGTGAGGCTCGTCTTTGTGATAAGGGATTTCGAATGCGTCTCGAACCTCGAACGTATCGAGTGATTGTGAGCAATTTTATGGCCCATACCTTTGGGACTAGCAAGAGTTGAAAGACTCAACTCATTTATTGCTCATCCTACTGGGTTCGTTTGACATCATACCCGCCAACGTGTCATGCCGATGACTGCGGGAATAACAGTGTGGACCCACCCACAGCGTGTGCATTGGTGGAGTCCCTGGTACATGATTCGGAGGTTTTATGAAACCCTGAATCCTGAGGGCATATATAAGGGTGCTACCCTACCATTATGAGTTGGTCGATCAACTCAGCCATTCGATTAATGTTGTTATTCCTCTAATGGTAGGTTTATCTTGTCTTGGTGTCATTGCGTAGATTCTTGGGATAGTGGAACCCTTTCGACCTTGGGTCGATACGGGTGTTCCCAGTCATTTTTTTGTAGCATTGCTCGCGCTAGAGCAAAATCCCCTGTCCTTGACAGACACTGTTGGAGACACCATAGTAATATGAGCTGCCAGGTCAGTACATTCAGTACCTGACTAATCAGGATGAGCCCGAAAGCTTACGTATTGCACCCATTTGTGTTACTATCTGAGTCGTTGAATGGGATGCCTTATGGGAAGGCTCCAGACTACTTCTTGTGGGGCGATCTCGGTCGTTTGTTTGTTTTAAGTGACGGCGTTGGCGTATGAAGTCGCCAAGCCCCACACATGGAATGTGTGCCAAATGCATTCATCTATGACTCGATTTCACCTCTTACCTTGAAAGATCCCGAAAGTTGGAATATTTGGCGAGTGAGGGTTCTGGTTTCAGGACTCCTTTCACTCAGATCACTGCATAGGATCGGATAGTCAATTCGAGGAAGAGCGTCCTGTATTATTCAGAATTGACTTACTAGGTTGCAAATAATGATAGGACACCATTGCCCATGAGGCACATATAACATGACACGTACTGGATACCCTTGTTTTGGGTTGCTACAGGTGCTCTGGTTACCGTTTCGGTGGACACCAGCGTGTCGAGATGTTGTCGAGACCCTATCCCCTGTTTGTTACGGCAACCATATTATGATGATTCATATACATCATTCCTGTGTTGACCAATGTGATGAGTTGATGTGAGCCTCTAGACATTTGTGTTAAGTCGGCTTAAATTCTCGCGTGTTTTGGAATCGTACGGCCGTATGTCGAATATACACTGTCTACTGTTTGGGGAACTGAGGGGTGAAAGTGACGCAAAAACTTTCGACCGCCATCAGTCCATATTAGGCGTCCTAGTACCACTAACCACAATCGCTCATACGAAAAGGTTGTAAGTTGGTGCATAGTGGATTTCGGTCCATGTGAGGACACAGGAATACCATCCGCTACTATAAACAACCTGGAGCGTCCTCGAGAATGTCGACTGCTTTGTGATCTGGTAAGATCACCCGGCTAGTGAGATTTGAACGAGCGAACCTAACGGTCATGTCTCCTGAGGTGTCCGGTGGCTGTGATGGGACACAGGTAAAGATCGATTGCTGTTTGGAACCTTCTCATACCCTACTCGTTTGCAGTTATAATATGAGGCATACGGATAGCCACCTATACTCTTGGAGAGTCGTGGCTAGACACTAGATGCCAACGTTCACAATATCGGATTTTAGTAGTTATCCTGCCCCCGGGGTGTGCCAAACCTGAACGCAAGTCTGGGATACTCAATTTGAGATGAGTATGGATTACCATTCTCGAACGAGTGAATTATTGTCCTAGACGGAAGTGTCCTGTGTGATACGATTAGTGTCGGTGGCAAATCGAATTCTCGTACTTCATCGCCAGAATTTCCTATGTGATAGGAATTATCACCCTAGTGTTCGGGGTGTACTGCTCGAAGTCCTCTGGAGGGCATACGTGTACGTCTCTAGTACATTGAATGACAGATAGAGATATACACATGATCTGGCTTGAGTTCAAGAGATGACCAACGAATCTGGTAGATTCAAATCTGCTTGAATAAGTGGCCAAACCGATCAGGAAGTTGTACTAACAAGGCGTTGGCCTTAGGAACTTCGAATTGGTATAGGACTTTGCTGAGTGTTATACTCTGAAAGGGTGTTGTCAAGCACGAAAACGGTAATGGAGTGACTTCGCTCAGTACTCCAATGACTCGGAGATATCGGTTAAAATTAGTCTCGCAACGAGTAAGCTCGAACTATCACTAGAGCTTAGTGGGACTCATGATGAATCCCGCAAGTCTGGCCTGAGGAAGCATTGTCAATTCCTCGACCGACAGATTTCAGGTTGACGTGAAGCTCTACTAATTCGGGAAAACCGATATATATGCCGGATTGCGAAATCCAAGAGCTCGGTCGTAGCCATCTCATGATATTGTATTCGTTAGAACGCTAAGCGTGAACTTGGGTTCACGTAGAAAAGAGATCGCGTGAGTCGCAAACATCCCGCCTTGTTCAAGGATACTAATGTATCGGATGACTTGAACTGAATTCCGGGACGGAATTCTCTTAACGGGGGGAGAATGTGACAACCGGCAAATTTCGTACAGCGATTAACGTGATTCTGATCATGTTTTCGAAGTAATTAACATGGGTTAAGGTTAATTATGGTTAGTTGAGCCGATATGAGTCCTACGATGTCCTTCTTAAAGTTCGTGGAAGCCTTGATGCCTTTAAATAAAGACTTTGCGTATTTAACGTAACGAACTGACATCAGTTAAAATTTGTCAAAGTGGACTAACATAAGGCTAATAAATGTAAATACGACACGTATTTGCTATCGATGCGATCAGATGTGAAATCGGCGTGAAAAACGGTCTAAAACGCAGCGTTTTGGATAACGCGAAAAGGAACTGAAGTGGAAGTCGGCCGGTGGTTGGTAGTGGCTGTAGAGGTGGTTGTTCCGGTGGTTCAGGGCGACGGTGGTTCCAGATCCGGCATGATCGAGGGCCCGGATCACATATGGCTCGGGTGTGGAAGATGGTTCAACTCGGGTCAGGTTTGGTTCAAATCTGGCTCGGTACGGGTCAGATTCGGTCTTTGGGTTCGAGTCAACCACGGGTCAGATCGCGTTTGGTCCGGGTCAGGTCAGATCTGGTGCGGTTGGGTCCGCTCTGTTTTGGTTCGGGTCAGATCGGCTCGGTTTGCGTGTTGTCTTCAAGTTCTAGTCGTGGGTCAAGCATGGTACTCTCGGGTAGATCCGGTCAGATCTGGTGAACCGTGGTTAGACGAGTCAGATTCGGTTTGGTCAAGACCCGGTCAACTCAGTGAACTTCGGTCAAGCGATTCGGTATAACTAACTAGCGATTATTTCATTATATTATTATTTACACATATATTTCTAAAATATATAAATATAAACGACTAACTCGCTAACGAACCGATATGAATAATAAGCGGTAAGTAAAATCGGAGTATTTGGTAATTGTAAATAAAAACGCGACTTATAATATTGATATCGGACTAAATTCTTGGACTATAAATATAGGTATATATATATATATATACGCACTTATATAAACAGGTGTAATTTATATAAGTAACGGAACGTATAATGTCTCATGTAGCTCGGAATGGATAAGTCGATTGATTGTCTTGTGTTTGTAAATTGTTTTGGGAATTTTTAAGACGACTTGTGTTGTCTGGTTCGTACAAAAACAGGGGAAACTCTGCCGAAATTTATAAAATCCGAAGCACAACGAAGTTAATATTGTTGTGTATGCTTTCACAAATAAACTTTCCAAGCGTTTTAAACAAATGGTTTTGTCCAAAGTTGTGACGTTTTCGACAAATGGTTAATTACAACCATAAAGATCAACATCGAACAATATTTGCAAAACAAATATATAGTTTTGTCGAGCGTCAATTGTGTCAACTTCAATGGTTTTTGGTAACCAAAACGTTGTCAAAAATACGGATTTGAAGTGCGTAAGCGCCTAACTTATTTGGGAAACACTTAAAAACACTCAGATTTTGGGAAGCGAAATAACAAATGTTATTAGTCAATTTCAATAATTATACTTATGTTTCTTCAAAGTATATTGTCCAAAAATAATTGTACAAGGCAACTACACTTATCCGATTTATGAGACAAGCTATTACTCGGGATGAGTTGTGCGTTTCATGGTAGTAGTCCAACATGGTTTACACACGAATAGTAACAGGTGCGCGACTTGGGTACTATGTCGTATGTGAACTCATGAATTATGATAAGTCACGATCGGTTCGTTGAGTTAAAACACTTAAAGACTCGGGTTAGTACACACGAGTCAAGATAGTTGAATAAACTATCTTTTAACCGGAAAACAAGCTAGGCTTATATATGATAGACTTTAAGGTGTCCTTTATTGGTAAATAGGGCACGAGGAAGTCGGTCAAAGCTTTGGGTTTTATTTGCTAGCTAAGCATGGAAATTAAGGTGAGTTTCACGGCCCCATTTTACTGTTTTAACTGGGGGAAAGATATGTTTGTCAAAAGTTATCACATGTTGAAATGTTTTCAAAGGTTAAAATGTGATAAGTGGCATGATGAGTACTTGAGTTCTTGTTCGCCACTCGGGGTTGGGTCCTCGCTACTGTAACCATTAATTCAGGTAAATGAAACTGAAGGAATATTTGGATAGTACTATTGGTGCCTGACGAGGCCCACCTCTGGTTGATAGCGTCAACCCGGTAAAGACAAGAGGTGCACATATTCTGAACTTAAGTCGTTGGGTTTCGAGAAACGACTTGGAGCGGGGCACATTTATTAGTCTTGGTTTGGTTATGGGACTCAGGGGATTGCTTATCATCATTGTTTGTAGGAGCTAGCTACTCCATACAAAGGCCACAAATTGTGCTGGATCTGCACAGGATGTAAAAACGTTGAAATTACGAAACTAAAACCTGTGAACTCACCAATATTTTATATATTGACGTCTTTTTAAACATATCTTTCAGGTAACTAAGTGCTGAACAGGTATGCGGCTAGTACGGTGGAATTTGGGATGTCAGACACTGGTTGGGGGTTTCATCTATTGTTACCAACTGGTTGGGACATAAACGGAAACACCCCACTTTAAAACTTAATGTTTGTGGTTTTAAGTAATGCTTGAAACCAGGTACTCCTTCCCGACATCTTAATATAATGATCTTTTCTAATTAAATATAGTTTGTGTTAATCTTGACTTTGATATGCTTTCGAGCGTCGCGCCACGTGTTTCCGCCATTGGCGTGGTGTGACAATGTATATAACTATCGGTTCGGTTTCGGTTATTTCGGTTACGGAAGAGGGGAAAACCGTAACCGTAACTGAATGGCTCGGTTTTGGCCATATGTTAACCGTAACCGATTGGTTAATACGGTTTTGGTTATTTTCGGTTCGGTTATTGGTTCGGTTTTAGGTTTTTTCGGTTATCGGTTTTCATATGCTCACCCCTAGACGACGATATGGTGTATAACATCAAGGAAAATATGTATCTTTGTATGAAGGTTCAGTCTAAATGGAAAACGTTATCGCTAGATAGGTGGACAAAATTTGATGTAAACATGTTTTGATTTTTGGTGTGGTTTTGGAGGCTGTATTACACACACACACACGTATATATATATAGGGGATGGTTATCTTGAGAACGCTAAATATTGTGAGAACCGTGAGAACAAATAAAAACATATCAATCAAACTCAAAAATTTTAATACAAAACTCATTATAATCAAAATACAATATTAATAAATGAATTTTCTTTCCAAATAATTCATCTTTTCTTGCAAAAAGACTTTCAAATTAACTTTTTACACATGTGTAAATGAAACAGTTTACACATGCATAAACAGTAAGTTTACACATGTGTAAAAACAATTTATTTTCGTATACCTTTGAATTTTTACACCTAAATTGTGTTTTTGAGATTGTATTTTAGAAATAAAGATTAGTGTAAAAAGAAATTTTGAATTTGAAGGGTTTTAGATAGCGTTCTCGCAGTTCGCACGAAATATATGTGTTCTCAAATTAACTTTCAATATATATATATATATATATATATATATATATATATTTCCCATATATATATATAGGGGAAAGTTAATTTGAAAACACCTATATTTCATGTGAACCGTGAGAACGACATCTAAAACCATTCAATTTCAAAATTTCTTTTTACAATTGTCTTTATTACTAAAATACAATCACAAAAACACAATTTACGCGTAAAAATTCAAACGTATAAGAAAATAATTTGTTTTTACACATGTGTAAATTTACTGTTTATACATATGTAAACTGTTTGATTTACACATGTGTAAAAAGTTAATTTGAAAGTGTTTTTGCAATAAAAGATGAATTATTTGGAAAGAAAATTCATTTATTAATGTTGTATTTTGATTATAATGAGGTTTGTATTAAAAAAAATTGATTTTGATTGATTTTTTTACTTGTTCTCATGGTTCTCACAATATTTAGCGTTATCAAGATAACCCTCCCCTATATATCTTCTATAATATATAAATGAAAGCTACTGAAGGACACTTGGCACCTTATGGGGGCTTCCTTTAAGTTTTTCCCGCTCATTTTATCGGTTCAATTAAATAGGTCATGGATACTTTATCTACTATTAAATTATTTTTCCTCTCTCATGTGCATGGCACATGCACTTTCCCCATGATTTTTAAACGTTAGTAACTTTTTTAAACATCATTTTTTTTTGAAAAAAAAAATACACCAAATTAACGAGCATTTTATTATCTTTCCAACGAGTACCATATTGTTATACAAAAAACGAAAAAAACGAGTGTTTTATTACTAATGGGTCTGCTCTGAAACAAACTTCTGCTGACAACATCTGTTGAGTGCAAACCACTGTTGTCATCTGAAGTTTGTTTCATCTTCTGTTGCTTGCTTTATCGGTGGATAATCATCAGTGGTTTCTGATTCATCAGTGGTTTCCAATCAGCTCTTTCATTTATCAATGGTTATCAAAGGCAGAAGCACAACCACCAATGAATAAATTTTCAGCTTTAGTTGGATTTAGTCTTCCCGTGTTTTAACACGGGATTTCAGCTAGTATATATATATATATATATATATATATATATATATATATATATATAGGATTTGGATCATTTGAGAACCACTATTTAGGGAAAGAACCAAAGAACCAAGTGTGAACACGAAAACCCCTCCACCAAAAAATAAAAAAAAATAATAAAAAAATTATATAACCTAAAAAAATAAAAAAATAAAAAAAGTAAAAACACCAAAATGTTTTTTTAGTGTTAATCTTTCTGAAAAAAAATAAAAAAATACAAAAAAAAATAAAAAAAACAAAAAAATGGCCTTTTTTACGTCATATACCGTATGCACATGTGCATTTCACTATTAGAGCACACTTTTGAATAAATTATCAATTGCCATAATGAAATGATCATTTAAATGGACGTGATATGATATATAAGGTGGAAAAAAATTTATTCAATGATCTTTAAATAAACGCGAAGTGCATTTCACTATTATAGTTAGGTTTTTTTTTTCATGGGTTTAGCTTTAGGGTTTAGTTTTTAGGTATGATGGGAATGGAGTTAGGTTTTTTGGGGTTGTTGGTGAATAAACTTAAAAAATCCCTATATAAAACTATAAAATAAGATAATTTTACTACATGCACATGTGCATTTCACTATTATAGTTAAGTTTTTTAATGGGTTTAGCTTTAGGGTTTATTTTTTGGTATGGTGGAAGAGGGGGTATCTTTTTGGGGGATGGGATGGAGCGTTTTGGTTTTTGGGGGGGTGTGGGGTTAGCTGCACATGTGCATTTCACAATTGGGGGGGGGGGGGGTTGGGGCGGTGTGGGGGATGGGGGGTTTAGGTTTTTAGGGAGTGAGGTGGGTGGGTTTAGGTTTTTAGGGGGTGAAGGTGGGGTTTTTAGGTTTTTTTTGTTTGTGTTGACAATGGTTCTCTGGTTCTCTCCCTAAAGTTGGTTCTCGTATGATCCCTACCCTATATATATATATATATATATATATATATATATATATATATATATATATATAGGTTTAGGTTCATGTACAAAGGACCAAAAGTGTGAGAAGTGTAAGAAGGAACAACAGAGTGACACGTGTCAATAATTAAAATCAATTAGGAGGGTATTAAAGTAATTGTATAATTAGTCAAATATGGAATATATGATGCAATTATTATTTTTTGTAGGTTTTCCCATAAATTGATTAACCATCATCAATGATTATATTTTTGTCAATCAACCATTCTTAGCTCATAAACAATCACAAATCTTAATCTTAATCTGATAATTATTGGTGTTTTATGTTCAAACGTCATACAATGTTGTTTTATGTTGATGGTGTTATATTTCATAAACGAAGTTATGTCACTTGCGAAAACTCATTGTGTTTTATATTCGTGTTCAGCAACAAATGTAAAACACATTGTGTTTTATATTTAAGTTCCTTATTAGTAAGAACATTCAAAATAAAACACATATTTACTAACAACTAAAATAAACGATGAGTACAAAACACATTTTCATACACAATCAGTATCCCATGATTAGAAAACACACTAGAATATACAATTGAAAAAAAAAACACCTTTATAAACCGTCGTTTGTATGTTAAACCAAAATGTTGATCAAAATCATTTTTAGATGGAGATAAAACACACTGACGAAGATAAAACACACTGACGAAGATAAACACATTGATGAAGATAAAACACGCTGATGAAGATAAACAAACTGAATCGTAATGCAATCATTCCAGATAAAACACCATGACTTCAGCCTAGTTTCTTTGAAATCGTGATTAATTTGAAAGTTAAACCCAATATTTGTTTGGTTTTCCTCATATGATTTGAAGTTTGATGATCATTCTTGATAATTGTAGGTTTTTTATGAGAGAGAGAAGTTATTACAGGTTTTAATGAGGGAGAGAGAGAGAGAGAGAGATTATAAAAGGAATGAATATGAGAGAATAAGAAAATATTGATGGCTCATATTAAAGTCTCATTTAATTTGAGTGTGCATTTTACTATCCTACCCCTAAATAGTCTAATCAATTAATAATATTATAACACTAATTACAAGATTGCCACTCAATTAATTTACACCCTAGATTAAACTCATCTAATGGTTATAATTCCTTCTTAGCCTTCTCACAAAAAACACTCTTTGTACAGGATCTTGACCCTATATATATATATATATATATATATATATATATATATATATATATATATAGGGTAAGTATCCCATGAAAACCTTAATGAGTTGGAAAAACTCTAGAAACCCATCCTATGGTTCAGCTCTATCCACGTATGCCATCTTTTGAAGTCAATTGAAGGGTATTTTCGGTACCATTTGTTACTCTCTCCTCAGTTCTGACATATACACAGTTTCACACATTTAGATGAAAAGTCTTCCCCTCTCTACATTAACTCATTAAACGACCTACCACCATCTCCCCCAAAAACCAAATTATTATCTTTTCCTCTGGCCAAATCAAATATCCATGATATCCCAAGTTCCCAACATCGTCATATTTTCATTTCATCTATTACTTTAAATCTGTTACTATACTTTTAGTGGGGTGCAATGGATGGTGTCTATGATTCATCTTCTTTTCTTATCATCTATAAGTTCATCTCATCATCGTGGGTTTCATATTCGAAGACGGTGGATTTTAGTTCTTCCGGTGAGATGAAGACGGTGGGCTTCAGATCTGTGAGTCAAGATCCGGTGGTACAGGGGGTGTTACGTCGTGTGAGTGGGTTTTGTATATTCAAGATCCGATGGTCAAGATCTGTGAATCAAATAAAGGAAGTTTTGTTTTTTGATTTGATTTTTGGCAATTTTATATTCATTCCTTTTTTTTACCTTCAGTGACAATCTTGACAAAATCGTTTTTGGCAATTTTATATTCATTCCCTTTTTAGTTTTTACCTTCATTCCCTTCTATATTCAAGATCCGTGAATCAAATAAAGGAAGTTTAGTTTTTGATTTGATTTTTGGCACTTTTATATTCATTCTCTCTTTTTTTTTTTGGCAACGTTATGTTTCAACATTATTTTCGTTTATATGATCGGTTTTTTTGAATAATCAGTTATTATGTGTAATAATAACTAGATGTTTGCACAGATCTGAGGTGTAATAATAATCGTTTGGGGGGTGGTCTTGGATTTACAGATCTGATGTTGAATGATGGCTCGTCGGATGTTGATGATGGCTCATCGGCCAGGTGATGTTGATGATGCTTCTAGTTTGACAGATCTGAATCATAAGTTTTTCGTTTTTAAAAGATATGTTAATGTTTCAGGTTCTTCATTTGGTATACTGAATCATAAGTTTTTTTTTTTGTTTTTAAAAGATTGGTTAATGGAATGGTGGTTTACTGGAAGGTGTTTTTCCTACTTTAAATGCTTCACAAGTTTGTTTTTTTTTTTTTTTTTTTTTTTAGTTTTTGTGAACCGTGTGATTATTATGTTTTTTGAAATGTCAAGTTGGTTTGTGATTTTCATTTGTTTTATTTTTACTTGGTAAAATGGTTATAAAACTTATAATTAATAGATTGTTATGTTCTTTTTATTTCTTTAAATATAATCAAATGCATTTTGTTTATTTCTACTGTAGATGTTACATAAATCTAACATGGGGATTATAAGTTGTAACATGGTAACAAAAATCATAATATACTATAAGTAAAAGATGTAACACGTAACAAAAAGTTGTTTCATGTATATACATGTTTTTATTATAAGTTGGTATTTTTGTAACATGTTTTTGTAACAAATATCAATGATACCTATAACATGTTACAACGTAACACATAAGTGTTACAGACAAAACTAACTGATGATACCTATGACATGTTAAAACGTAACACATAAGTGTTATAGACAAATCTGACTGATCGGTTATCCATTAAAAGGTAATAAATTTGAATAAATGTAAAAGAAGGAAGAGAGATGAGAGAGATGCAGATTGAATAAATGTAAAAGAGGGAAGAAAGATGAGAGAGATGCAGGAGATAAAAAGAGGAGAGAGGAGAGAGGAGAGAGGAGAGAGAAGTGAATGAAAAAAGAGGACTAGGAAAAGCAAAATACCAAATATGCCCTTCTGTACCTTTTAATTTCAAAGTCACCTTTTTTTTGGAATAAAAAATGCTTGGATGAATCTTAGCCATTGATGAGTGTAGATCAATGGCTATAAATGGGTTTCTAGAGTTTTCACAACTCAAGAGGGTTTTTATTTTAACCCAACCCTATATATATATATATATATATATATATATATATATATATATATATATATATATATATATATATATATGGGAAAGTTAATTTGAGAACACATATATTTCGTGCGAACCGCGAGAACGCTATCTAAAACCCTTCAAATTCAAAATTTCTTTTTACACTTATCTTTATTACTAAAATACACTCTCAAAAACACAATTTAGGTGTAACTATTTAAACGTATACGAAAATAAATTGTTTTTACACATGTGTAAATTTATGGTTAGACATGTGTAAATTGTTTTATTTACACATGTGTAAAATGTTAATTTTAGAGTGTTTTTGCAAAACAAAAAAAAAAGATGAATTATTTAGAAAGAAAATTCATTTTTAAATGTTATATTTTAATTATAATTAAGTTTGTATCGAAAAAAATAATTTTGATTGGTTTTCTCATTTGTTCTCATGGTTCTCGCGATATTTAGCGTTCTCGAGATAACCTTCCTATATATATATGTGTGTGTGCACGCGCGCAATAATTATCATTTTGCATTGGTAATAATCTAGATAAGGGGGCAAGGGGTGCTCATAGTGTTTGAACTTGACTTAACTGATTTTAACCAATCCTGCTTTGCTACATCACTTCACTGAATTACTTCACTGAAACACGTTTTTGTAGGCAGCACTCCACTGATTTTTTTATTTATTTTCATTTACATACCCAAACATTTTTTTTTACATTTTTACACGGTTTTAACATTTAATTACTATTTCAACCGTTCCACCAAATGGTCAGCCAAATTTAAGTTTTTATCTTGGAAAGCGTCGAGTAAATTGAATTAACTCACCTAAACAGTCAGCGAATTAATTCTTAACAGTGCCACCGTCGTTGTATATAAAGTGATCAAACCGTGGGGTTAAAAGCCACAATTTACCACGATTTAAAAAACCAAACACACAAAAAATGAACCCGTGGACCGAAGAAAAAGAAATGGCCCTTGTGGTTTGCCACAAGGATGCGTCGAACGACCCCGAAATTCAACTCTTCCCCCCGGGACGATGGGTCGGCCTCCCCCCGAGGGGTTTGGGCTTGAGTGTTTAGCGACTTCGTTGAACACGTTGGCAACAACACTGCCAAGACTGTCCGCGACCTCCAGTTCAAGTGGGGCGACCTCAACATCAAATGTGAGAGGTGGACCACCCTATACTAGCAACAAGTGACGGATGATCCGGAGCTTGACGAGGACTTGGCTATCGGATTCACTCAATATGAGTATGAGGTTCGATACGGCAACGCTTTCGATCATGTCGAGGCATGGCGAATGTTGCGCAAACTTTAAGTGTTTTTCTTTGTTTTTAATGTATTTTTAGTATTATTATGTTTAAAATATTTATTAATGCAAGGTTATAATTTTTATTTACATTACATTCTAATAAACATACGGTTAATACAAAAACCTAAATAAATGAACGTTATTATACATATAAAACAAATGGTAAAAATAAAAAACACTAAAACACACGGGGTAAACTGAAAATTTTGCTTTTTTTTAAAAACCAACAAACCATCCGGTACCAACACGGTAAACAGAACCAGCGAAACGGTCCACGGGACCACTACCAGTGTGGGTGGCGGCGATGTTACCGTGCTGGTAGTTGGTACCCGTGGACAATTCTGTAGGGGCCCCGTCCACCCTAATAGATTTAGCATTTAAATTATTAAGTAGTTCAAGAAGTCTTTAATGCAATAAAGTAAAACACGAATAAGGAAAAATAAGTCTTAAACACAAAAAGTCCTGCTTTTGCAGTGTGCGCGCGCGTACACACACACACACACATATATATATATATATATGTGTGTGTGTGGGGGGGGGACAAAAGTAAAAGTCCACTAATTTTAACGTTATTTTACTAACTTTGTAAAAATAATATTAAAAATGGAGGACGGTTAATCATGCATCATATGGTGGCACTACGTAAAAAAGGGGCTACAGCAACACTTTTCGCAAAAGATAAGGGTGTACCAATCGGGTTTGTCCCAATTACTAATTGTTATGCGTCTTATGTCAAAGCTTTGATGCAAAACTACTATTGAGTCGGGATCTCACTGGAAGCAGCTTCTCTATTTTCACAGGGTAGAGGTACGGCTGTCTACATCTTATCCTCCTCAGAATCTAACTTAGCTTTGCTATTGGTGGATTAACTGAGTATGATAATGGAGTCTTAAACATAAAAGTTCATGTACCTTAATTTGGTTCTAACCATTTTAATACTATTTTTTTCTTGTTAATTATTACTAAAATTGATGCAATTTAAATCACTCATTCAATTAATGATGATATGTTTTTTAAAGAATTATTATTGTACATAGTAATCCATTTTATTCTTAAAATTATCTTTTTTTTTTATAAACATCAAGTATACCGCTTTAATTGTAATTATTCATTTGAACAAAATGATGTACAAAGACAACATGTAATCTATTCTATTAGTATAAAATGAATTTTAATTATTGCAATAACAAGGTGTTTATTAAAATGATAAAAGTTTGGCTAGAATAAAAAGTGTAGAAGTTAGGAGGTTTAAGGTAAAATAAAAACAAAACAATATGTTGCGGAAAAATGAGAGGTGCGACTGCGGGGTTCCTGAACTTCGAGTTTTGACCGAGAGTTGCCCACCAGCTAGACTGGTGATTACTTTGTTAAAAAGTTCGTTTTAAAGTTGGCTAACATCTGGTTGTAGGTTCATTAACAGATCTTGAGTTTAGGTTTTGAATAATGGTTCTAACAATCAAAATAAAATTCGGATTTCAAAGGTCATGCATAGCGAAGTTAGAATGTAATGTTCAAAGGTGAAACTGATTGAAGAGATATGTACCTGCACACGTGCAGGAAAGAAACCCGCGTACACGTCAACACAATAGTATGACATGGCGTTCTGGAAGACGGCGCATGCGACCACAAAAAAGGACAAGTGTCACCCGACAGGAGCAGAGCCAGCAGCCAATCACAGGCCAGAACACCCTGCTCCACGATCGCCTGCCAGTACGAGGTACAGAAAAGGACGAAAAAGACGACGCCAGGACACGTGGACCAATCAAAGGAAGACAGCGCAGAAAATGACAACGGCCACGATCGTACAAGACAGCTGTCATTCTCCTCACAGCCAATCACAGGCCACCTAAGCAGCCTATAAATATCTCCCTTCGTCATCAGAAGAAGGGATCGAAAATCAAGAGAAAGAATTCATATAGCGTGCTGTGAGAGATAGATTATAGTCGAAACTCTGTAATAATCACATAACAGTGTCTTGTAACTTGTCTTGATAAATATATAAAGCTCGTCCCTTTGTATTACTAGTTCATTATCATTGTTATATCTGATTATTAGATCGGTGTTTCTTCATTGGCGCCATCCGTGGGACTAAGTTATCAAGAACAGCAACCTAAAAACTTTTATCTCTCAAAAAACCGGCAATGAGTTCTTTACCGATGACAGCAAACTCTCCAACAGGCACGTCTGGCACTGGTGCTGCTCCGGCAACCACCAGCCAGCCGGACAGCCACATGGAGGAGCAAGTTCACGGCACAGACGTGGGCCGCACCCCGTCCTCCGGAACGAGGCAAACCCCGTCATTCCATTTTGCCACTGACAATCTTCAAACTTCGCCTGCTGGTCACACTGCGCCGATGGTTAGCCCGGAGGTGTGGTATGCGCAGCAGAAAGAAGCTCTGAAGCAAGCATTTATGAACAAACTTAAAGAACAACAGCTGAGAGAAGCATCCCGCGCCCTGTCCTTCAGCGAAGGAAGGCCCGTCACTATCTCCGAGGGGCCATCCAGAGCTGCCGGACACGCCGGCGGAAGCCATCACGTCACTGACCCAACATGGAGGGAGGACTCCGGGTACATAATCGAAGAAAATAAATAATTTATTACTAAAAGAAAAAGGTGTAACGAATCCATACCTTAGAAGCTCAGTTTTAACTTAAGTTAACACCATCCTTGAAACCCGTGATAACCTAACTTATGTTTGTTCAAGATTAGGGTCATATACTGATTTCGTGGTAGCTTGCGTGGTTCTGGTATTTGCAATTGTTTATCGGTTGTTGCTTCTTAACAAAACCTAATTCAGTCATATGGGTTCGGGACTTTTGACTTTCAGAACAGTTTTTCGGCGATTTTCAGAGCTTTATCAAGATTCCATTCAATCGGGTATGCATACGCAATCAGATACACGAATTGAAGCTGGAAAAGCATGGCAATGTTAGAACTTTTATGGTTTCTTTATTTGCGAGACGAGGTGATGAGGGTAAATAACAATTTTTTTTTTGTTTTTTATCCTTGAGCTGTAGGCTTAGTTGTTGAATTTGATTGGAGCCACTAATTAAGTTTATCCAATCGTTGGTCGAGTTTGGGTTGCGGGCCAAGTAGAATTTGTTTTTTTTGAGTTTGGGTTTTGACATTTATCAACCGTGATTATATATTGACTAGGTTTTGTGAATTCAGCATTCAGGTGTTTTGTCTGCAAAAGTCTTTGTATGAGCAAATTGGTTTGTTTGACAATGTTCAGTAGAATAACCATCAAGTTTAGGCATGTTCCATTGATGTGTTTGTTCACGGTTTCCAATTTATTCTCGCTTGTTATTGTTATATTTGAAACGGGATGGTTGTAACTGGAATGTTCGACGATTTTGGGTTTGGTTGATTGGTTTGTCAAGAGAACTTCGATGTGGTAGTGATGTGGGATAAACCTGAGAAAATGAGCCCACGGTTTTGGAAAATAAAAGCAATTGGGATGATTGCTCATGTTTGACGAGGAGTGTTGCTTCAGTATCATAGAGACCACGGTTTGTGAGATTGGGATGCGTCTATGGTGGTTTTTGCCATGACTAGGTCTGTGATGACCGTATTGGAGCTGCCAGGAGCTACAATGGGTCTGTCAAGTTACTAATTAGAATTATTGCCGCAGCTAGGTGGATACGTGGACATGTTTGAAGTTTGCTTTGTTCTCTGGGAGCTGGACCTAGAAGACTTTTATTCTTTTGTGTTTAGAGATTACTGAATACTGAGGACTGGATTGTTGTATGCTTGTTGACGGACTTGGTGTTTATCACAAGACCATCAAGTGAGAGATGGTTGGGTTTGAAGTCCCTATTATTGGGTTTGTTTTAATTGGGTGTTTAGAAGGCCCCTTTTGGGTTTCTTGTCGCTAAGCCTTAAGCCCTAATTGTTCTCTATATTGTGTCTAAGTATTGTAATATGTGTGCACTGAGCTTATGAAATAACCTAGTTGCTACCTGTAAACGTAGGTTCCCCTACTGGGACTGAACCACGTAAAATTTTTGTGTCGTGTTTATTCTCTGTTTATCGGGTGTTTAATCGTTTGTGTGTGTATGTTGTTTCCGTTGCGCCACCTGATAGCTAACATCTATAAGTAATTATCTTTGGAAGAGGTGAGATTACTTGCTTATAATCACATACTTTATGGAGCTTAATTTAGTTTTGAGTTTATATTAAAAAATCTAATCATATTTCATTCTAGAGTCTTAGGTTTTTCTTTTACCGGTCCTCTGTTGTATTTATCATTTCAAATGTTTATTTATTTAGCATAACTAACTGTATTTCTTGACTAACTGCTAATAAGAAATTATAGATATGAAAAAAACTATTATATATGCCTATGACCAAGAGTTTAAGATTTCATGATGATTAATGGATTTCAAGTTGCTTATAGCCTATTCAATGAATAATCAAGTTGGTTTTTATTTTGTTTTTAATGGGTTTGACCTAAAACCTAAAACAAAGATGTAGACCTGATTAATTAAAAGCCCAACCCATAGGGATTGATTAATAAGTTTTTTTTTTTTTAACTGAAAATTTCATTAATAAATTTCTATATAGCTTCTCTGTGTACTTTTATAAAAAAAAAAATCAGCTTTTCTTTTTTATAATTTAGTACTTATTTATAATTAACTAGTGGGTTTACCCGCGCGTTGTGACGGGATCCAAAAAAACTTGTAATACGCTAGCATTTTTTCCACCGTGTGTTGTGACGGGTAAAAGATCAAAATAATTTGAGTTTTATGGTTAACTATGAAACTAATTAACATGACAAATTCAAATTGTTTGCATATTTTTTTTGAAAGGCGAATTTCTTGCTCCTTGTGAGACTTGAACTCAAGACCTCACACTTTTAGTGTATTAAAAGGCATTGCCTTACCACTGGACCACCAACCCCAATGGCTCAAATTGTTTGCATATGATACAACATTCCAAAGTCTCTAAAATGACTGCAAAACAAGAGGTGCCGTAACTCTATTTGATTAAAGGAATATGTCAAATAACAAGTGGGAAAATAAAACTTCATGTGTTATAAGTGGAAATGATCAAATGGACGTGTTGGGTAATGGGTTAAAACGGGTTGTCTTTAATGCGGGCAAAGTGGTTCATTTCGGCCGACTCGCCCCATACTTTTACAAATAGTCATTGTCAAAATATGATGACAAAAATTATGTTGTCACAAAAATAATCTATTTTAGTTTATAAATAAAATGATTTAGGCGGCTATAAGCTTGTAAGCACTAAAGATATAACACGGGCACTTCCAACCCATTTGACCCACTTGAATAATTTTTTTTATTTGAACCCTTTGACCTATTAGGGAAACATTATAACCCAAAATGACCCATAAAGTAAAATGTCTCAAGGATCACCATGTAAATAGCATTCAAACCTTAATGAGTCGGTTTTTATAATAAACATTGTATCCTTGAACGTTGATATCAACTTTCGCATCTTCGACGAATCCCATAGTAACAACTGCAACTATCTGTTGATTAAAATACCTAAAAGATGATTATAAAATTTAAAATAATACATAAGTAACAAACTTAATAAAGACATCACATTTGAATCCTGAATATCTTTTCCACGAAGAATCATCCGGAATCCAAGAGGAATTCTTAGATAAAGAATTGATGCATAACTCTGAAAGAAAAGGTATAAAGGATGCATAACTCTGAAAGAAAAGGTATAAAGGTGCACAAATTTTTAAGAATTGTATTATAAAGAATATGATCTTTTGAGTTATTTTTTTACTCATAAGTAACGGTTATTCATGAGTTAATTAAAGATAAATTTCCTAAAAATGTAAGAAATATAAAACAAAATTATAACTATTTATTATAAATCGTACAACTTTACTGTAACATATTAATGTATAAATCTAAACTACAAAGTGTAGAAAAACCGGTCTAACAATTTTATGAATAGATTGGAGTTGAAATAATATGTTTTTTAACAAGAAAACGGTGTTTTTAGTACTTATAACCTCTTAAATCGCTTTATTCGGACTAATTATATTTTAATGATATTTTATACATTAATTATTTTTAAAACTCAAGAGAAAAGGAAGTTAACTCCTTACAAATTACCTGTCCTGACCAAACCGTTTTGATCCGTTTTGCATTATTATTTTGTACAATTGTTATCAAAGATGGTACACAAGGGTATAAATGGAAGAAATGGTGTAAAAAATTGGGGATTTTTAAAACTCAAGAAAAAAAGGAATTTAACTCACAAATTACCTGTCCTGGCCAAACCGTTTTGACCCGTTTTAACCGTTTTGCATTATTATTTTGTACAATTGCTATCAAAGATGGTACACAAGGGTGTAAAATGGAAGAAATGGTGTAAAAATTTAGGATTACACTTTAGACTCTTGGGATGCCATCTTAACTTTTGCTTATGCCTCCCCTATATAATGAAGTATAGATAATCATAAGAAGATACCCAAAATGCACAATAATTATAAAATATACATATACATACCTACCCAAAATGGAATACTTGACATAGTTCAAATGCTTTGATATTGTTATGTAATTCTTTAAGAGTTGTGCGTAAAACTCCCAGCTTTCTTATGTAGTCCTTCACATCTTCATTCTTATGTATTTCTTCACTCCAAATAGCAACTATCTTAGTGATGCAAGGAGGTTATATCCAATTGTTCAAGAATTTAAAGTAAGTTAGATAATGTGGATGCAACTTACAATACATTAGTGCAATATAAAAGTCGAATATTGAATAGATATAGAGATATTTCATAAAATAAAGAAGCAGCACCTTTGAATACATAAACCTTGGCATTGCAAAAAAAAACAACGGCATCTTAATCAACAAGTGGATGAAGTAAATGTTTGCACGAATCATAATCAATTATTACACCGTCACAAATTCATAAACAAACAACAAAATACAACGATTATGAGCAACAAGTACCTCCTCCATATGTGTTAAAAGCAAAATCAACGAAAACAAAACAAATTAGAAAGAATTTGGGTTAACCGTAGGCGGTGGGTTAAAGAAGAAGATGATGATTGAAAAGGGTGATTATATTGTTGAGCCAATTCTATAACTCCATGTCCTAATAAACTTGGTTATTAAGATAGGTTTAATGGTGGAGGTAATATTGTAGGTGGTACATGGGTCACGATTTTATTAAAATAATATTAATAAAAATTAAAAGGATACCTTTATACAACTATGAGAAATTGTAGTACCCGTACTGAGTACAAATCCAAACGAAAATAACATTAAATACAACATAAAATGATTCAAACCGAAGATTTCATCAAGAGCTTGAACCGCGTCTTCTTATATGATTTCTTCTTTGTCTTTAACGAAGACCTGAACCGCGTCCTTTTGTATGATCCTTCTTGGTTGCAAGAATTAACAAAAAATAATGTTGACGGTTGTGACTAAGGCACGTGTTTAACATGCTTCCCTTAAAACAAATTATGTGCATCTACTCAAGATAACGCGTCTGTTTCCCAGGGTACAACAACCGAAGCAGTCTGTACTGGCGGAGAAGGCCACACGCCCAAGGTTGCACCGGAAAAAACTATAGTGTTAAAACTTGTGGAACAAATAATAATAGAAATGTGGTGGAATCAAGTATAGAAAAACTTATCTCTACAAGTTCCCAACATATGAACATATAGGTCAAGTTTTCCTTCTTCTTCAAGAATTCTTTTATGGATCCTCTTCTTTTTTAGTCTTTCAAATGAGACACAAAGCCTTCTATGTATACAAGATCTAAGGATGAGTGTAGAGACTAACTTAATTAGAGCCATAAACTCTAATAAAGTGAAATAAAAAACTCTACTCAAGAGTCTCCTTAATAATTTCACTAAAATCAATTAAATTCCATTCATCATATTATTAATTTTTTGTAATTTCTAACATATTCTTAAATCAATCATTCATTGGTAACATTGATGATGAAAGAAGGAAAACCATATGGCAATTGATGTTTGTGAGAGTAGGGATGGAAAAAGAGGGTAGTATTGTAAAAGTGTTTTGATATTGTAAAGGATGATGTGGGTGAAATGTCTACATTACCCTACTAAGTGTCTTAATTGTCACAACTATCCTCATAATACCCTTAAATTTCTTGCTTAAATATGTTGTACATGTTGCTTCTTAAGTTGTACGGAAATGCAAATTACCATCTTGTACATCACTCCTCCTTTATAATGTACTAGTAGGAAGCCCGCGCGTTGCCGCGGGAGCGATGATATAAAATGTGATATTCTATATTTAGTTTTATCAATTCTCTCGTGTATCATGTCCATGAGGATTTATGTACCCTAACTGAGCCTTAAAAATATGCTAAAACTATGTGAAATGCATATACATGTGTTGGTAACTATAAATACTTTAAATCATTATGTCCACCATTCAAATTATAAGTTTTTTAATCAATTCAAAATCGAATTCCATGTATAAATAAGTTTGAAATTCGGAGTGGAGGTTAGTGGTCGATTGAGGGTGCCCCGCCCCACTCTCATTTTCTTTGCTCAATAGTGTAAATTTACGTGTCATCGGCCTGAATTTTTGTCACACACTCAAATTCCACATGCGGGGTTTTACCGCGAGTCGCGTGACACACCAGGATCCAAGTCAACGGTCACAATAAACGACAACTAAATGATATGAAAACAATGTAAATTGCCTAATAAGTTTTCAAAAATCTAATCATTGCTGCGGAAGCGTAAACTTTATTACAACCGAAAGTAAAACATAAAAAGTCTGAAAGTACTAAAAGACGTGCAAGTGAATCCTAGACGCCGTGAGACTCCGTGCGCATACCGATAGCTGCTACCTTAGCGACCTGAGAAAAACATGCTAAAGAACGTCAGCAAATAATGCCGGTGAGTTCACAGGTTTTTAAGTAAAAACGTTACATGAGCTTTTGAAAGACTATCATGATACAACCGACCGATGAAAACACTCGTTAAACATTTGAACTCCATAACGAACCTCCCAAACGAACTATCGCCCACCGCGGTTAACGAACTACCATCCCATGGTCAACGAACTACTATATCATAGCTAACGGACTACCATCCCATGGTCAACGAACTACCATATCATAGCTAACAAACTACCACATAGGGGCGAACGAACTACCGCACCGCGGCTAACGAACTGCCACAACATAGGCCATATAATACTGAACATAAATGAATACCTTGAACCCAAATGAACACTCCCAAACGCAATGAACTTGCGAACACAATTGACACACGTTTAAAGAACACAACATGTTTTCTCCCCCGAAAATGTAAAACCAGTAAAAGAGTGGGGCCGTGAAACTCACCTGTGACATCCGTCACCCTCGACTTTCATCTAGTTTACAATTTTAGACCTTCAAACATTTCTTGTAATTGTTGTCGTTTTCAAATTCAATAAATGTGCGAAACTCAAGTTATATTATTTGCATGTATTTTGGATCTCGATCTCGATTTAATCTAACGCGTATGTTGCAACGTTATTCGGAAAAAAAAATATATATCATAAAAAAATTTCAAGTTATACAAGTTTTGAGTTAATTAGTTAACTTAGTTAGTGGTTATAAAGGGAAAAATTAACAAGGAAACCTTAAAACTAACTAAAGTTAAATGTGAGGGGCCAAACTTGCCAATTCCTGAAAGTTTTAAAATAAATCCCTCCTTGGTTTGCTGCTGTCACGAAATTCCGGCCAAAGGAAGTTCCGGCCGCCGGACTGTTTTTCCGGCGAGGCCCCAACACGCGATTTAAATACCTGTTTCAACGCCTTTATGAATCCAAACGTTTTCTCCATCAATGATTAACGTATTACAACCATTTAATTGGGTTAATGACGAGTTTAAAAGTGTAAAATCGTGGGTTTAATAGGGTAACCGGCGAGCCTTTATACCAACCTTAAACACGTCTTTTTAATCGTGTATAAATACCTAGATGATTGTAAATGGTTGCTGCACCATTACACAACAAAACCCACAACAAAATTCCACCTAAAAAACGTTCAGAAGCCTCTCTAATCGCGTTTCTTTTGGGCGAGTTTTGAAGCTTCAATTTTGATCCTAAAAACGTGTTGTAAGTATACAATCTTGTTTGTATTATGTTACTCGATCGTTGTAGAGTAAAACCCCCTTATTACAGAGCTTCAATCATGTCTTAATCAGGTTAATTGAACATTGGTTGAGGTTAGGGTTCTTGGGCTAGATGAATTGGGAAAGAAGATGAGTTAAGTTTTATTATTTAAAAACCATCTTGTTCCAAATTAATCAACAAAACTTACATGTGGTCCAGTGGTTTGTTTGCATACCTTAAGTCTTGGAGGTCTGGTAGACTCGGGTTCGAGTCCCTTGGCTCACGGGTTGGGTACTTTTTTTGCCAAGCATTTCTTTTTTTTTTCTTTATTATTATTTTGTTTATATATAAATTGCATTAAAACTTGAAATATTCATAACTAATTCATTTTTGCTCCAAAAATTATGAAAATTTAGGTGTAGCTTCTTGATAACTTATAGAAAATTATTATACTTTTATTTTCTGTAAAATCTCATATTTTTATATTTTTATCGAATTTATTTGTTTTAATCATATTTAATTGATAAAAAATTCATTTTTAATGATTTTAATCTCAAACTTTTTGGGTAATTATTTCTCATCATCATGAACTGATATAAAAATTTTTGGTTCAGAAAACATTTATTTTATTAATTTTCCTATTTTTAATCATTTAAACATGATTTAATCTCATTAAATCAGTTTTAAATATAAATAAGTTTATAAAAATTATGAGAAAATTATTTTCACTAATTTACATCAGAAATCATCCATTTTCTATAAAAATAGCATTTTTGGATCATGTCTTGAATTATTAGTCTTATTTATGAGTAATTAGACATAATTAATAATTTATTTATTTGTACTATTAAAAATCTATTTTATGTGTACTTTTCTTATAAGATAGAAATGTTTTATGTTTGAAAATCTTATTTACCATTTGTAGATCATTGTGAAACACATAATTATTTATCTATAATTATTGCATTTATTTATAATAATTAGTTAAAGAAATTAACTAAATTATTTTGTCATAATTATGCAAATATATTTTGATCTAAATATTTAATTGGTAACAATTATATTACCTAAATCATATTTACAAACTTTAGTATATTATTTTTTTATATACAACTTTTACATTAATTCGACTAATCATAAAAACTCTAATTCCCCAAATCGACTTAGCAAACCCTAATGCATTAGACCCTAGTTACTTTAGACTCTTAGACATTTCCTTATTAGTATTCTTACACATTATAGGTTGAATTCCTCGGAATTCCCATTACTTAGCTCACGACCGCTTAAGTGGATTTTGATCGCTTTCGCAAACTGTGAGTATATCTTTCCCCTTTTTTACTATTTATTCTTTTGGGGTGATTCATGTACCATTATTATTAAACTTACGTATATTGTTTACAAAGCAATGTGCTCTTTGATATGTTGTGTGTGAATTGTATGAACGATTTGTCAAAGTCATTAACCTTTGGGCCGCACCTAACAATAAGTAGTACTACGAATTATATCCCTTGGTTACTTACGTGAACGAGTTAAGTCCTTGGTCATTGTTATGGTTTTTCTTGAACGATGGGTGAACGATTATTGAACGATGGGAGGCTTGATTTTGACCCTTTTACATATTACAAACATCAAGGCACATAAATTGCAAATTACTGGTTGAACGAAAATGGATATACTCACCAATACATTATATGTGTTGACAAAATTATTTTGTACATGTTTCAGGTGAAGTTTGATCTTGCATGCTTTTCACGCTTAGGCTGGACCTAGTGCTTAAATAAAAGTTGAACATTTATTATTTATGTTTGAGATTTATATTAAGACTCTTTGTATTTCGTTTTGAACAATGGAAGTTATTTGCTATTAATATTTACAATTTAGTCCATGTGCTATTGAACAATCGTCACTACGTGACACCTCGATGTTTCCGCCATCGGTTGGGGTGTTACAGATTGGTATCAGAGCCATGGTTATAGGGAATTAAGTTATTAGTAAATGCTTTTGACCTAGACTATAACTAAGCTACCCATTATATGCTTTCTTTTATTCTCATATTTCTTTAGACAGATTTTTTCTCCTTTTACTTTTCATTATATTCAAGAAGATCATATTCCACAAACAAAACGAAAACACCAAGTTAGGAGTGATATCCATATCTTGGTGAATAGTTTCACTCCTTACATGTTTTATTTATTTATCTTGGAATATTTTCCTTTCGAGATAGGAGACGTCCAAATCTCAAGGAATTTATCCCTCCAAAAGAAACTTAAATCACTAAGCTAGGAGTGATATCCTTATCTTAGTGACCAGTTTCACTCCATCGTATTTTTACTTTTTGGAAGTATATCTTTGAGTTAGGAGTGAAATCCACATCTCAAGGATATATATTTCCACATCTCAAGATCCGCTAAGGTTTTGGAAAATTATTTGTGACGGGGCACGTGCAATCTGGAAGGGTGAGCGCCTGTATTCTGAGTTTTCTGTCTAGGTTGGTAATTCGCATAAATCCCAATCAGACGAGGGACCCGTTTACCTACCTGGGAATTCTCGGGATGAGCATTCACTTATAGGCTAAAGTACGCCCCCACGAGTCACTAATAATATTTCAATTTCTTTGGTTAGTCATCAGTTTCCTGATAAACAATCCCAAATATCTCATTTTAGTCTTGATATTTCATTTGCTTTTATCATGATTTGATTTTCATCATTAATCTATTGAACTTTTCCCATATTGATTTCTAAGTTTCTCTTTAATTATGCAAATTCCTCGTATGCTATGTGTCATTCAAAATCTTGAAATTGGATCTCATAAGTATTGCTTTATTTTTGTAGATGTCTGACCGCGAATCTCGCAAAAGAGCTTCTAAGCGTCAAGCTAAGTTGAAATCTGATCAGCGTATCGCGACCATGCTCAATGACAAGTTGGAAACACTTGTTCCTAACATCATTAATGCTATTATTCCAAACCTTCACCCGAACGGTAGCTCGAATGGGAACTCTAATGGGAATGCGGGTGGAAATGGTGGAACTAGTGAGAATAAGTGCACATTCAAACATTTCAACTCTTGCCATCCCAACAAGTTTAATGGCACTGAGGGAGCCACTGGGTTACTTGAATGGTTCGAAAGTATGGAGAATACGTTCATTAATAGCGACTGTCCAACTAACCTACGTGTTCGTCATGCCACGGGTGTTCTTCAAAAGAGAGCGCTCACTTGGTGGAATGGTGAAAAACATGCTCGAGGGACGGAAGCTGCTTTAGCTATGTCTTGGGATGATTTCAAAATCGCCATGACTACTGAGTTCTGTCCTCGTAGTGAGATGAAGAAATTGGAGGATGAGTTCTATCACCTCAAGCAGGATAGTGGAAACAATGTTCCCTACAACAACCGTTACCACGAGTTAAGCTTACTGATTCCTCGTATGGTAACCCCGGTATCCTTGGCTATTGAGAAGTATATTGAGGGACTGCCACCTCAGATCCATGATTCGGTTATGGGAAGTAAACCTGCTACTGTAGAGGATGCCATTCGTCTCGCAGCATCTCTTACAGACAAGCATGTCAAGGATGGTACTCTAACTCGTAAGGGTACTAAAAGGCCTACTGAAACCACTTCAAACCCTGCTATCACTGAACCTTCCCAAGAAAACTCTGCCTCTGCCTCTAGTTCCAATAAGAAACGAAAAGGTGGAAACCAAAACTATGCTGTTGTTGCACCTCTTAAACAGGTTCCTGTTGCAAACCCACCTGCTGCACCCCAAACTCAAAAGGTTCAAGGGAACTATGCAGGTGTGCACCCTAAGTGCACCACATGCAACTCTCACCACCCTACCAACCGACCCTGCTGGAAATGTGACACTTGTGGTCGACTGGGTCATACCACCCCTTTCTGTCGTGTTGTTAATCGACCCGTGAATAACCCACAGACTGCTACCCAAAACCAGGGAGTTGGTCAACCCAGAGTTTGTTACGCTTGTGATGATCCCGACCATATGCTAAATAGATGCCCTCATCTCACGGCTTTTATCCAGACCCGTCAACACAACCCAGCAGCCCCGGCAGTTCCAGCAATTCAAGCAGCTCCAGCTCGTGGTCGTGCTTTCAACATCAATGCTAACCAATATCAAGCTATCAACGACGTTGTCAATGGTACATTTCTTATTACTAACTTATATGTTTCGATTTTTTACTGGTGCGGATAGGAGTTTTGTCACGTTAGAATTTGAACCTTTGCTTGCTTGTACTTGTCCTCACTTTACCCATCCTTTTACTGTGGAGGTTACTAATGGCAATCTTATTCTTATAAAATTTATGCTCCATAATTGCACGCTGAACTTAAACGATTATAATTTTTATGTAGATCTTATATCTGTAGGAATTTTATGAATCGAGTTTGTAAACCTTTCTTGAACCAATACGTAAGTGTTTTTCGTCGATAACATACTCATATATTCCACAACTAGAAACCTCCACTTGAAATAAATTTCGAGACGAAATTTTCTAAAGTAGGGGAGACTGTGACATCCGTCACCCTCGACTTTCATCTAGTTTACAATTTTAGACCTTCAAACATTTCTTGTAATTGTTGTCGTTTTCAAATTCAATAAATGTGCGAAACTCAAGTTATATTATTTGCATGTATTTTGGATCTCGATCTCGATTTAATCTAACGCGTATGTTGCAACGTTATTCGGAAAAAAAAATATATATCATAAAAAAATTTCAGGTTATACAAGTTTTGAGTTAATTAGTTAACTTAGTTAGTGGTTATAAAGGGAAAAATTAACAAGGAAACCTTAAAACTAACTAAAGTTAAATGTGAGGGGCCAAACTTGCCAATTCCTGAAAGTTTTAAAATAAATCCCTCCTTGGTTTGCTGCTGTCACGAAGTTCCGGCGAAAGGAAGTTCCGGCCGCCGGACTGTTTTTCCGGCGAGGCCCCAACACGCGATTTAAATACCTGTTTCAACGCCTTTATGAATCCAAACGTTTTCTCCATCAATGATTAACGTATTACAACCATTTAATTGGGTTAATGACGAGTTTAAAAGTGTAAAATCGTGGGTTTAATAGGGTAACCGGCGAGCCTTTATACCAACCTTAAACACGTCTTTTTAATCGTGTATAAATACCTAGATGATTGTAAATGGTTACTGCACCATTACTCAACAAAACCCACAACAAAATTCCACCTAAAAACGTTCAGAAGCCTCTCTAATCGCGTTTCTTTTGGGCGAGTTTTGAAGCTTCAATTTTGATCCTAAAAACGTGTTGTAAGTATACAATCTTGTTTGTATTATGTTACTCGATCGTTGTAGAGTAAAACCCCCTTATTACAGAGCTTCAATCGTGTCTTAATCAGGTTAATTGAACATTGGTTGAGGTTAGGGTTCTTGGGCTAGATGAATTGGGGAAGAAGATGAGTTAAGTTTTATTATTTAAAAACCATCTTGTTCCAAATTAATCAACAAAACTTACATGTGGTCCAGTAGTTTGTTTGCATACCTTAAGTCTTGGAGGTCTGGTAGACTCGGGTTCGAGTCCCTTGGCTCACGGGTTGGGTACTTTTTTTGCCAAGCATTTCTTTTTTTTTTCTTTATTATTATTTTGTTTATATATAAATTGCATTAAAACTTGAAATATTCATAACTAATTCATTTTTGCTCCAAAAATTATGAAAATTTAGGTGTAGCTTCTTGATAACTTATAGAAAATTATTATACTTTTATTTTCTGGAAAATCTCATATTTTTATATTTTTATTGAATTTATTTGTTTTAATCATATTTAATTGATAAAAAATTCATTTTTAATGATTTTAATCTCAAACTTTTTGGGTAATTATTTCTCATCATCATGAACTGATATAAAAATTTTTGGTTCAGAAAACATTTATTTTATTAATTTTCCTATCTTTAATCATTTAAACATGATTTAATCTCATTAAATCAGTTTTAAATATAAATAAGTTTATAAAAATTATGAGAAAATTATTTTCACTAATTTACATCAGAAATCATCCATTTTCTATAAAAATAGCATTTTTGGATCATGTCTTGAATTATTAGTCTTATTTATGAGTAATTAGACATAATTAATAATTTATTTATTTGTACTATTAAAAATCTATTTTATGTGTACTTTTCTTATAAGATAGAAATGTTTTATGTTTGAAAATCTTATTTACCATTTGTAGATCATTGTGAAACACATAATTATTTATCTATAATTATTGCATTTATTTATAATAATTAGTTAAAGAAATTAACTAAATTATTTTGTCATAATTATGCAAATATATTTTGATCTAAATATTTAATTGGTAACAATTATATTACCTAAATCATATTTACAAACTTTAGTATATTATTTTTTTATATACAACTTTTACATTAATTCGACTAATCATAAAAACTCTAATTCCCCAAATCGACTTAGCAAACCCTAATGCCTTAGACCCTAGTTACTTTAGACTCTTAGACATTTCCTTATTAGTATTCTTACACATTATAGGTTGAATTCCTCGGAATTCCCATTACTTAGCTCACGACCGCTTAAGTGGATTTTGATCGCTTTCGCAAACTGTGAGTATATCTTTCCCCTTTTTTACTATTTATTCTTTTGGGGTGATTCATGTACCATTATTATTAAACTTACGTATATTGTTTACAAAGCAATGTGCTCTTTGATATGTTGTGTGTGAATTGTATGAACGATTTGTCAAAGTCATTAACCTTTGGGCCGCACCTAACAATGAGTAGTACTACGAATTATATCCCTTGGTTACTTACGTGAACGAGTTAAGTCCTTGGTCATTGTTATGGTTTTTCTTGAACGATGGGTGAACGATTATTGAACGATGGGAGGCTTGATTTTGACCCTTTTACATATTACAAACATCAAGGCACATAAATTGCAAAGTACTGGTTGAACGAAAATGGATATACTCACCAATACATTATATGTGTTGACAAAATTATTTTGTACATGTTTCAGGTGAAGTTTGATCTTGCATGTTTTTCACGCTTAGGCTGGACCTAGTGCTTAAATAAAAGTTGAACATTTATTATTTATGTTTGAGATTTATATTAAGACTCTTTGTATTTCGTTTTGAACAATGGAAGTTATTTGCTATTAATATTTACAATTTAGTCCATGTGCTATTGAACAATCGTCACTACGTGACACCTCGATGTTTCCGCCATCGGTTGGGGTGTTACATCACCTTAGAGTATGTCCTCAGTAATATAGAAATCCGATACGTGTGTGATAGTCCCTACTAGTGGCGACCTATCAATGAGTTTACATAAGTGTGATGACTACTAACCCGAAGGCTAATCAGTCCCTAAATTGTCCAGACCATGACCGTGTATGCTGAAAACATGTTTAAACGTTAAACCGACCAAACCAGACAAAACCCGACATCCCATTGGTGACCCGACATCCCACGTGTTAGCCACATACAAGATATCATGCAACATATGCAATTAAACACTTAGCATGCGCAAACATTCACCCTATCTAGCATAACGCCCAATTAACGCATAAACAAGTCTGAACACGTGTTACCAAGTTATTATACATGTCACGGGGTTCCTAACATGTTCCTAGGTGTCAAACCGTGTTCCAGGACGTTAAAATACACATATAACAGAAGTACACGCGATTAGGAATCAAACATGCAATTAGGAAAAGTCAACTGGTGATTAGGATGGTCAACTGGTGATTAGGATTGTAATCACATGAACATACTAGCGGTTAGGCTCCCAATCGCCTCATGTAACATGCGATTGGGGCCAATCGCCCCTATTATAGGCGATTAGGGATCCCCTAATCGCCCCTGCTGCACCATTCCGCCTTTTTGCGCGTTTAACCCTCCAAATCAGATCCGAAATATGTGGAAACACCCAAAATCAAACCCAAAACATTAATAAAACTATTTCAAGTAAAAACCCCTAATTTATTATCGCCCTAGCTGTCCCGAATGCAAGCGTTTTCCCAAAATAGCATAACTAGCATGTATACATCACATCAATCATGCAAAACTTACCCTAAATAGCAAATATCCAGATTTCATCACATAACGACGTTGTCCGACATTATCCTACTGTTCTAGCATCATCTTAGAGTAAACCCTAACCTCAAACAATCAACAAAACACAACATATCATCATCAATCCTTCATAATCATTCAAACGGGTCAAAACGCCTATTATCAACAATACACATCTATGAACCCCCAAACTCCGAGATTAACATCATAATAATTCATTTAGGTTAGAAACATAACAATAACACAATAACAATCATGTTTAAACAATAAAAATCCTATCTTTGCATGAATACATCACATATAACAAGCATAGAGGTTTGGGTTTGTTTAGAAACTGATTTTAATGAGTTTTCAAAGACACAAATGTTTAGAAACCAGGTTTGGACCATTAGGGAGTAAAACAATATCATTACAAAGGTTTGGGATGAAGAACACACCTTGAATTTGCAAGATTATGAGGTGTAAGGCTTGGAAAGGTGATTTCTTGAACAAAAACGTGTTCCAGAGGTTGGATAAGGTGTGGGGTGGCTTTGGGGTGTATTAGGGTTTCACAAATGATGTTTTACAACATAAGGGTGGTATTTATAGGTGTTTCTAGTCGTTAGACATGCGTCAGGCGATTACGCAACAGTACAGGCGATTAGGATTCCTAATCGCATGTACTACTAGCGATTGGAGCTCTAATCGTCTTTAAATATCCCCTAATCGCATGACTTACTGGTGATTAGGCCAATCACCCCCTATCAGCAAGCAATTGGGCTAATCACCCCCTATTTACATGCAATTACACGTAATCACCTATAATGTCATGCAATTACGCGTAATCACCTATAATGTCATGCAATTACGCGTAATCACCTATAATGTCATGCAATTACGCGTAATCACCTATAATGTCATGCAATTACACGTAATCACTATTTTAACACATAAAAACACGTATTCACATACCGACAAGTCATATAATGATTGTAAGCACATAATGCATGATAACTAACACGTTCCCATCCGTTCACCAATTCCCAGGACTCGAGATTTACGTGTGTGCGTTAAACCCGGCGATTCTACATATCACCAATCCGTGTTCAAATGGTTATGGACCGACTCCCAATGATCCCGCGGATCATTGTAACGACTCCCGATGATTCCTGGAACCATCATAATGACTCAACTGACCTAGTTAAGTATGCATGAAAACGTTTTTCGCTAAGGTAGACTTATGTGTTTTATAAAACGTTAACCTAAACGTGTCGGGTGTCACAATTTTTATACGCAATATTGTGTCCAACCCTTTCCGTTTTAAGGGTCGTCCCTGACTATCGTTGCGACAAGGATCCCGTGTGTGTGCAAAACACTTAGAACCTTGTAGCAAACTAACCATGCTTCTAATCAAATTGTCACTTCTAAATGAGAATTAATTTCCCTATGTTTAAATACTTATTTTAAAAAATATAACATAGATGAATAAGCCATTAAAAGCTCAATTTAAGATTCATGTTATTAGACCATGTGTAGTGGAGGGGCTTTATATATAAAGCCCCCTTTCTTATTGGTCCACGTGGCTGCTGAGTCAGCATGGAGAGATAAAGTGAAAAGGGGGTGTAGTGGTGGGGCTTTATTTACAAAGCCCCTATTAATATTTATTTTATCTTTTAAATTAAAAAAATAATAAAATAATAATAGAGAGAGAGAGAGAGTATGATGTGGCAGGCTATGATTGGGTGGGGATATATACTAACCGGCGCTATATGTCTCACGCCCAAACCATTTTTGCAAATATAAAGCCCCTATGTAATGGTGTTTGGGGCTTTATTTTATAAAAATGGCGCCCAATAGAGCCCCACTATGGTAGGTCTTAATCAATACAGGAAATGAGTTCAAAAATCATTAATCAAAGTTGTAGACTCTAATTATACGGCACACATAAATGATTGTAACATTTGATATAGTTATTTTAAAAAGCAGAATATGCATGAATAACCAATTAAAAGCTTAATTTATAGTCTAAGTTAAGACTAAAAGATTGATATGTTACCAATCAAAACAAAACAGGAAATATGTTAATAAATCATTAATCAAATTTGTTAGTTGTAGTTATACAACACAACTAAATGGGCGAACCAATCCTCATGATTGAAGATTTAAACATTTTTATAGTCTTAACCAGACATAGCATAAATCAATGACCAACAAAAAAAAAATTAGCAGCAAAAAAACATATCAATTCATGTGTTTGCTACAAATTTAGAATTTTTTTTCTACAACACAACAAAGCTTGCTTCCAACTGAACTCCTCTTACTCGGTCCAGGCGAATTCTTTAGACCACTCACCTGAAAAATAGCACTGAATTTGTATTACAAAAGCAAAGAAACACAACAAGAAAAATCAAGAACATATAACTATAAAAACAATAAAATAAAAATCCAACCTTAGCAGCATCAACATATTGCCAATCGAAGAGAAGAACTAGCAAGATGCAAACATCTGGGTGTGATGGGTACGGAAGAACTTATAGTTTCAAGAGGATGGAGTTATGGAACTCAAAGAGACGATTTCGAATTTCCGAATTAAATTTTTGGTTAGAGTGAATTTGTTCTTTATAACAATGTTATGGGAATGATGATTGGAATGTGAATTAATCACCATTTGTGTAGTTAATATTGTATTTATTATGATAAACTACCAAGGAATATGAAAGGTTTGTATGAATTGAATTGATTAAGATGGCCTTAAAGTGTCTTAAAAGTTTGATGAATGTCCAACTTTAATCTCTCTAAAATAGCTTTAAGTTTATTGTAAATTATGCTTAAATATTTGTACACAATAAAAAATTACAATGGTGTACATCTTTGGACATAATATTTATCAAACTCTTTGAAAACATTCAAATTCTATTTACAATGTATACAACTTCCTAATAATCGAATATGTTATATTTGACACTATATAAAGGTAAAACTTGGACAAAAAAACAAATTGTATGCAAGGCAACCAAATCCTGAATCGGCATGTTTCAACCAAACAAACTGTATTAAAGCAGCAGTGAAATAAAAAGACGGGAAGATATTACCGATCCAATCTCGATCTCCAAGAACATTTTCAGTTTAGAGTTGTGATTCTTATTGGAAACTTCCCTCAATTACCCAACCTGCAGTTCTAATAACAGTTTTGAGTTAAGCTTGTTAATAAAACCAATAGCAACATGATAAATATTGATCTCAAATCTATAGATAAAACACATTAACATTTATAAAAGATATTAGCAATTAAAGAAAAACAATTCGGATTGGGTTTCCTACAAAGCTATAAAAGGTCGATTAGGACGATGTGTGTGGTTCTGCCTCTTTGGCCATACAAGAAGTGTTGAAATTGAATAGGCACACCAATTCTTTAGCAACCTCATCCTGTACACCGTGAATATTTGATGAATATAAGTAAGTGTATGTTTCCAACAACTAACGGTATATTATTAACAATGTAACGGGACAAAAATTACAAATCGACAGTAAATCAAATCAAGCAATGAAAAATACCTCGAATTGGTTAAATGGCGTTTATTTCTGTATGCGAACTCTATGAACTTTGTCATGGTTTGCATCATGAGTAACCTAGACATGTCAAGTAATGATATTAGTAAGATGAGTTTCTTAAAGAGTAAAACAAGTGTAGAAGACAAGAAAGCAATGACTATAAATGAGTGTTCAAGAGTAAGGAAATGGGTTTTATTGGGTGTTATGAATGTAGGTTACATCTTGAGAGACATATAAAGTGTGTATTACACACATATACAATGTGCATAATATGTTATACATGAGGGGCAAAAAGGGTAGGAAATGACTATAGAGATTTGTAAAGAGGCTTTTCATATGCCATCTTAAAATTGAGAAGAAATTACTTTCATAGACATGTTTCCTCCTTAATAAGGTAATCTAAACTAGATAGGTTATAGATTATAGATTAGTTGATATAACTTTTCAAATTAATGTACTGAATAACATATACTTATAACCAGAATACAAAATCGTCGTTTGAAATAATACATATCACTTATATTAGTTACATATATATGGTCCCAATTTTTTTTTTATTAGATTATCCTAAAAAGTGATAGCAACGCTAACATATTAAGTCTATACGTGTGATCGATTATAGACAATGACAGACCTTGATATTTTTCACCGTAATCGGTTTTTTGATGATTGAATGTCGCTTAACTCGACGTTCGGATTTTTATAGTTGGGTCGAGTCACAAAACTAATAATAATTAGTCTTTTTTAACCAATAAAATTAATAGCTAAAACTAGGTAATTTCACTATGTTTTTTAAATGCTACATGTATAGATTTGATTTCTTTTCTAAGTAAATTTTAAAAACCTTTAGAGTTAGACAGAATATCGTTATATACATTACATGTAAAATATAACTATGGAGTCAATTGACCCCGCACTCTATATAATAAATCCGTCCATAGTTATAATCACCTTAACTTAAACTTCATTAAATGCTAAGTGGTTAGATAACCTCTAGTATGGATATCTTAATTCCTAGGTTATGGAAGTAGACAGTACAAGGGATATTACCATCTTTAAGTGTAATAACCCGAATTTTCTATAATATTATTATTATCGATGTTAATGCGTTTAAAAAATAACATTTTTTTTCCTTTTATTACAAAGGAAATGAGTAACATAGTTAGTAATTTTTCATATGTGATTTTGCACTTAAAAAAAAAAAGAAGTGAATAATATATAACTCGTTGATTTAAATTGAAGGCAAATGAAGTTGGAGTAAACTCATTTTCATCTTTTGACGAAAACTTTTAGGTCATCAAAATGGTTTCAAAACATATATGCACTAACTTACGTGACTTTCTATCTTATGAGAATATGATTCAATATTTATTAAATTACATTAAAGTTTGACGAACAAGTTACTAATCTTGGGAGCCAAGTAAGACGTTAACAAATTCATATTAATAAACATGGAATACTAATTAAGAGATGGTAACTGATAAATAAATAAATAGGAAACGAATTTATAAGAATTAATTAATATATATTTATGGGATTTATTTGAATTGACTCATGCCAATCCAATTCAACATTTATAAAAACACATTACATTCTGTTGCGGGAATCCTCCCACCAGGGGCGGATTTAGGTAGTTAGGAATGGGTTCCCGGGAACCCACTCGGTTTGGAAATTTTAGTGTTAATGTGTATAGAAAATTTAGAAGGAACCCATAAAAATAATACAAAAGGAACCCATAGACAATAGATTCAAAATGTTGCAGTGGTTAAAAGCCTTCATTTTAATATATATGTCCCCGGTTCGAATCTCTTACACTGCATCTAAAGTTTTTATTTTATTTTTTCGTTTCTATTTTTTCATTCAAAGCCCACTTTAGGGTTTCATAATGAATACTTCTCAGTTCACGCCTCCTTTTCTCCCCTACAACACCTCCTCTCCTCCAGACCTCTAATGCTCTGCTTTTCTACTTATTTTCTCCATGGTTTCTCATTCAAGTAAGCTTCTATATAAAACAAAGTGAGTATTATTATTATTCGAAATTCATCAAGTAATATCTCTATTGATTAGACTGTTTACTGTATAACCTTGAATTTGTTGTTTATTTTGTGTATATATGAAGATTCTCGTGCAATTGTCTGTTTACTCTATATGAAACTTGAATTTGCGCCTTGTTTTGTGTGTGTTGAATTTGTGTCTTTATTTTGTCCGTATGCTAGAGATTTGTTAAAAGATGGGTTTCTTAGTTATTGAAAAATAAAAGAAACAAAGGGATCTATATTTGAAGAACAAAAAGTGTATAAGACTATTGAGACCCACTTTGCGAGGTCTATTTACAGTCTTAAATCCCATTAATCGGATCCGCATGGTTTTCAAATTCGTCATTAATTGATGCACAGTAGCGGAGTTGAGCCGCAACGTCCGCAACCTCTCCCCATAAAGTATGTCCGCCCCTGTTGATGCACATTATTCTTCAATCGTTTGAGCCGATGGGAATTTCACAAATCAATAACTATGCTCTTGCCTTTGCTCTATTGGCATCCACCAACTCAGTTCTCTTGGCTTACGGTAAGCAAAATCCCCTCTCAATTTCTATTTCAAGTTACAATTTTTTAGATGAGAAAAAGGCATGACTACTAGTATTTACTTGTGTTAATTGTGCAGGATCACATTGTAGTGGGACTTATGCTGGAATGAGTTGATCTCTTGCTATGGTAAAAGACATAGTTAGACATACAGGTAAAGGTATGTAAATACTTACAACCTCCTAAATTCTTATAGAATTATCGTATTAGTTTTAGTTTTGGTTATTATCGTATTAGTTGGTTTAGGGATGTTAAATTTTGACCTGTTGAAACCTAAACCGACCGGAACCCCTAAAACGACCCGGACCGTCAAACCGACCCTAACCCATGTACCAACCCGAAATTTATTATGTTCGGTCATATAAAATTAGAGCATATTAAAAAGGAACCCAATGAAAAAAAATCCTGGATCCGCCACTGCCTCCCACACCCATCGCATCACATGAACATTTCTTTTAATACATGGTTATAGACCATTGATGATTCGGGTATTTCTTTACGGTTCCGAAAAGGTTGACTCACGCGTAGGAATTCTTTTGAGATATCGCACTCTCCACAATTAAGGTATGGACTCTATAACAACTTATGTGTACGAATTTGCATTTTTCGCAACCTCGTTGTCGGAAATTCAAAGACGTTTTTATATGTTTTTATGACCTTTAAAGTTATGTGATAGTATATGTATTTATATAGTAATTTTATGTACATTGAATTACCGTATATAACGCACCGAACTACCGAATTACCGTACCGAAAGGTGACCACTGAACCTGTAAGTCCTTCATATACATCGGTCGAGGGGGAAACGAAGCCTTCCTTATAAAGGGGTTGATACCCTTTCATATTAGGGTGCGTTTCGCCTGGGCGAGCAACTCGTCGGGTGAGCCGTGAGCTTCTGGATGGGCAACCCATCGGGGGCAAAACGGTAGCGTCCTAAACTGGTTTGTGTGGGATGTTACAGAAAAGTGATTACCGAATATGACACACCGAATATGTTTATGTGATGCACCGAATGTGATTATGTGACTCACCGAAAGTGTACTAACTACTCACCGAACTACCGAATGTGACTCACCGAATGTGACTCACCGAATGTGGCTAACCGAATGTGTTATATGTATATTGTTTGATATATAGATATTATTGAGGAATTATATTTATTGTATAGTTGCTGTCCCACTGAGTAATTTTTACTCAGACGTGCATATGTGTTTTATGTACGTTAGGTTCAGGAATTATCTAAGAAGACTTGGAAGCGGGCTCAAGGGAATAAAAGACTCACAGGGATTTTTATAAAATTTTCCAATGTTTTGTATTGTAATTAATTTTTTTTTTTTAGAAATTGTAAAGTTTTTATTAACAATGGATTGATGTATTGAAAACTGATTACCGTTATAGTGACACGCTAGCCCTAGTACGGACGGGGTGTTACACTAAGTGTATGTGTAGTGGTGGGGGGTTATGAGTATTAAAATATTAAAAAGTAATAGAAGGGGGGTTATGGGGGGTTATGAAAAAAGAGGGTGTAGTGGGAAGGAAGGTTATGAGGCTTTATAAATGATGGGGTAATCATTGGTTAAATTATTATTTTCTTATTTAAATAATAATATTAAATACTTTAAATATTTCATTAAATATATAAATATTACAAATACTAAAAAAAATACAAATACTTAAAACAAAGTTACAAATACTTAAAAAAAACTACAAATATTTAAAAAAAAACTAGTTGTCGTCGTCGTCTTCGTCTTCATTTTCTCCTTCTCCTCCTCCTGGGGGGGAGCAAATTTCGGGTAACCCGACCAAAAACCGAAAACCCGGACCTAATATACCCGAAACCCGAATGAAATCAAGTTGATCGGGTAGTCTCCGGTTCCTGTATCCAACAACAATCGGGTTCGGTCCGGTTCTCGGTCCTTGCCCGTTAAAACCCGAAAAATTCAGGACCGACCCGAAAAATAAAGGCTTTGTATTTCGATCTGTTTTCCAAGACTCGGGTGTATGAGTGTTAATGGGCTGTTGGATTCGGCATATACTGGTGTTAGTGATTGATGGTTTCGACGCCATTGCAACCACTGAAAACTTTGTAAGAAAGATTTGAAAAATGGTGAAGAAGATGGTGTTGGTGGACTGGTGGTACTATTGTAAATGTCAGATGTTATGAGTTTTTTCATTGCCTTTTAGTTTATTATAATTATAATTTATCAAAACACAATTAGTGTTTTACATTATATCCTCATAAATTCCCATAACTGATTCACATACTCCATTTTTTTATATGTTTTAAAGATTAGAAGACCTTCCTGAACTCACATTCGATAGCTATGAAGATGATACCATTTAATTGATTCAAATACTCTATTTTGTTACCATCAACCACCCTCGTCACTAATAACCCTACGTCAGTTTTCAAAAAATTCACAGGGAAGAGACTTCAAGTTTCAAGATGCTTTCACCATGTCTTTCTTGATATTCTTTGCAGATAGAGGTTGCAGGAAACTCCATTGTCAAGTTGATTTAGAGTTTGTAGTCGTCGGGCCGGGTTTTGATTCTGGGACCGACGGAACCGAAGGTCCAGGAACCGATGACCGAACCTCGTTATTGGGTTTCATTTCGGTTCTGATTTTATAGGCTTTTCGGGTCTCGGGTCGGGTCGGTTCCTATCGGGTCGGGTCGGGTCTGGACCAATGCTCACCCCTACCTCCTCCTCCTTCTCGTCGTCGTCTTCATCTTCATTGTATGTGTAGTGGTGGGGGGTTATGGGGGGGGGGGGGTTATGAGTATTAAAATATTAAAAAGTAATAGAAGGGGGGTTATGGGAGGTTATGAAAAAAGAGGGTGTAGTGGGAAGGGGGGTTATGAGGCTTTATAAATTATGGGGTAATCATTGGTTAAATTATTATTTTCTTATTTAAATAATAATATTAAATACTTTAAATATTCCATTAAATATATAAATATTACAAATACTAAAAAAATACAAATACTTAAAACAAAGTTACAAATACTTGAAAAAAGTTACAAATACTTAAAAAAACTACAAATATTTAAAAAAAACTAGTTGTCGTCGTCGTCTTCGTCTTCATTTTCTCCTTCTCCTCCTCCTTCTCGTCGTCGTTGTCTTCATCTTCATCTTCATCCTCATCTTCTTCTTCTTCTTCTCCTCCTCCTCCTCCTCCTCCTCCTCCTTGCAGACTCATGAACTCTTTTAAAATATTGCCTTTTATATCTTGTGTCTAACTAAACGTTTTGACGAGCATTGAATACTCCGGATATATACCATCCGCCAAGTTGTCGGGTTTCTCAAGTATCGTTTACCGTATAATTGGCATATACCTAAAAAAATCAAATATATATATAAAATGTAACTACTAATGTATCAAAAAAATATATGTATATTTGTAAATACCGTAGCAGAAATACTCCAAGGTATCGCGTGTGGTTTTCTCCGCCATCTTCAAATACTCGTCATTGATATCATATGTGTTCTCGTAGGCGAGTATACATATTGCGGAAGTGACCTTTTGAATTGCGGTGAATCCTAAACACCCTCTAGCGTCGGGTTTTTGCTTAAAGTAGTCATAGGCGGACTCTAAATCTTCGGTGATGCGCAAAAATAAGTTTTTACGCATCCGAAATCTTTGTCTAAAGGCCGTAAACCGGATTGGCATTGAAATAGTCATTCATCAAACGCTCATTGGCGGCTACACGGTCTCGCTCTATATATTGCCTAGACAATATCGGTCGTGGGGCGGAAGTACTTACATGTTGCATCGCGCTAGACACTAGTTGAACCGCACTCGTAGCGGCTTCGTCCTCTTCCGCGCCGTCATCGTGAAAAAACCGATTATATAGATCGACAAATGAGTCATCGGAGGGAGGGGACGACATTTTGGTGATTAGTTTGTGTGTTGAAATTGGATTGAGGGTTGAAGGAGGTATGTGTGTAGTGTATGTTTGTGTATTGTATGTGTGGTATGATATGTGTGTAGTGTATGTTTATATATAGATTGAATTTTTTTTTTTAAATAATCTGACCGTTCTTCAACGGTCATATTGCTCAATCACCAAACATAACGCTCGTTATAGCTAAAACGCTTTGGGCCTAAAACGCCCTATAGCGCCCGGGGGGCGGTGTGCCTGGGCACTATAAGCTTCATAGCGCCCCACAACAAGCACCACTACACACAACCTAAGGATTTAGGATGTCATGTACATTATCATGTAATATAAAACTTTAAAATGTATACAAAAGTGAAAAATAAATTCCTTGTTTGAAAGACAACAGGAAAAAGAAGCCAACAAAGTCGTTTTCTTTTTCTTTTTGCCTGATTGATCATACTATTTCATTGAGTACACCAGAGTCCATCAACTATTGATGACTCTACACTTATAGCCTGCATTATTAAAAAATGTTGGATTCAGTCCCTACGTTTTAAGAACGTGATTAATATGGTCCCAAAATCTGATTTTGTAGAATTCAGTCCTTTGAAGTTTGAACCTCCTCAGTTTATTCAACTTCTATTAAAAAGCTGCACGTGAATGTAAATACATAGTAGTCTACTTACAAAATTATGGCTATGCAAATTTTCCACAACAATGGCTCATTAGTCATTACGGTATGGAGTGTAACGTTTTCATATATTAGAAAATGTATAAAACAAGTAAGTGGCATGCATCCACTTATTCATATCATCACCTTTATTGGTTAATCAAACAAAATTTTAACTGTTTACATTTGGTTTTGTTAGTACTAGTGAGATGCCCACACGATGCTGTGGGTGTGAAAATTTACAAGCTACATATCATTTAATCTTAATAGCCAAACTAATGGCTCACTTACAAGAGAAATTTAGTGATGAATTGAGTAGAAGCGTCATTTTCGAGTCCAAACTCTATCGTGATGAGATGAGTAGAAAATGGGTTGGGTTGAACATAAAGAGTGTTGACCATGATTTAGAAATCTGCTATAATTTATTGATGGGTTATATATGATTGCAAAATTCGCAAGGTAGTATTCATTAATAACCAACTCATTAAAACAAACACAAAGCAACGAAAATCATTCATGTAACTCTTTAGGTAAATATATCGAAACTCACATTTCCAAGGGTAAGACAAGATTCTTTAGATATGGGATGTATTAATTTCAAAACAAAATATTTAACCAATATCACAAAAAAACACCCATATATTTGCTTTAAAAATATCTACACACATGAGACACACACATCTCAACATAAATTCAGAGACATGCAGGCATACAAGCAACACATACATACATAACTACACATACACATAACTTAGAAAAATACCTTGAATGGCTTAAAAAATGACGATAAGGTTTGAGTTTGTATATTGTCGAGTGGCTCGAGCACATGCGTTAAATCACAACTTCCAGATTGTGGAAACGGAGTGACTGAAATAAGGCCAACAATTGCATTCGGTTGTTGTGTGTGTTGTCTCCGGCTTGATTACACAAGGAGGACGTGGAATTACTGCAGTAGGGTGTTTGTGGAGTGTAGAGTGTCACATCGGTGCAGGTACCGCTAAAAAGGCTATACGGTTTAGGTTTGGTAAAGTGTGGTGGTGCGGATGAGGCTAACGTCTGCGACGGTAGCACCGATCAAGAAGGATAAGCACAACTAGGACTCTAGGAGTGTAGAGAACTTTTAAGCAATTATTTATATAAATTCTCTTTAATGCTCATCAAATCCACCGGTTATGGAGAAACGAGAGGGTGTCGGTTTCAAATTGTAGGAACACGCGCGCAGAAAGTTTATCTTCTTAAGTTGCATTTAAAAGATTTTCCTACATATTTATGTTTTAATTAATTTTCTCATAAATGTAATATTTATGTAGAAATACAATTTTACCCTCCAAATGACTTCATTAAACATAATTGTACTATAAGCATAAAAGGTTATACTCTCTTAAATTTGATGGGTATCATTCCCTCATGCTTTATATAATAGTATAGATATATGTAGAATAAAAAGTTTTGTACTCGTATTAGTCTAAATATCCACTTATACACCAGATATATACATGAATAAATTTTAACCTTGCAGTCAAACTTCCTAATAACATTAATTATAAAAATACTAAACTCAATTTTAATTCATAAGTAACTTATCATCATGCTAAACAAAGATATGTTATATAATACTAGAAGTGATCCCGTGCTACGCAGCGGGACAAACCAATTTTGAGTGAAAGTTAAATGGAAATGTAGACGAAATAGTAATAATAACACTAATAAAAAAACCTAAAACTAAAATATTGTAAAAATAAAAAAAAAATTCTTTAGTTTTCCCCAATGCCAATCGGTTCTAGGAGATTTGGTTTATTTTTGACCCATCGTAGTTTATAGCCCGTGTCAATTTGGCCACAGAACTTAAAAGAACCCAAATTGGTTTGAAAAAAAAAAGGTTATCTCTAGGCTAATTTAATATAATGGACACTTTTCGAGCCTTTTTTTCTATTTTGTTGTCAAAGATGTTGAAATATAAGTTTCTTAAAAAACACTTCAATATCCATTTAGTCTCAATAATTCATTTATTCGGAAGCATGAATAGAGAACTTGAACAATATGAATATCTAGTAATAATTGCAACGAACTCATCTCTTCACGTATCTTCAAATTATATTATGTGCAAGGGTAATTTTTTATGTAATGTTCCTAATAAGTAATACAATGTTTTTAGGACTGCCAGTAGAAAATGGCACACAAATGTAACTAAGTTTGCTTGGTGTTTTAATTAAATCACTCAAACTTTTTTTGTCTCTCTAAAGTCATTCAAGTTTCATTTGGTGTTCTAATACTATGTAATTACCAGGTCATCAGGTCACCTTCTTTTTTTATTTTTATTTTTTCTTTCATTTTAATGCATACGTGGATATTATTTTTATTAGGTGAGTTTTATAAAATGAAGATTTAGAAAAAATAATTTTTTTTTTAAATTTTACAAGTTTAAAAAATTTATTAAAAAATATTAAAACCTGACACATCATCACTTTAACCTGGAAACCTGATAATTATATAGTATTGGAACACTAAATGAAACTTGAATGACTTTCAAAAGACAAAAAAAGTTTGAGTGACTTAATTGGAACAGTTAGCAAACTTGGTTACATTTCTACAAAGTTACCCCGTTTGATTTAGTCAACAAATTATAGTTTTTAAACATTTGATAAACAGTTAAATAACTTCATATTATTACATATCATATTAAATATTGCTATTTTAATTTTAAGAAATATAATGCATTTGATAAAATGTTAAATAACTTACTCTTATTACATATAATTAATAATGTTATTTTTATTTTAAGAATATAATATTTTCAACTTTATGTGTCGTGTTAACGGTATGATATTTAGAAATAGATAACTTTAAGTCTATTTATTTGCTCCTTAGTTATATATAATAAATAATACTATTACTTATTTTGTTTTTATAAATTTCTTTAATTTTGTTTTGTTCTAATTATATATGTATCTCTACCTTATTTTTTTTATTTTTAGGTATAAAAATTATTGTTAGAGAAAATGCATTTAGCTTATTTAAGTATAATTATAAGTTTATTAAATAAAGTATTAATTAGTTAGAAGTTTATATTAAATAATGTATTAATAATTTGATGTAAATTACAATGATGTCCTTCTATAATAAAGTTAAATTACCTTATTGCCCATCCATAATACACTATATAGCAGTATAGATTATAAAACTTTAACTTGAATATTTAAGTGATGAGTAAAGGTTTTCTTAACACTCAAAGTTATAGTTTTAAAAACTTTAGTCCTATTTTCTAAAATGCGTATTTTTATCTATATCACAAAATATTTGAAATATGTAATAGTTTCTATCATTAGGATTTTTTTTTTTGAACGGCAAATTTCACTCCTTGTGGGACTTGAACCCATGACCTCCCCTTAGGTGTTCTTAGAAGCTTTGCTTCTACCATTGGGCCACCAACCCCAATGAGTTTCTATCATTAGGATGATATCTATATCTTGCCCCATTATCCATAATTCCTAAAATAGTATTTATATCAAAGTATTTATAAATATTATTAATATGCATAGTAAACTCTAATAATAATTGATTAGAGCACTAAATGTGTTTGATTCATCAAAATAACACATCTTAATAGTTCAACTATAAAATCTTGTTGAATGGTTCATAAGAAAAATATACCCATGACCACCGTATTGAGAAAAGAAAAAGAAACAGGTGTTGTCAGTGCATTTTCCCCTCCCCTTATTTTCCTCCGATCTTCATCACCTCCTTACCGTCGACCACCACTGCTTGTCTACACCGCCTCACAACAACAACTGATCTTCCTCCACACCCTGCTTATCCCGTCCTTTTCTGCTTCTCTATAGTGCCATACAACTATCACAATTCTTCATCCCCTTTTGAGCTTCATCCTTTTCTTTGCTTCTCTCCACCCGCGCACAACCGCCACATCCATCTTTCTTTATGTTTCTCTGCTTCAATGTGATTAGGTAACAGACCACTAACTCCATCAAATCCGATAGTGGAAGAATTTAGACATTCTCTTCACCTATGTAACTTGATTATCTTCAAAATTTCTAACATCTTCAAAAGCTTATGAGCAAACAAATATACTCATTTACATTTATCATTCAGATATCTGTCCACATATGAAGAACCATTTTCCAAAACATATCATATACATATTAGCATTGTAGAGGTGTAAGTGTGCCAAATACATATCAGTGGTGCTAAATCATCATGTTATTTATAGAACCAAATCTCGAAACTAAATAGCGGCCTAACACGTATTGTGCGACACAACACTCTCTCATCGTTACGGTGATCAATTTAAACGGTTATGGATACCCGAATTGTGTTACATCCTAGACATGAGATTTCATTCAAAAATGTAACACCCCAACCAATGGCGGAATCATCGAGGTGTCACGTAGTGACGATTGTTCAAAAGCACATGGTACTAAAATGTAAATATTATTGAATAAACCAAAATTGTCTTACATGGAAATGAAAAATACATTGTCTAAATGAAATGTAAATATTGAAATAACTGAATTAAAATAAAGCACTAAATGTCTCTTGCTAAAGCACTAGATCAAACTGTACCTGAAACATGTACAAAAATAGGTTTGGTCAACATAAGAATGTTGGTGAGCATTCCTAGTTTTGATATATATAATATGTTAAAAAGATATACAATTCAAGTGCATGCTACAGTGCAAATATGTAAACTATGTATCATACAAATGAGCAAAATCAACCCTGTGACTGTATAATGTACTGTATGAACGGTGGTGATCCAATAAATGGGTGATAACTTAACAATGGCCACTGATTCTCCGATGAAAAAGGGGGAGAATCAATCTAGGCGGGTTGTCAATCCAAATAGCGCTATCCAATGTTAAGGTCGGCTTGTACCATGTTAATGATTTCACTAAGTACAAATGTAATCCACATGTATTGTCTAAACATAAACACTACTAGAAAATTGGGCTTTTGTCACCACATTTTCGGTCACATAATGGTAGCAATTGCTCTGTGGCCACCATTTTGCAACAAAAAATGCGGGTAGCAAAAACACCCGTGTCTGTTGCCCTAATGTCACCAAATAGCTACCACTTTTGTATTTTGCTACCATATTTTTGTCACCACAAAAACGGTTAAAATTATTGTTACCGCTCCTACAATATTATATGAAGATCTTTTGCTACCATTTTGGTACCACTTAGCCACCGATATTGTCACCATTTAGACACCATTTTTATTGAAAATTTACACCTTTTTATTTGTAACCATTTTGGTAATATTTTGTCTTCAACCATTTAGTCACCGCTTTCATTGAGAATTTGCTACCATTTAGCCATCACTTTTATTGAAAATTTGATACCATTTAACCACCAGTTTCATTGAAAATTTGCTACCATTTAACCACCAGTTTCATTGAAAATTTGCTACCATTTAACCACCAGTTTCATTGAAAATTTGCTACCATTTAACCACCAGTTTCATTGAAAATTTGCTACCATTTAACCACCAGTTTCATTGAAAATTTGCTACTATTTAACCACCACTTTCATTGAAAATTTGCTACCATTTAGTTTTGATACATGTTTTTTTCCTGCTTTATTAATTCAATTCAACAAAACTATATTATATAAAACAATCAAATAATACAAAATCTCAAATTATATAAAACAAATTTGTTTCAGTTTTTCCTATTTAAAAATCCTATAGAAGACTCTAATATAAACACCAACTAAAACATCAAATAACTGAAATTATCCAACAAAAACTTTAAAACATTCATGTCTAAGTGTTCATAGCTTGTTTTCCACTCGTATATGTTAACATAGCTTCAATTTGTGCCATTCGATTGAGCATGGCCTCTTTATCCGCATTATCTTTTTCTTTTTAAGCCACCAAGCCCTCAATAATTCCTTCAAACCTTTCTTTATCTTCATCGTTTTCCTTAACAAGCTCATTGATAACTAAGTTTAACTTTTCAATTTACAAAACAAACAATGAATAGAATCAAGAAGTCGGAATTAAAAAAAAAACTAATAACAAGTCAAGTGAGTTGCACAATAACATAATCCAATGGTGAGTTACAATTCTAGTGCTAGAAGCCAAATAACATGTTTTGATATACTTACATACGATTAAAAGCATTAAACCTGACAATAAAAAAGCAAACACAAACAAACAAACACAATATTCATGGGAAACAATTCAAATGCATAAAAGTAGACAAAGAAGTTAAGTATTGGTGAAAAATTAGGGTGCCTATGCTCATTGTTGACCTATAATTCAAGGAATAAACATAAATCATGAGAAAGCTTTGACATCCTACTATAAATTATTAATGTGTTAAAGAGTAAATAATTCTTTTATATATTTTAAACTACTATGAGACTAAAAAGGAATAAACATACCTCGAGATCTTCTCTGTCATGTACATATGGGTCCTAACCCATACACTTTTCTTTTATTCTTGCCCCCGGAACCTCGGTACCACAAGTCGTCATTAAATTTGGGATGTTCTCTACCTTCTTCGCCATACTTCTCCATAACATAATCATTATATTTAACCAATTGGTTAAACATGTAATTATATTTTTCAAATTTCAATGTTTTTTTTAAATATGTTTGGATTTACTAATTACTCAACTTACCCAATTTTCCTTTGCCCTATCGTTAACGGTCGTGAAGAGGCTGATTCTTTTGATCTTGATTACAGTGGTGGCTTGGAGTAGCCTATTGGGTCGCCTGGACGCATAAAATAACTCGATAGCAGAGAGGGGTTCGTGAGGGGTAAACAGAGGGTTCAGGGTATTAGATAAACAAGGGGCATCAAAAGCAAGAGATGGTACCCCCTCTGAACCTTGATAGAGCTCCAAACTTTTGGTGTTTCAGATAACGATGTCGTTAGGGTTATAATTGAGATAATGAGGGAACCAGTGAATGAGTTTTGGAAAAAAATTTGGGGAAGAAGTCAAGGGAATTACTATGGATTTATCGGCGGGAATTAGGTTTTTTTATCAAAAATTTTAAATATTTTCGTAGTTAATAAATTTTGGGTTATTGGATTGTCCAATTATCACGTGTTGTCGTTGCCACCACTACCAACTAAACACTTTTGACCACCACCATTTCTAACATGAAACTATGGGTGCTAAACGAATTGGTTTAGCTGATTGGGAAGTTTAACTTGACCCGAATCCAGGTTGACCCGAACACAACCCCTTCCACTCGATTTTTCAAAATTTTTATATTTTTATTCAGAAATTGGTATATGATAAATAAAATTTTACTTAAAAACACAATATTCGTTATAAAATCTTATGCCAATTTATGTTTTTAGCCATGACATGAAATAAAATATCTAACAAATTTAAATGGGTTGACCTGCCAACCCGCCCGGGTTGACCTTTATCTAAACGGGTTTGTGGGTTCAATCTGAAACTTACCCAAACCTATTTAAACTAAATCTAAACCAGTGAATTTCGTATTAGGTTAGTGTCGTATTCTTGTGTCGTATTAGAAATTCAAACCCCTACTTGAAACTTATTTTCCTTTGTCACTACCAAACTAACCAAACCCTAACCTAGCTGTTTTTTTGATGACGTGGCAGATGTCATGTCGTCATTAACAAAATGTCACATCACTAAAAAAGTTTCACGTCAGAAAAAATTAACTGGGTTAAGATTCGGTTAGTTTGTGAGTGGTAGAGGAAAAATATGTGGGTTGGGAAGGGTAGTGGTCAAGTGGTTATATCCAATAACCCATAATTTTTTAGATACAACGTGAGACGTGAAGACAGATTTAAAATACAAATGAGTCTCAACGTGAGAAGTGAAAGATAATTTTTTTTAATTATTTTTCCATCTAGTTAAACATGATTTTAAGTCTTAGAATGTAAAAAACTAAAAATTATATAATTACTCTAGAGTAATTACGTAACCTCTAAAGTCGATCTACACATATTGTATATTTGTAAATTTGTTTAGGCAATTTATTTTGCCACGTCCTTATCAAAAAATATTATAAAGTTTTTTCCTTATTTATTAACAAAAATATTATGTGTTTGGTAAACAAAATTAATTACCCACATATGTATTAGGTTTTACATATGAGTAAATAATTTACCAGCACATAACGAAAATCTACATCATCTTTGAGTAATTTAATATTTAATTGATCATTAACATTGGGGGAAATTTTCCCACCAACGCTATGTATAGTTAAAACGTGCTACCAACACATATTAAGTGTTGCTTATCATGAGAAAGATATCATAAACCATTACTCACACATTGGTGAAGCTTGGTTCTTGACTCGGTGGGGGTCGAACTCAATTTTTTTCGATTGGTAGTGGCTGAAAGATCAAATCGGTGGGGGCCGGACTCAGTTTACCTACCAAAATCATAATATTCCACCACTACGCTAAAAATCGGTAGGGGTTGGGGCCCCCTCGGGCCCTAAAGAAGTTTCGTCCTTGCTCACACATATACATGTATAGATAACTTATGTGTGGGTAAACACTCCAATTTCTTGTAGTGAATTTCAATTGTTGTCCACTGAACATGGTCATTGAAATTGGTTCCAAACAAAGAAAACTATATTTATTTTAATCAAAGTATGTGAGCCTTATTTCATTCCAAACCATACGATTAAAAATTTAATGGAAATCAACAATCATAATGGGTATTAGGGTTGTACACGAGCTGAGCTCGAGCTAGATTACAAAACGAGTCAACTCGGCTCAGCTTGTTTTTCTGGTCGAGCTGAAAAGTCAAGCTCAAGCTCGGCTAATAAATGTTCGAGTCGAGCTCGAGCTGGCTCGAGCCAGCTCGTTATTTCTTTTAATTTTTTTAATTTTTTTACAAAGATTTATAAAACAAAAAACAAAAAATAAATAAATAAAATTACACATATACATGTATATTTTTTATTTTTCTAAATTAGGGTTTATTGGATTATGAAGATGTGAGGTAGATAGGTAGTATGAGTGAAACTTTCAAAATTTGAATTTTAGAAGTGGGTTTGGAGCCAAAATATATTCCTTTCATCTATATATTAATTACACATACACAAGCCTGAGTCAAGCCATATGTCGAGCCATTGAGCCGAGCCACGAGCTAAACACTACATAACGAGCTAGCTCGGCTCGGCTAGAAAACAAAACGAGCCTTTTCGAGCGAGCCTCGAGCCGGTATTGAATGGTTTCTTATTTTTTGAGTAAATTATATTAAAATCGTAATTTCTTGAGAGGCGGCAAATATAAAAAAAAATAGCCCGCTTAATTTTCATGGGTATGCTAATATGGTAGCAAATCAACCAACGAAATTTTATCTTATAAAATATTATTTTTCTCACCAATTTGCAATAGAAAAGAGCCCATAGCAAAATTTTTGATTAATTAGCTACCATGTCATAACAAATATGTTTAATTCGCATTGTAGTGGGAAGTTAGCCACTATTGCTACCTAAAAACGGTCACAAGTTATACTCCTTTTTTAATTTTCATACGATAATAACCCGCTAAGCCAAGAAAAGAGCGAATTTCCGTGGGAGACTTGGGTGTAATCCAATTCTTAACAGCCTCAATCTTAGCTGGATCCACGTGTATACCCTTATCACTGATAATGTGTCCCAAAAATTGAACTTCCTTAAGCCAAAATTCACACTTGGAGAATTTGGCATACAGTTGTTCATTCTTCAAAAGACTCAAAATTTGTCTAAGGTGTTGTTCGTGGGCTGATTTGGTTTTAGAGTAAATGAGAATGTCATCGATGAAAACGATTACGAACTTATCCAAGAAGGGTTTGCACACGCGATTCATGAGATCCATGAAGACAGCGGGTGCATTTGTTAGTCCAAAAGGCATAACCATGAACTCGTAATGCCCATAGCGTGTACGGAGAGCTGTCTTTGGAATATCGTCTTCGTGGACTCGTAGTTGATGATATCCCGAACGAAGATCGATCTTTGAGAAGCAAGTCGAACCTTGAAGTTGATCAAAGAGGTCATCAATGCGGGGTAAAGGGTACCGGTTTTTAATGGTGAGTTTATTCAACTCCCGATAATCAATACACATACGGAAAGATCCATTCTTCTTCTTTACAAATAAGACTGGAGCTCCCCAAGGTGATGAACTGGGACGAATGAAACCCTTGTCTGCCAACTCTTGAAGTTGACTCGCAAGTTCTTGCATCTCGGAAGGTGCAAGGCGGTATGGAGATTTTGCAACGGGCGTAGCACCAGGTACAAGATCAATACGAAATTCAACAGGACGCACCGAAAGACTTCGGGAAATTCACGAACAACAGGAACATCTTGGATACTCTTGTCTTTACCTTTCTTTTCCACAATATGGGCCAAGAAAGCTACGTATTTCTTGCGTAGATATCTCTGTGCTTGAGTGCAAGACATGAGTTTAAGACCACTGGATGGTTTCTCACCATAAACCCGTAAAAAGTCACCCGATGCGAGAGGAAACCGAATAAATTTCTCAAAGCAGAAAACTTCGGCATGATGTTTAGAAAGCCAATCCATACCCACGATAACATCAAAGCTTCCCAATTTCATGGGTATAAGATCAATGGTGAAGTCATGTTCGTTAAGGCTAAGAGTACAACCTTGGATGATGGAATCAATTGAGATGGGTTTACCATCCGCGACCTCGACAGTGAAAGGCGCTCCTAATCTAGAGCGAGTGTGAGATAATAAAGGTTCGAATGCTAACGACACAAAACTTTTATCCGCACCAGTATCAAATAAAATTGAAGCATAACGACCATCAAGTAAAAACGTACCATTCACCACATCATTTGCTTCCTGGGCTTCTGCTGCATTGATGTTGAAAGCCCTACCACGAGCCACTGGGTTTGCTGCACGGTTTGCTGGGACAAGTGCTGGACATTGATTTCTAAGGTGGTTTGGATCACCACAATTGAAGCAAGCTCAACCATATGCTATAGGTTGTGGGTTTTGGCGAGCTGGTTGAGGGTTGGCTGGTTGAGGGTTAACAGGTTGAGCATTGATTGGTTGAGGTCGAAACACAGATCGACATGTGGCAGCTACATGACCGTACCTACCACAGGTGGTACAGTGGCGACAAGGAAAATTTGCGGGGTGATGGTACTGACAGGTGGCACACTTGGGTAAGTTTCCACTATAAACCTTCTTAACAGGAGGAGCCTGAGCCATTGGAGCCTGGGCTATTGGAGCCTGAGTTACTAGGGCCACAACAACATAGTTTCTACCCCTGGACTTCCGCTTCCTAGTGTTGGAACCGGTATTATCTACAGCAACTCTTGATGATTCAGTAGTAGGGGTGGGGGTCTTCTCAGCTGGTTTCTTGGTTCCTTTCCTAACCAAATTTCCCTTTTTGACGTGCTTGTCAGTCAAGGAGGCTGCAAGCTGAATGGCTTCTTCCACCGTAGTGGGTCTGCTTCCAGTGACTACATCTTGAATTAGGTCAGGCAATCCCTCAATATATTTCTCGATTGCTCGAGAGACCGGGGTAACCATGTGTGGAACCAAAATACTGAGCTCGTGATATCGAGTGTTGTACGCAAGATTTTCACCACTGTCTTGTTTCAACCCGTGGAACTCTTCCTCTAGTTTCCTCATTTCGTTCCTAGGGCGGAACTTAGCGATCATGAGTTCCTTGACCTCAGCCCAAGACAAGGATAGAGCAACATCAGCGCCCCGATTACGCTTTTCACCATTCCACCAGGTCAATGCCCCCTTTTGAAGGACACTGGTAGCATAGCGAACGCGGAGGTTATCAGGACACTCGCTGTTCACGAAGGTACTTTCCATACTTTCAAACCATTGGAGGAGGCCAGTAGCACCCTCCTCTCCAGTAAACTTCGTGGGGTTGCATGAGTTGAAGTGTTTGAATGTGCACCGGAATTGAGTTGCACCCTCTGTGTTGGTACTGTTGCTGTTTTGGGTTAACTCACTAACAAGATTTGGAATCACTGCAGCAATTTGCTCAGCAACTAGAGAAGCAAGGCGACGATCAGAACGTTGTCCAGAAGCACGAACAGTGCGTTGGCTAGCATCACGGAGCATACGGCGAGCAGACATCTACAAGGCAGTTAATGAAAAATTATGAGATTAATAAATGTAAGTGTATAATTGCATAAATGATTATGAATACAAGATATTGGATGTGAAATAGAAGTATATCATTTGAAATATTTGCATAACATGCTTGGATTGCCCTTGTCTAGCTATAAAGCCCAACAAGAACGTTGACTTTTCAAAGAAATTGAGCCCAATGGTGATCAAAGAAGACATGCTTTAGCCTATAAGTGGACACTCACTCCAGGAATCCCCAGGTAAGCATAACAGGTCCGTAAATGGATTTATGCGCTATGCTTGCCTATGCCAGAAAACCCAGTGTACAGGCATCCACCCTTCCAGATTGCACGTGTCCTTTTTCACACTCATTAAAGTTCAACAACTTTGAAGGAGCACAAATAAGAGTAGGCATTATGCCTAGGAGTGTCTTCATGAAAGGTACTGCTCCCGCTCCATGATGAAGTAGTCTTTCCACTCCTTGTAGGACACCATCTCTATACACCATGATGAAAGATGAGGAGAAACGGAGAAAAAGGGGAAAGATTGAGGAAGGAAAGTGGAGGGTAATGAGGGGAATGATAAATTAGGAAATGTTGTACCCGAAAGTTGAAATTCGGTTATAGTCTAGGCTAAAAGGCATTCTAATAACCTAATTCCCTATAACCATGGCTCTGATACCAATCTGTAACACCCCAACCGATGGCGGAATCATCGATGTGTCACGTAGTGACGATTGTTCAAAAGCACATGGTACTAAAATGTAAATATTATTGAATAAACCAAAATTGTCTTACATGGAAATGAAAAACACATTGTCTAAATGAAATGTAAATATTGAAATAACCGAATTAAAATAAAGCACTAAATGTCTCTTGCTAAAGCACTAGATCAAACTGTACCTGAAACATGTACAAAAATAGGTTTGGTCAACATAAGAAATGTTGGTGAGCATTCCTAGTTTTGATATATATAATATGTTAAAAAGATATACAATTCAAGTGCATGCTACAATGCAAATATGTAAACTATGTATCATACAAATGAGCGAAATCAACCCTGTGACTGTATAATGTACTGTATGAACGGTGGTGTACTCATCCAATAAATGGGTGATAACTTAACAATGGCCACGGATTCTCCGATGAAAAAGGGGGAGAATCAATCTAGGCGGGTTGTCAATCCAAATAGCGCTATCCAATGTTAAGGTCGGCTTGTACCATGTTAATGATTTCACTAAGTACAAATGTAATCCACATGTATTGTCTAAGCATAAAGCACGTTGTAAGCAATGCACATAGTACTAGAATTGTATTGTAATAATGTAAACTTGTATTTGAAATTGTAATAGTGTACATGTAACACCCCAAAAATGTATAAAAGCGAAAAGGGGTAGGAATACTCACTGTTTACGTAATAGCTTGAAATTGAACTTGGACAACGAAATATGAGTTGGAATTATCCCAAAGAATCAACCTAAAGAATTTGATAATGTGTAAGGGAATAACTCTAGGATACATGAAATTCTAGGGTTTCGAATTGGGGATAAACGTTTATTTGATTAATAAACAAATTGTTTATTAAATATAAGAAATTTAATAAATAAATAAATGAAAGTCTCTTTGTAAAATTTTAAGTAGAATATAGTCACAACATAAGATCTTGAGTATGGAAATAATTTTTTTGTAAAATTATTTTCTTGAAAATAGAATATTTAATTTAATTATTTCAATTTGTCAAAATATGACTTTAATATCTATAAATATTAAAATTAAAGAATTTCTGAATTAAAAATTGTATTTCAGTTCTAGATAGTTAGAAATAATTTATATAAAATTTTGGTGCAAAAATATTGAAAAATGAATTTATTATGATTTATTTATGATTAAAACTAACAAAAATTAATTAAAAATATAAAATAAACGGTTTTTCTGA